>OZ022579.1:11131630-11534130 GCA_963669155.1 Arbacia lixula
TCTTGAATCAACAGCCAAAATCAGACGTGGGTCTGAAACTAAGACTACATACACACATGTGTGTATTGGGAAAGCGTAGACTATATTTTTGAATCAACAGCCAAAATCAGACATGGGTCTGAAACTCAGACTACATACACCCATGTGACATGTGTATTAGGAAAGCGTAGACTATATTTTTGAATCAACAGCCAAAATCAGACATGGGTCTGAAACTCAGACTACATACACCCATGTGACATGTGTATTAGGAAAGCGTCGACAATATTCTTGAATCAACAGCCAAAATCAGACGTGGGTCTGAAACTCAGACTACATGCACCTATGTTAGTATTGGGAAAGCGTAGACTATATTTTTGAATCAACAGCCAAAATTAAAGTGGGTCTGAAGTTCAGACTACATACACACATGTGTGTATTGGGAAAGCGTAGACAATATTCTTGAATCAACAGCCAAGATCTGTGGGCCCCATAACATAAAAGTCTATGATTGATCGTACAATCGATTGATTGATCGCTGAACCACTAAATCAATCGTACGATTGATATCAATCGTAGAACCGTAACATAAAGGGGCTTCGATTGATATCGATCGTAGAAATCAATCGTAGAACCCCGAATCAATCGTACGATTGATATCAGTCGTAGAACCGTAACATAAAGAAAGCTATGATTGATATCAATCGTAGAAATCGATTGTAGACCCCTGAATCGATCGTAGACTCTACGATTGATTACTTATCAATCGTAGAGCCACTAAACATTCACCTTGGCAGCTGTAAGTGTAATATTAGAGGAGAAAGAGGTTGAAGGATTGCAAGTACGAAGACAGAGGCGAGTATACCGGGATAGGATGAATCCTTTAATAAATTTTTCGCACAAGGACATCCATAGAATAAACATAATACATGTATCAGTTAACATGAGGTGGACTGGAGGCTATTGGAGCCATTGGGCCTACAACAAGTACAACATATATAATAATCATAATATATGTAGGCCTATATGTCATACATTGTACTTACAGCGATAAAGCAATTCATACAATTATCACACACATTGGTCCAATATCTGATAAAAAATTAAAACAAATAAAATAAAGAATAGGCAAAATACATGTATGTACGTTCATAATAGAACAATTAACATATGTTACATCTAAACTGAGTCTACAGCCAGCATATATAAGCTTATATATATAGCTTTTCTCTTACAGTCAATTGCATGCACCTTAATAACAAGCCTTAATACAATGACAGTATAACTGACTGAATAAAGTTAAAAATTATTACAGTGTTATATTATACCTAACTGCATTAAGAAGATGCAGAGGCATCTGCCATATTTACGATCAAATATTCAAATTTCCAGACCAAGGAGACGGCCTCGCTTCTTTTTGAGCCATTTGCTGACTTTATCTATGATGGACCATGTATTACAATGGGATCTGGCAATTGTCACTTTCTCCTTGATCAATGTCTTACATTCAGTCTTGTGTGATTAATGTAAGCTATGTACTCTACAACTTTGTCCAGCTATTTGGAGAGCACGATGAGGGGACTGACGAAGCAGTAATGAACAATGATGAAGATGGACAAGAGCAGAGAGCAGTGCTGGAAACAGACATTAATGTGCTGCAAGGGAGAATGTTATTGCTGTACAGTATTTGAATGATGAACTTTATATAAATTTCATGCTCACACAGGACTTCCACTTGTATTAGCACATACGTCCACTGTTCATTTTCCATTGGACGTAAATTTAAACGTAAAAACAAGTCACACTGAGGGAGCACTTTATATATATTTTAAAACTACTTCAGCAGTCAAACAGAAAGCTGTATCTGTCAATGATTGAAATATTTAAAACTAGACTGCCACGCAGTCAATAAATGTGCCTCCGCATCTTTGCTAGCTCTATCTAGATTTCTTCTCAGAAAATGTGTATATTTGGTGGGCAATGACCATTGAATTCCTATGTGAAATGAAAATATATTCTGTATTTCCATGTTTAGCCAAGTTTGGCAATGTTCATTGACCTTTGACCTCTGACCTTTCAGGAATTTCACCAAAAATGTCACCAGTCTATCCCCAAGAAGTGATCCATCTGTGTACCATGTTTAATGAGAATTGCATCCTTGGATCTGGATTTAATGTGAAAAAAGTCAATTGGGGGCAATTTCTCACAAAGTCCATCGACCTTTGGCTTTGACCTCAATCAGATTTAACCCCAATTTTACACACTTCATCAGTTTCATGCAGTACCCATATCTACCAAGTTTGAAGCAAATCTGGTTAACGGCTCTAAAGATATTGCCTAAACGGATTCGGGACGGATGGACAAACTTATGTACAAACGGATGGACAACCTAAAAACATAATGCCTCCAGCCACTTTACAGCTCTCGTCTGTACTCCTGTGCATTTTGGGGTGCCGTTGAGGTTGGGATGTTAGCGATTTGCATCTAGGGATGTTGTAGGTGGAGCGTCTTCATCATTTCGTGGAGGGGTGCGATGGCTTCACAATCGTCTGGAAGGAAGTGATGTCTTCATCCATCTCTGGATAATTATAGATATAAAACAGACTAAGTTAATTCGTATTGCAATTGAAAGTATTGGGGAAATATAACATTTTGGCCATATTTGATAATTTTGGAAAAGGTAAGTGACCTTTATCCTCTGACTTGACTTTGTACAACTTTGGACAACATACAGTTGAAATTGATCATTGAACTTCAAGTTATCGCAAAAAATATGTTGAGCCAATTTCAGCCAATTTTATTCATTGACCTCTTGCCTCACCACTCTATCTCCGTGAATTAATACACCTTTGCAATAAGTTTGATTGAATTGATTTATATATATTTTCAGAAAGATAACATTATGGTAAATTTTGACAATACATGTATTTGATTGGGGTTAGTCTCCCTTGATCTTAAAGAGATTTTACCCCCAAAAAATCACAAGCCTCCACATTGTGATCTATCTCTGCTATGTTTGATGGGACTTGGAAAATAAGATGTGTATTTATTTGCAAAAAAAAAAAATTAGGCAATTGTTGGGAAAGGTCATCGACCTTTGACCTCTGTCCGATATGACCCCACTGTTACAGTTTATTGGTTCATGAAATACATACCATGTTTGAAATACATGTATATGAGGTATACCAATTAATGCACACATTGTTACCCTACCTGGAATAATAAAGTTATGTTTCTTTTAAGTTTTAAATTTGTGACATCACATGTGAGATGCTCTCTCATGCTTAACTTGCTTAACTTCTTAGAAACAATACTATTTGTAACAGATGATTTGTTGATGCAGTGGTTTCTTTGGAGAAAAAAAAATACATTTGTATTTCATTTTGTGTATTTCCTGCCTTCATAAGTAATACTTTAACCCAAATTGGAAAAATATATCATAGCATATGCATTGAATTATGGGAACACTGTTTGTTTTTTCTTGAATACACTGTATTACCTGTGAGTCTATGCAACTTTGATTACTGCCATTATGTGTCGTCGCCTCGTTGGACCCAACAATTTCCTGTCTGGACTACAGCGACATGGCCTCCAGTGCGCCTCCAGAGCTGGCCTCAACTTAGGTTCTGGTCCTCCAGCTATTTAAAAGAAATGCAAAGAAAGATAAAGAGACAGGATACGACAGAAAGAGAAAGAGAGAGAGGTGGCACAATTAAACAATAAACAATACATGTAAATGAAATATATTTTTGTGAAAAACAACATTTTTGACAAATTTGAACTAGGTACATGTAAATGATTGAAACTATAAATGTACAGTGTTCCTGTGTTCTACTTTGTTTAAACCTACACCTACAAAATTGTGCTATGCATCAAACAAAGCAAATGCTTTAAAAAAATATCTACAATTAAACAGCATCATTCTCTAACTGTGCAATGCTGTTTAGAATACATGTTTCCTGCATTAGAAAATTAAAACAATATATAACAAAGCAAAGAATAAGCAACTTTTCTAATTGTTTACTGTCAGTAAAGCTTGATACATGTATTACAAACCTGTTGTTTTTCACAAGAGTGCAGAGCATGATCGTCTCCTCCTCTGTCCACCTTGGGTTTCTTGCTCCTGGCTTTATAAACAAGACCTACATCCTGAAAATATGTATGGGAAATGTTAGCTCCAACATTAAAGAAAAACACATTATCCTTGACAAAGCCAAAAAGTACACATTGCACCTTGATTGTTTAGGGTTGTGGGATGGAAATGTTTTTTCCCCAGTCACAAATAAAACCTCTGTGGAACCCTCAGAGAATTAGGGAAAAACTTAAAAGTGCATACATGAATGAATTGAAATCTCCTCTGCATGTTAAATAGTACTACGATATTGACTGGTAAAATA
The DNA here is from genome assembly GCA_963669155.1 of Arbacia lixula. NCBI lineage: Eukaryota > Metazoa > Echinodermata > Echinoidea > Arbacioida > Arbaciidae > Arbacia > Arbacia lixula. The sequence continues at coordinate 11,136,007 of OZ022579.1, forward strand.
TTGTTTTCATTTCTGTTGTTTATCTTAACACCAACCTCCAAACAATAGGCTAATGCTGTCGATTTTGAAAACTTTCATCATTTAAGCCTGGAGTCTACCAAGATAGGAAATTAGGATGTGTGTAAACAAAAATATCTAATAACAAATTGTCTCCACTTACCAAGTTACCATGCTGAATGGTTTCAACTCTAGCCTCTAGCGTACGATCAGGAACTGGAACATACTGTATGGATATAGAATGGATAGGAATTATGCAGTTTAGCACATGTACAAGTCACATGAGCACTCACTAGCAATGAGTGTGTAGGTGAGGAATCGGGCCACAAAATTAAGAAGAAGCCACACAAAACCTCCCCAACCCGACCTAAATTATAACCATAACCCTTCATTACCGGTATACATGTAGTAACAAACCCCAGTACCAATAAGCCACCTATTAATGGACTCTGATGTTTCTGTTTGGTGCAGAAATTCAACACACATTTCTGAGCAGTTATGATAATATAATGGAAGGTCAGATAAGCCAAAATATATTTGGGCCCGTCTCCAGTAATGGGGTACATTTCTGTTAGATTTACTGTAACATATATCTCTTCAATTCCAATTATTTTTTATGGTCTCTTAAAGGGCATATACTGTACTGGGAAGGCAAAAAGGCCTTCAAAATGTAATTGTTAGCAATCTTCTTGCCAATGGACTTAAATTCATGTATTGTCTATTTTACAGGCTTGCTGAAAGTTATCTGCCCTCAAATGATCCACATATGGAGTAATTAATGATTAAATCCTCAAAATGTTCGGCCCGAACATTTCAAGGATTTGTGATTTAATCACTTATTACTCCAAATGTGGATCATTTGAGGGCAAGTAACTTTCAGCAAGTTTCTAAAATGGACAATACATGAATTTAAGACCATTGGCAAGAAGATTGCTCGCGATCACCTTTTGAAGGCCTTTTTGTCTTCCCAGTACAGTATACTCCCTTTAAATAAACCAGCCAATAATAATAAAATATCAAAGCAATGTATTGATTTGCACTTTACAAGGTTTTGTAGACTTCAGAAAATTTGTACAGGCTTAGTTTAGGAATATTCAGAGCAGGCTTTCAGCTGAAGTTATTTTGGAGGAAATTCAATACTCTGTCATATTTTGGTGGTGCAATTAAGGTGGTCATAATTTCAAATGATTCAGTTGTGCCAAAAAATATCCCTTTAATGGCTTTACTGTAGACAGACCCATTTAGATATTTAGAATGGTGATAGTCACCATGTAGACAACTACAAAGCTCAATATGTTACAATAACAGAGATGCCAACTATAGATGTGATTGCGTGCAGGTCATAAGTTGTAGAAAAATATGATCCATTTCAAAACCGTCTCGAGTCACTAAGCAGAAGGAGGGGAGGGGGATGGTAGTGGTGGGATTTCATTTTTTAGTGTGCAATGACAAGCTCTCGGGATGTACATGTACTTACGCATGCATAAACGTAGGCCTACATGCATGCTAAATATGTGATCACCAGTTAAATGGCACAAAGTATAAATTCACTGGTTGGTACAGGAAAGTTGAACATTATTTTTTTCTGTCTCTGGCAGGCTGTAAATGTGTGAGAAAACAGTTGCTGGGAGTCATGCAGCATGAGAGCAACCTCTAATGCAGGAGTCGCACGTCTAATGTAGGAGACTTGGCATTTCTGTAATAACTCTGATTGATCTTTTCAATGCGAATTGTTTCCCCGACATGCATTCAAAATGTGGTAGACTCTACTTAATTATTGCACGGTTGATGCGCCCACATACATGTACTGCCATGACTGCCATAGTCAGTGATAAAGCAAATTGTTAATGTGTGTGTCTGGTCTGTGCAGTTTGAACCATCCCATCGAATACTCTATCGGTTATACTGAAGTAGTACAGGGCCTAAAACTTGATTTACTCCATGTAAGTGTGATGAAATTAAAATGTAGAGGCCATGCATGGAGAGCCATACTCCCACACTATAGCCATAAATGCAAGTTCAACTGCTGACAGTGCAGTAGAGCTAGTGCAGCTACAAAAATTGTAGTAGGTCTTGAGTCAGATTCAGAGACAGTCATTTTGAGCAGTAAATTCATCAAATTCATCAATTCATCAAATAAACCCTCAATACACAAAGGATAGATTAAGTCGAATTAATTTCAGAATTATGACTGGTAATGCATTGTGTACGTCTCTATCAACATAGTCAAAGCTAGTTCCTAAGTAATAACATTATTAATAGTCTAGACATACCATTACCAACGCAATTAACGATGTTTCAACTACGCACATACATCTACAGCGTAAAACCACGCGCACGGCCTGCCTGAACTCTGGGGACACGGTGGGCTAGGAAGTGCTATATGGCGGTGAATGCCGCAGTGAATTTGCTGCTGCGATGAATCACATACAAAATCGGCACTACCGTAAATCGTGTTGACAAAAACTACTTTCATCATCATAAATCCGTTAATCATTAGCACTGAGGACTATTGGCACAAGATATCATGACAAAATGACATACTCGGGTAAACATGCAATATTTAGATACTTACGGTCGTAGTTTTGATGGTTTCGTGCAGTGAACTTACGGCGGTCGGGCGGTAACAGCTAACATGCAAGAAAATCGCTAGGCTATACGTCAGTCACATCATGAAAAACAAAATGTAAATCGATCAAACGCTATTTTCATGGATTAGCGATTGATCGCAACGAATCAAGCGCTAATAGCGTTTGATTAGAGAGGGGCTTTATGTTACGGATTTTAGCGATTAATCACTATTAGCGCTTGATTGAAAAATATAATAGCGATTAATCGCTAACCTTTCGTTATGTTAAGGGGCCCAGCGGACGTGGGTCTGAAATTCAGACTACATACACTTTTACACACATGTGTGTGTATTGGGAAAGCGCGCGATCCGGCGAATTGGTCCGCCCCCTAGCGCCGAATTGGTCCGCGTGCCCAGGCGAATCCGACCGCGGGCAGGTTCGCCTGCTTTTTCGACCAGGCGTATCCGTCCGCAGGCAGCTGGGAGACCAAATCGCCTGGGAGGCGAATTCGCCTACGACACCGGCTAGCAGCGCAGCATGCATGATGAATATGCGATATGCACGTGCACGTATATATTCGCGCGCGATATACGAATTTCTCATTGGTTGATTTAACGACACGACGTAATTCGGTCGAGCTTCTCATTGGTTGATTTAACGACACGACGTAATTCGGTCGAGCTTCTCATTGGTTGATTTAACGACACGACGTAATTCGGTCTAGCTTCTCATTGGTTGATTTAACGACACGACGTAATTCGGTCTAGCTTCTCATTGGTTGATTTAACGACACGACGTAATTCGGTCGAGCTTCTCATTGGTTGATTTAACGACACGACGTAATTCGGTCTAGCTTCTCATTGGTTGATTTAACGACACGACGTAATTCGGTCGAGCTTCTCATTGGTTGATTTAACGACACGACGTAATTCGGTCGAGCAGTAATTCGGAATTACGTCGTGTAGTAAATAATTACTACACTACGTAATTATTTAAGTAGTGTAGTAATTGGAGTTACTACACGACGCAATTATTTAGGTAGTGTAGTAATTGGAATTACTACACGACCTTAATTCATTTAACGTCGCGACATTAAATCGTTGGGCAGTAATTCGGAATTACGTCGTGTAGTTATTGGAATTACTACACTACCTAAATAATTAGGTAGTGTAGTAATTGGAATGACTACACTACCTAATTATTTAGGTAGTGTAGTAATTGGAATTACTACACGACTTATATCCGGGTTAATGACGGTCTCCTGCTTCCATAGTCATGACGGTGGGATGCGTCATTGACCTTCCATATAACACTCAAATATTATGGGACATTCACGCAAAATGTACGTTGGTCGGAGGACGCTTTACAGTAATGAAAGGTGCATTCCGGGGTTGGTATTGTGAAATTAACTTAAGATGTGTTACCAAAGTTAGTTGGTATGCTGAAAACTGACATACATGTATGCCTAAGTCCACAACTGCCAGTAGGCCAATCATAGTCAAGGATTTAAGTCCAAGTTTTCAGAATGCCACTCAGGGGTGCATTACCTTATGTGCGCTTGCAGCAGGGCATTGCGATTCATTTGACATAAATATGTCATTGAATGGTAATTATGAAACCCGTCACGGCTATGATTCCTCAAGGGCTGAAACTTGGAACAATGCCAACAATATAATGTACGCGCTTTTTTAAAAATCCAATTATACACCTCCATTCACTTACTACACGAATTTAGTTTCTCACATAGAAACGCATAGCAGATACCCCTGTCTTATAAAGAAGTAGGATTGATATTGAGCGTAACTTTGTACATTAAAGATAGGGGATTCTCTGTGCGAGCTACATGTATCACAAATAAAGGCCTACTTTTACAATCTCCCAAAGAGTCAGAAATGGAACGCCCGTAAGCTGAGATCGTCCAATTAGCGAAAAAAAAAGACAATAAAATAAAGAACTTGTACAACATCCACATTGCACATGATCTACTTCATCACGCTGACGTCATTCTTCTGGCTCAAAAATATATATCTCACTACTCTGATGACAAAACATATCACTCCATAAACTTGACGATTAAATTGTATAGGTATCATTACGCAATGAATCCATCAGTGCACATAATAATATGATTTACAAAGTAGAATTCCCATTAATGTGTGATGAGACGCGTTCTCAATCCAAATCTAACTGGCCCTCTGTTCTCCTCATGTATACAATACACGACCAGCTGACGTCACATCGACGTCAAGAACCAACTCATGAAACCCGGCTCGCCCCTTGATCTTGTTCATCAGCACTGCTGTATGGGGTGCTTATTATCACTGTTTACACTGGCCTGGGGATAGTTCCGCGGCTGGTCCGATGGTTGGGGGCTGGGGTATGAGAGATGGGGGGGGGGGGGGGGTGGAGGGGAAAGGCCACGTATATTTAAAGGTTTCACCCTGAAATAAATTTACTTCAATAAAAAGAGACTCACCAAAGAAACTTATTATAGTGACGTTTTGATGAAAATTCGTGAAAGGATAAGAAAGTTATGATCATTTAAAGTTTTTATTTTGTGACGTCACGTGCGAGGAACTCTCCCATATGTTTTTAACACTTTTTTCTCGGAAAAGTGCATTTTCTCAAGAAACCTTCACTAACATGTTTCTTTCATGTTTCTGCTTTGATTGAAACCAACCTTCAGGGTGAACTATCTCTTTAAGATCGTGCATGTCTTCATTTGGACATCTAGTGATGGGCAAATACGAATCAACTTTCCTCTTGATGAACTTCACTGTATCTAAACTGAACGGTTTTTGTAGCGTGATGTCCGTGGATTGATAGGGGAACACACTAGGCCTACTTCATGAAATTTATGTGCATGGCTGATAGGTACACGTACACCTTCGCCCCAACAAATCCAACTGATATCGCAATTGAATTGGTAAAGCCAAGTGTACATGTACCCTAGACAAGGAAGCAAGGTGAAAAGAAACACAATTCCAAGAGGAAGAAATACCGCAGCTTTGAGCGATGGACCAACGATCTCATCATGACTTTTGTTGGTTCATGAAGTGCGTAACAATGACATGAACGACGAATAAAGAGAACATCATTCCATACACTGTTTGGACGGTCTGCAGGGGGCAATATGCTATGACGGTGAATATAAAGAATATTACCCATGGGTTCATATTGGGCACAGATGTGTTTGATTCAATGCCTCAATATATTATCTGGCCTGCTACCTGTTTGTCATTATACACGTAATGTTAAGGGATCGGTTCGCGACTTACAATTTGATGTTGGTGATAGCAGTTACAATGGATTTGATCATTTCAATGAGCTCTGGAATTTTAGCTCCAACAAAGGTGTGTTACCTTTTGAACCTTTTGATTACAATTCCATAAAAAAGATCGAAATTCATAGGCAAAATTCGCCAAAAAATGATACATCAGAAACACACAGACATTTTCGGTATACGTTTGTCTAACGAAGAAACATTACTACATGCAGCGGAACACTGATATTAGGGGGGGGGGGGGGGGGGGGGTTCAACCTACACATGGCGTGCGTAATATCAGACACGTCGTGTCATTTGCATTAATATAAGCTGATTGAATATGCTCCTCTCCGAGGTATTAATCTTCCGCGTGTAAGACAATACACGGAGTAAAAGACCCCACTCAGCGATGACGGCTTTACCACTCGAAGCTTTCATTAGCAACGGCGGCACTGCGTTCATCGTACGGACGGTCGCCGCGTGTGGCGTGTATAATGGCCATGAGAGCGTCGCGGCCCTGGACGATGAAATTAATTTCGAGCGGGTCCCTGGACCCTACTCATGCTTGTCGAGTTGATGGTACACACACTGCAACAGCCTGTCCAGTGGTTATAGCTCTACTATATGGTGGTTGTCAATTGTGTCAGGGGTGTATAGACCTGGCAACAATGGCTCGCGGCATCATAAAACTGACACCCGTTGTTTTATATTCTGATGTAACGCGCAATATGTTACTGTTTACTCGAGTAATATTTATTGACATCACATGTGTAGTTGTGTAAAGAATATCATTACATGTGCCTATGTTTCTAAGGCATGTACACGTATTACTAATATTACATTAACTACTGGTGGTTCTACTACTACTACTACTACTAGTACTACTACTATACTGCAGCTGCTACTGCTACCACTACTACTACTACTACTACTACTACTACTACTATAGGTATACTACTGACACTCCTATTACTACTTCTACTACCATAACTACTACTATATACTACTTCTATTACTCCGACTACATTGTGCTGCTACTACTACTACTACTACTACAGTAGTTGTAGTAGTAGAAGTAGTAGCAGTAGTAGTAGTAGTAGTAGTCTACTACTACTGATACTGTTACTACTACTACTCCTATTACTACGACGTCTACTACTATGCCTACTACTTTAACTACTGCTTCTACTACTAAGAAACTGTATTCTACAGGTGATGGTGAAATCTACTACACGTCGCGCTGCTGTTGATCCTACTAATACCACCTTTAATGTTCAATGATGATGACAATTGTTATGACCCAGTAGTACACAAGTGAAGGGGTGTGAACAACGAAGAAGCGGGAGAAGTAGAAGAAGAAGAAGAAGTAGAAGAAGAAGAAGAAGAAGAAGAAGAAGAAGAAGAAGAAGAAGAAGAAATAGAAGGAAAAGAGGAATAAGACGAGGGAGAAGAAGAGGAAGGAGGAGGAGGAGGAAAAGAAGAAGAAGGAGGAGGAGGAGGAGGAGGAGGAGGAGGAGGAAGAGGAGGAGGAGAGGGGGGAAGAAGAGGAAGAGTAGAAAAAGAAGAGGAAGAAAAAGAAGAAGAAGAAGAAGAAGAAGAAGAAGAAGAAGAAGAAGAAGAGGTGGACGGGGAGACCAAGATGATCATGATCATAAGTGAGGGAAGAATAGCATACGCGCGATCAAACTGAACAATGACAACGCGCGTACACAAGCCCACTTGTTGTCTCCTGTTCGTTCACGTCGGTCCCACTGTGTCGATTCTTTTCATTACCTTACTAATTACGGGGGATAATTAGTCAAACTGACAAGCGAGATGATTTATTTGACAACTGATTAGACGACAATCACGTCTAGTTAGCATCATCGTTTGAACGCAATTTATTTATTTTATTTATTTATTAAGTCTTTTTTAAACAGGGTAGCCCCATCAGTGAGCTTGGCACTGTTCTCCCTGGGGGCCCTGTGTACAAATAACACAATAATACAGAGTAACATGAATAGATAAACAAATAGACACATAGATTACACAAACAAATGCTGTAAACCAAAAAGCAGCGTAGGTCATCTAGTAAGGAACATAACAAAAAGAAGAAGGCGAACCGATGCGTCCACATTGCATGACACAAGCGAAACCTTGTACATTTTCTGACTAAAAATTATGTGATTGATACTAATATTTATGCCTCGCTAATATGTAGGGTGATATACAAAAAGTATAAATACAAATCTTCTTTCGAAAGGACTATTAACATCAAGTCTTAATAAAAGTTGATACCATTTCATGTATACCTGCTAAATATAAATAGCAGATGACATATATCTGACACCGAGTTATACTTTAATTAAATGACAATAAATGTGTTCATGAGGAAATATATTTTTGCAAAGTATACCTTTACTTCACCAAAAAATAAAGAGAACGGAAACAGGAATTACGATAGAGGGTGTAAACATACAGCTTGATCATTACAATTTGATCACTTATGTTAAACATTCTCCCAGTAAAACGTAATCGAGCATCAATAATATGTCTTTTCAAAGTGTAAGTATAAAATGTATTGTACCAAAAATAAAGAGCTCACAGAAACATAAATCATGTTTGATCAAAACATTCTCCCATCAAAGAGTAATCGAGCATCAATTTCAAGGATTATCCAACAGATATTCTGATTGAATATCATCGAAACTAAAGAGATGGTCATACAAAAAATCAAGTCACACATTAAGTAACATTGAAGGATAATTTGTCTGACATGGTATGTCATTAACATGAATCATTAGACTGGTAGATGTTAAACAATTATTATTCACAAAATTTCAGGTAGTGAGAGCAGAATGTGTTCTTGGATTGGGCATTCTTTACTTGGTTTGGAAGAGCGTTCCAAAGAACTGCACCCTCAAAAGAAAAAGCCTTCCTTCCACTCTCTGTTCTTGTTTTGGGAACTAGTAAGCCTTTGTTTTCAGCGTTTCTTGTCCTATAGCGATGCACTGTAATGGAAGGTGTAAACATGTTTTGTAAATATGAGGGCGCATTGCCATTCAAAATATCAAACATGAGTTTTCCTTTTTGAAATTGCCAGCGTTTTTCCATATCTATCCACTTTAGGCTTCTAAACATTTCAGAGGTTGGTGTGAGTGTATTGGTCTGTAAAACAATTCTGGCCATCTGTTTGTGTTGTTTGATAAGAATGTCTTTTATCCGGTAATTGCAGTTTGTCCATGAAATAGAACAGTAATCAAAACAGGGTAACACCAATGCATTTGCGAGCAACTTTGCACTGTCCACAGTAAGATATTTCCTCACTCTTCGAAGTAGTGCTAATCTTGATGCAATTTTATTAGATGTGTAGTTGACATGTTCCGACCAGTTTAGGTGATGGTCAAGCCAAATACCAAGATACTTCGTACTTTCCACCTGTCTGATAGGCATATTGTTAACAATAATATCAATGTTTTCCTGCATGTAAGATAACTTTTGTGGGGTTCCTATTAGCATGAACTGGGTTTTATCGGTATTCAGAGTGAGGTGGTTATGTTTTAGCCACAAATTTAGCCTAATTAAATCACTATTCAGGGCACACTCAATTTCTTTGGGATTTGAAGCACTGAACATGATGGCTGTGTCGTCGGCATACATAATCACCTCACTCTGTTCAACTGAGGAGGGCAAATCATTCATAAACAATGTAAATAGCAGGGGCCCAAGTATAGAGCCTTGAGGTACTCCTGTTGGAAGTATCTGCACCTCAGACCTTGACCCTTGTATTATTGTACTTTGTTTTCGATCTGTTAAATAAGATGTAAACCACAACAATGCGTTATCACGAACGCCGAACATGCGTAATTTGTGAAGTAATATATTATGGTTTACAGAGTCAAACGCCTTTCTGATATCCAAAAATACTAATCCCGTCAACCTACCGCTATCCATGTTCTTGTATAAATAATCACTTACATATGTCATCACAGTATTAGTGGAATACCCCTTCCTAAAACCTGACTGATGTGGGGTAAGTAAATGCATCTCAACTAGGTACTCATGTAACTGACTGTGCACAGCCTTCTCTAATAATTTCATGATTACTGGGATAATTGATATGGGACGGTAATTGTTAACACTATCCTTATCCCCGCCTTTGTGAATAGGCGTTACCCTGGCCTGCTTCCATTCTTGAGGGATAACTCCTAGCCTGAGTGAGAGGTTAAATAGCTGAGTGATTTGTTTACAGATTAAGGGGGAAGCAATCTTCAGAAGCCTGGCACTTAAACCATCAATACCTGTTGCCTTTTTAATGTTAACAGATTGTAGTTCTCTAAGCAATTAGGGAACATCTAGACCAAACTGCGAAATATGAACCTCGACAGTGATGTATTATACAAAATGATAATGAAAAACATATACAACTTTGTAGTCTGCTTCGTAAGCTCAGTTTTTCAATGCAATCTGAAGTTCGAATAAAATACCTTTTAGCTATTTCCCCTTTAAATGATCTTGAAATATTTACATTAAAAAACACATTCCATCTGTTGACATCATTATAGCAGGCTTCTTTCATGATTAAAGAAACAAACTGATCTTCATCTACATGTACATTACAACTGCCTTTCAATAGATTGTACAACTACATTCTCCCCTATACGAGTTAACGCGTACTTGAATTCCTATCTAGTTTATATCAAACCCTTCCCTTCCTGAAATCTACATGAAACAGGTGCATAATTGCTACTGAACAATTATATTAATGTACATTTACATTCCAACTTGTTTACAATATGGTTTCAAATGCTTTATACTACATTTCACAAATGAGTTCTTACAACGTGTACATGATCATTTTGTCAAATGAACGTTTAATATGTACCTAGTGATATTTTGTTTTGTTAGGGTGAAAATGGACGAATAATATGATTTAGATTGTCATGTAATTATGTATGTATATGCTAAGTGTCTACAGAGTCCTCAGAGTCTACACGAAAGGTTACACTTGGCGTACAAACCTTCATATCTTGTCATCGATTTTTCTCCACTGGACATCGATACCGACTCGGGAACGGAAAGCCCAAAGAAGCACATGTGATCTGCATCGATGGAAGTAAAGAGAGGAGAAAGATGGAGAGAGAGAGGGAGAGAGAAGGGGGGTGGAGGGAGAGAGAGGGAGGGAGAGATGGAGAGAAAATGTCTGTCAGTCTCTTTAATAGTCTGCCAACATCGGTACCATAAACGAAGGGGCCACTGCGATACACTGTAATGCAAAATATAAACAAATACGCGTACATGTTTTGTTATCAGTTGTTGATGTAAGCATAACAGTGTATTCATCAACATGTTTTGCGCTCGCTCGTGTAACACTATTAGTATGCGAAACAGAAGTATATTTTATATTATATTCCACATACTAAGAATGTTGCTATATGATTGGTCAAGAGTTGATCACGTGATGAAGCGTAGTTTTTACCATCTGATCACCTGAGAAGAAAAGTTCGTTACACTGTAGGTGATAGTACTTTTTTGAGAAGGAAAGTTCGTTACACTCTAGGTGATAGTACTTTTTGGTTTCGCTGATCTCTTCACTCCTCACAGTCCTAACGCGTGATCAATATTTTGAGTACGCGCGAAATAAAAGTGCGTAGCTCGGACTATCGGCGCAGACGACACCGCGGTGCGCGGAAATTAAAATTTTTGGTTATAGCGCGCTGCGCCGCACGCGTACGTACAAAGCAGTGCAAGCCTTCCATTTCCCCCACACAGTATTTCACCAAAGCAAGTATGCAATTCTCTACCACCTCGTACCAAAATTGACCTAGAATTTCACTTTCCTGTAATTTATTAGAATTATGAAGAGTATTCTCGGAGATCTATGTTCTCACCGATACCGCACAGGTAAGAGAATTTCGATTACTTCTTGCTTTTCCGTCAAAATCTTACAAATTAGCGTCACCATGTCATAGTGTTCGTTGGAATTTGTAGAGTCTATATAGCAACGTGCACAAAGTCAATTTGCTTCCGGGTTTCGGAGCGTCGCGTGAATATGTAGTCGCACCGACACGAACGCTTTTGTACGTTAAATTGTCATTTATTTTATAGATTTTTGGTATCAGATGTGGAATATAAAGCAAATAATTAACTTTTGGTTTCAGGCAATGAGACGAACTATCACTTCCTCGGCGATCTGAATGTATACGCTATCTTTCCTCAGCTAAAAGCTTCGGAAAGATAGCTACATCCAGATCGCCTCGGAAGTGATAGTTCGTCCCATTACCTTCACCGACGTTGATTATTTGCTTATCATTATATCATATCATAATCACGATAATCGTGATATTTTGGATCAACCTATACAATTATAATAAATGTTTTAAGAATTGTCATAGACATATTATTTACTATTGGTGCATCAATGATACGCATGAGATGTTACAAACAAAGACACTCTCTATCTCTATGAAGTTCCGTTTACACGGAAACGAAATGCCGCTAATGCCAGCCGCCCGAACTTTGTAACAAATGGTGTTCCCGTCGCGGCGAGAATATGGATGGTCATTCACGATGTTCTAGAATGCTACGGACGTGACCAGCCCATGATTACAGGAGTCCGTCGTTTCGCTAGGCATCCATCGTCAGCCAAGGGAAAGAACCGGAAATCTGGACAGCGACTATCATCCGATCGTGGGTGGCAGATGCTGATTAGTATATCTGATGATTGTACCATCGTAATGACAAGGACTCATATCAAGCACGTGTACACGTCCATGGCCAATATGTAACGCATGGGGAAGGTTTCTTGAAACGAAGAGAGCCCCAGCCCCAGCTCCAGCTCAGAGACCGCTTTCTGGACAAGCATCGCGACCATTAACTGCGTATATGTTTATGTCTAGGTAGGTTTACGCACATACGTGCTACTATTGCCGTCAGCACAATGCATCATTGTGTTGAAGCACACATGAAAATGATGAAAGTCTTGTCATGATTGAATATTAGAGGAACTTGTAAATATGTTTAATGTTATATATTACTGTTATCATGATTCCTGTTTCTTTTCACCTCCTGCAATGCAGATTGTCAACATTGCTAGCCTGAGCGACGCAATCTGCTTGACATTGAACTTGAACATTCAGTAGCTCGAAGCAAAGAGTTACAGACTCATTTAAATATACATAACATCGGGAGTTTGAGGGGTTTTTAATCCATATAACGCTTCGTGAAACCACCCCCTTTCAGTCACCGTATACGCGGTATTGGAGTTTGAATATTAAATTAAAGGTATACCTGTACGGTGCTCCTCCGTGACAATTCAATTATCTCAATTCCGGTTTATTGCCCGAGAAGGTCGACAAATTCTTCTCCCATCAACAATATTCGATGGAGAGAATGATGATGGTGATAATGATAAGATCCGTGAATGCGAGAATTTGAGAGAAATGGAGAGGGGCGGGGAAGGGGGGGGGGTGAAAAAAAAAAGAAAAAAGAGGAAGACGTCCAAATTTAACTGTGCTACTTGGGTGACGTTGTCGCGATATACAGTAGAAAGGGGAAATTCCCGAGAATTCGTGCATTCTAGAACCTGATTAGTGTGATATATATTGAGCATCCTGTCCTCTACCAAGGAAGAGAGACAGTGATAATGTTGACATGTGGGAGAGTAAAATTTGGAATGCGGGAATAATTCATGAGGAGGTAGGAGCACTTGAATGAAGCCTATGAAGGAGGGTTACATTAGTGGTGGAGAGTAACGAGATTTGCTGGCGACAAGGGGAAGAAGGAGGGGACAGGGGGATGGGTATGGCGGAGGATGGGAGAGAGAGAGAGAGATGGGGAGGGGAGGGGTGGAGTGGGGAGGGGGAGGGGGAGAAAAGAGGATGTTCCGCTTGGTTATCCATCACTGCCTCCGCGCTGGCCGCAAGAGCTAGCGAGCGGTAGCGCGTGGAAATGGCCAAAGCGAACACATTTGTTTCGAATGCATTTGATAAAAAAAAGGAGAAACGAAAAGAGGTGCGTGTGTGTGTGTGTGTGTGAATGTGTGTGTGTGTGTGTGTGTGTATGTATGTGTGTGTGTGTGTGTGTGTGTGTGTGTGTGTGTGTGTGTGTGTGTATGTGTGTGTGTGTGTGTGTGTGTGTGTATATATATAAAATATAGACAGGCAGGCAGAGAGAGAAGGGGAGGGGGGTCTGGGAAAGAAGACGGAGGGAGCGAGAGGGTTGGGTGGTGGGGCAAAATCGGAAAATGTTGAAATAGGTGGTGTGGCCGCACTAATGATTGAGTAATGGAAACTATGTCTTATCATCATGGTGAAAGAGAAGGTGACAACATGGTTACAATCATTGCATTGTGTATGCATAGCCCATTAACATTGAGGTAATGTAATCAAATAAACGCGAAATTAGCTCTCATTACCGTCTACGTCCTAATGGAAGGCCGATATGGCTACAAGTACAGTGTACATAAAAATGCGCGAAAGATGAACAAAATATCTTCATAGTGCATAAAAGAGATAGATCACATGCCGTGTGGTAGATCGTTCAAAATGCAAGGTAACGGGATTAGAAAGCGAATTTTATAAGCGTGATATATTCATTGTTCAGCCGGACGCATCGACTTAAAGGGCATATACTGTACTGGGAAGGCAAAAAAAGCCTTCAAAATGTAAATGTTAGCAATCCTCTTTCTAATGGTCTTAAATTCATTTATTGTCTATTTTAGAAGCTTGCTGAAAGTTATTTGCCCTCAAATGATCTACATTTGGAGTAATGAGTGATTAAATCACAAATCCTCAAAATGTTCGGCCCGAACATTTTGAGGATTTAATCATTAATCATTAATTACTCCATATGTGGATCATTTGAGGGCAAATAACTTTCAGCAAGCTTCTTAAATAGACAATACATGAATTTAAGACTATTGGCAAGAAGATTGCTAACAATTACATTTTGAAGGCTTTTTTGCCTTCCCAGTACAGTATATGCCCTTTAATGTAGAAAGCAGACGTGTTGCTTTTATCCGCTCTCTCAAACCTGCGCATCTCTGCCCTGCTGGACTGTACATGCAGGGGTGGACGGTCATGATCAATGATATGGGTGAAATATACTGCATTGTCCCCGTTTCTTCATTTTCGTTTTCAGTTTCAGTGCTTGCGTTTGGATTTAGTTTTGCAAAAATGGATTAACCTTGAAATGCATCAACATGCCACTTGTACATTATCTAACCAATATAACACACACACACATACACACACACATACACACACACGCACATACAGACATATATACACACACACAAACATCCTATAGAGCAGCAATTTGTCTGACATGCAAAGGGATATGTCGTATAGAACAACAGCAACCTGCGTTTTGTTGTAATGGCAATGATAATAATTGCATCTAATAGTAAGCATAGCCATGACGAGACCCTCACTGAAATGATTGATCTCCAAAGATTAAACTCGGAGAAGTCGCGTCGTGTTCAATCGCCATTAATGCAGATTCAAATTAACGAACTAGATTAACTCAATCAGCATTCGTATCAACGGCTTACGACTTCCTCTCGATACGTCACTGATCATGGTCTATTAAAGCGCTGGTCACCTCAAAGGTTGATTAAATGATGAACATTTCATTGCAGTCGTTGTAAACATGGGTCCTGAATCGATCTTCCTGACTCATCACAGTTTGCATCGTGTAGCCCATGCACTTTCCTATAGCACAGATGAATTACATTCATGACATTTAAATGGGATGTACATGTAATCTACAAAGCCGAGACACACAAACACGCACATACACACACATACGCCCAAATATATACACACATTAACACATACATACAAACATACACACATACACATGCTCGTCGACTTGCTGACTAAAGTGGTCGGAAAGATAATCGTGGTAATAGCACACCTTACGGTATTACACTTTAATCCCCTGCAACCAATAGAAGATATATCATTTAATACCATAGTTTTAGGGAAGGGGAATGTGGTGGTAACAATTACTAGTGTTGTACAAGTCTGAATTAAAACAATTTTCGTTTCCTTCCTCCGTTGTTGTTGTTTTTTGTCAAAATATGAATATAAGCTGATTAGAAGTAGACATGTCTATTCCAGGGACATTGCGTAAATTCACGATGAACTTTACAGTTCATCAATTTGATTAATGACAATAATTTTAGGTAATAAATTTACTGGACAATACTCGTGAACATAATCGCCTTCTGGATACGCGCTCAAGTACACGGTATAAGACTTTTATATCTTCTACATGTAGTTGGGAACAGTGGTCATTCAACTGGTAATTATATAGGCCTGTTCCCTCGCCATCACGTTCACTATTATGAATTCATAAAAACTAACGACCAATGCCATTTTAAAAAAGAATCTATCTTGACCAGTTGTATGATGTGATCTCCGTGAGAAAAAAAAAACAACTCGCGCGCATAATCAAATCTGCGTGAGAAAATCTCTCTCGCGCGGGAATTATTTACAATTAGCGTGATTAGCGAGAATTATCAGTACGGCTTTCATTTATTATCGTCTGCTGACTCATTTGGCATGCCCGTGTGTAAAAGGACTGGTGTGACTGGAGAGGGAATTTGCAGAATAAGTAGATTGTTACCTAAACCTCCGACAAAGGTTTGATTCACCCACCTGAGCAAATCTCCCCAAATACTGTGATTTATTCGGCTCTCATCTGCCTATGATAATAGGATATACACAACAGCTCAAAGGAATTGTAGGGAAAGGGAAAGTTAAAGGGAAGAAAGGGAAGGAGTCGCAGTTTTAAACCGCGTTATATTTTGTCCAGTTCAGCATGAAACACGGTGCTGTAGCCTAAAAAGCATCATGTTTCATGCTGAACTGGACATAATATACCGTGGTTTAAAACTGCGGGTCCTTCCCTCAATACCAAGCTGTTTCTTCCTCGTCTTCACACGATGTAGTTTCCTAGATGGTTGTCATCTGAGCCAGTTTAGCATACTTGGGGAGAAAGGGAGAGAGAGGGGGGGGGGGGGGGGGAGTATGTTCGTACGCGTGTGTGTGTGTGTGTGTGTGTGTGTGTGTGTGTGTGTTTATGTCTATGTGTGTATGTGTGAGAGACAGAGTGTATGTTTGTGTGTGTGTATGCGAGAGAGAGACAGATGGAGAGAGAGAAAGAGAGAGAGGCAGAGAGAGAGAGAGAGAGACTGGTGAAAGTGAGAGAGAAATAGAGATGTAGGGAGAGAGGGAGGAGATGTAAATCGGGATGGATAAAGCAGATAATGAGTGTGTGTGATACAGTGGGGAATATGGGAGACAGCGAGAGACAGAGGGAGACAAAGAGAAGAGAGACAGAGAGAGAAGAGAGAAAGAGAGAGAGAGAGAGAGAGAGAGAGAGAGAGAGAGTGGGGAGAGGGGGGGGGGGGAGGGAAAGATCGTAAATTAACCCTTGGTGAAAACATGATATAACAAACAATTGTCACAGCTTTTAGGTTTTCTGTACTTCATTTGTATCAATAATGTATGAGATCATGGGCGATATTTTACACGCGCGCTCCCAATAAAGTCCTTAATCTTTTTAATTGGTCCCTTCGAGGAGCTTGGATCTAGGATAAGAAATGAAAACTCCCTCCAGACATGAGAAAGTTGATATTATTATCATCTCCCTAGTTATCTACTCCTTCTCCATACTGCCCTTTAACTGCCCTATGGGAATGGTGTGTTATATTTCCTGTGCAAAAAATGCCCCAATATAAATCGTATAAAGAGATAATCATTTTTATCGTTCTTATTGTCAGATCATCAGCAGTATTATATATTTTTCTTAGCGTTACGTAGAGACAATGAAATATGAGTCATAATTTCTTTGTTACACGTCGAAAACGAAACATTTCACATTGTCGATGAGCTATTAACCAAGCATGACAATACCGTTAGTGCGTATGATAATTCAATTACAATGAGTTTGTTCCTTACAACATTTACAATTACTATTGTGTTATTGTGCATATACGTACATTGAATTCGTATGTATTTCCATCCCATCACTCTTAAACTGAAACTGAATGTAAGTTAATCATTATTATGTAAAGGTAACCATTTTCACGTTGTTGTCATTTTTTCGACGAATGTCATTCCCGGCAAACTGCAATATTTTATCATTTTATACTCCTATCTGCAGCACATTCATAACGTGTTAATTTATGATCAATTGAAATTGAAATCCATTTGGGTTTAATCTGTAGAAACGAAAGTAAAATCTCAGCTTCTTCTATTAGCAAATATTGCTGCATTGAATTTATTGTACCTGTTCACTTTGGCGCCATCTCGTCCTTATGTATGACAAGGTATGGAATGATTACCTCTCGGCTCTGTGTTTTTATTATACAGTGTAAACCACTCAATTCCCTATTCGTCAAGTTCCCTCTCTGTAACCTACCACTGTACTATCCTAACATGCCCTGAAATTTCCTGGATTTAAATCAAAAGAATCCACGCTAGCTCTTAAAATCTTCTGATGTAGTTTGTGATCATAGTGATTGTGACTGCAGAGAGCAAACTCAGCGCATAATGCTTTTTGACATCTGAAGTGCCCATTACGAGATGGAAACGCGAGATGAAAATGTCAAAACAACCCACTTGATTACATCTTACGATGATAAGCGCGATTGCAGCGAATGGGAATTGGAATGATAAGTCTCATTATCGTTGTCATGATCGGTAATCATTGAGATCGGTAACCACTGGGCAATCATTTCACGTTTTTCGCGTCTCGTGAAAAGAAAACAAACGTTTCCTTGAATGTCCAGGAGCACTTCCTTACGATGCGGGAGAAGACCATCAACAAGATGCCTTCTTCTCCTTCCTTTCCTAGAGTTCCTCTAGCTTGTGTTGAGTTGCTATTTTCTTCAGAGGACATTATCACAACACAATCAGACAGTTTCCCCGGGCATGCTACGGGGCATGTCAGTGGCAGAGGAAGCCGAGACTCACAGGAGCATTGATGATGAGTGGCTCGAACAAAATACTTTTTACTGAGCGGTTCTCGTATCAACTTGATTTTTATCAGAGCTCATCTATGCATTATGCGACACCCTTCCGCTATTCCTCGTTTTGACAAAATCTGCGTTATCAGTTTTGGTTCCGCTGTACTACTCAACTGAAAACGCACATGTATAGCATAGGCTGTCAACCTTTAATACAATAAATTCCAAATTATTAGCACTTCGTAATTTCCATTAGGAGTTCTTTAAAAAGATACATTTTGGGATATATGTGTTTCCGATCACATTTCACTGTACTTAAGTCAAGTGAATCAAACTAAAACGACGAATCTGCAGTTGCTTGTTGAGATTTGTGCAATTTGTATGTGTTTTTTTACTAGGCCCAGAAGTCGTTCGTCGTTTGGCATTGTGTTGCACAACTTACTGATCGACATGACGAACTTCCTGGCAGATTTCAGTGGGTCTTCTATCTTTGTGTGTCGTCGCAGATCGGCAATTGGTCGTGATTTGCGTGTGCCAGGGCATTAATTACACTTCATATCTATTACGCAAAATAGCCTAATGACATGGCGCTTGGTAATCCTTGCACCTGCTCACACATGATTATTACTGGGATATAGTGATCAAGGAAGAAAAACACATCACTGAATCGGCAAAATTAGTGAAGCGATTGCGTAGATAGATCTACCCGTTATAACATGCAATGTACTGGAAAAGCCGTATCGGAAACGAGCCATGCCAGTTGTTTAAGACTGTGAATAAGAATAATAAATTCATACATGTGTATGTATCAAAAGACTTTCTTCCGTGAAATTCGGGGCACATCTCAATGCGCAGTACAAGTCATATAAGTAACACTGGATCACCCGGCACACCATTAGTACATAATAATAATGATAGTCAACAGCGTCTTAGTTTAGGCCTGCGTATGCTTTACTCATACATTTTCAACATAATAATACTATGATGAACTGTCGGCCGACTTTTGATCTTAAATCGCGATAAAATAACGACTTCCAACAAAGTGGAAGATAAGTCATCATCATCGCTTATAAGGCTTGAACCGAAGGCAATCTAATAATGACGGTGTACGTTCGAGGGGTTGGGGGAGAGGAAGGGGAGAGAGAGTGGGAGGGGAGAGAGCAGGGGTGGTGGGGGGTGGAGAGAAAGTGAGGGAGGGTGAGTGCTCTCGATGGTCGCCTTGCCCTTCTCTGCATGCTGCCGCTGGGCTATGGTGTTCGTAAGGCGAAAATCGACTGGTGATTTCCCCGTGTGTTATCTGCTTCAGCGCACATCAAAAGGAGAGCGACAAACACGGGGGAATTCGGTCGATGATAATAAACCATACAATATCCGCCCGACACTCTTACATCGCTCGTGGTCTAATCCAACGGAAACGTATTCTGTTAATAGTCCTAATATTCATACATACACTCTCCATATTGTTGGCACAACACATTACCACACAATATAATTAGGTGGATTTTAAGGTTTAATTACAATCTATTACTGTGTACTCATTGCTATATGCAGTCATGCAATCATATCTACCCTTTTATGTCAGTTCTCGAACATAATAAGCCTATGATTTATGTTGATTACCTCTGCTCGATCGTAAGCCATTCATACCATTGTCACTGGTGCATGCATTTAACAAAATATAAACATGCATATGATATATTAGCATTGTTGTTCTTTCATGGTTGAAAGCATAGCACATGTATAAACAAAATATTATTGGAAACAGTATTGCGTCTAATTTACGCAAAGCACAGATGTAGACCTACATTACGTATATTTGTTTATTGTTCTACAACAGTTTCCTACTATGCTGAAACTTTTAAAAAATATATATTCATATGTACTATCCTGTCGTTATCACGATCGAAGTGCTAGATTAACATGCACTTTGTAATGTAACGGAAGCGTTTGCTGTTTATGACAGTTGAATGATTTTCATCAAAAGACAACTGTGCAAATATGACCCCTTCATTGACAAGTCGCCCTCCCCTTGTAACAAGAAAGCATGGCAAACCAGTAAACCTTCTTTTTTTCGGGAGCCATTTTCATGATTAGTATGCGAAAAGGGTCAAATTGAGCGGCAAATTTGCCTGCCACAGACGGCGTTAGCGCACGGATCATGTCACCAGAATCATTGAAGTTATGAAATTGACAACGCATGACTATTGCCCTGAAATGTCGTCTTGTTTCTGACTCCACTTCGATCTACGTCCGCGAACAGCCTGTATCATTGCGACTTTCATTCGACTAATATTAACGATACATGTTTATTTCAGATTATCCATTATTTGAGTCTGGTTTAGCCACTCACGCAACTCTTATCCCGCATTACCACTATAGTTTCACGGTATAACGTTAATTCTATATATCACGGATGTGCTCGCTTCATACGTCCTTGATTGTTTTTATTACTTAAAAAGGAAAATCCAGCCAAGCATGTAATACCCCGCGGCGAAGCATTCTTTTATCAGGACAATGGTATCACAACACGAATAATTGAATTGCTCCATATGCCCGAAAATACGTATCCCTCCAAAGCGGACCAAATAGGCTTGTTGTTATTGAGTTATCTCGCGAAGTTGACTTTGATGTTATTGTTGTTCTTCTTCTTTGTGCTACTTGTAGTAGCTGTTGTAATAGAGCTGAAAATGCAGTCAAGCGTATGACACCCAGACGCGTTTCATTATCTTATACACAACATGGGGCTAGACAACAATTTCACGACATAATGTTTGTTGTGGTGCATCAGAAAAATGTACATACAGCGTACATAAATGAACGAGTACTTTGGGCAGAACAGGAGTTACTGTTGGATATGATGCCGTGTTGGCGTTATTGGTGAAAGTGGTGGTGGTGTGATGGTGGTGGTGGTGGTGGTGGTGGTGGTGGTGGTGGTGGTGGTGGTGGAAGTGGTGGTGGTGGTGATGGCGATGGGGGGGGGGGGGGGGGTAGTGGTGGCGATCACGTCGCTCATCGTAAACGAACACGTTGCTTTATATAAAACTAAAATGAATAAATGTCGAACTTTGTAAATCACCAATCCTGTATAAATAATAATCTCTTGGATTGATCCAGCGATCTCATTACATGTATTTTATCATGCCTTCTATTTGGTTTTGATAAGAGGCGCGTGGAATGTACCTGTGAGTAAGTCCATAGTGCAATGTGGTTAGCCTAGGTACCCACACATTTGTCACGATGTCGTCGATCTGAATGTATGCCTATGAACAATTCCCTGACTCCCCGATGCTGACGCAATCGTGACGCTGTCCCCAACCTACAATTTGTGCGTCTGCAAGATCATAACTGCAACATGACTTCTCAGTTGTGTCTCACTCTTAATAGTTGAAGGGAAGGATAACGACATAGGGAGTATTCTCCGTCGTTCAGACAGCCTGACAAGACAGTGCTTGTGCTTGCAAATTATAGACTAGTCCTCCAGCCAAGCCAAACACAATGCAACTTGTCTTGTGTGCCCTCCTGCGTGTGTGTGCGGACTGCACTATTGTGGGAGCGGCACGACAATATTTTCGGTGGAGATCCCGTAAAGATGTTTGCTCTATGATTAGCAGAAGAATGGCACAAGCCTGGCACACGAGCAAACAACGAGGCTGTGACTATGTGTGTGTGTATGGAGTGGACGGGATGAACGGGGCCTTGAGACGGCGAGTAAACTGACTCCAATGTGCACTGACACGGCACTCGCTCGGATTCTTTATCTGAACGGGCGTGCATTATTATTCAGTCAGGGGGGGGGGGGGGGAGGCAAAGCATACAAGCAAACCGCCTTCCACAATACACCTCTATTGTGGACCCTCCCCCCCCCCTCCACCATACACAAATACCCATACCCCCTACGCCCCCCCCACCCCGCTCCCCCTCTCCCCCCCCCCTCTCTCTCTCTCTCTCTCTCTCTCTCTCTCTCTCTCTCTCTCTCCCTTTCTTTCTAATACACACAGACACACACTTATAATACATAACATACACACATACATACACAAATAATACGAAATATCATAACGGAACTGAATGAACTAGATTCTATGTGAGACATTGACAATAATTGAGAATGTGACACCACATAATGGGATTAAATCTTCATGTTATTCGCTACATTGTCGTTTTCCTACGGTACGGGAAACTGTGCAGACGGTTTCTTGTCCTCCCCATTCCAATTCGGTTACTCCTGTTCCCGATGATTCCAATTCTCAATTTCTGGTACATGTATTTATTTACCCCGCTAGCAAGTTTCTTTGAAATTCAAGTATTACTTTTCTCATCCCGTGGTTTATCTATCGTTGTTGCGGCCTTCTTTGCCATTATCATCGGAAGCTGCATATTTTCCTTCTCAGTCTGTCTTCCTCATGTCTTCCTCGTACTTGATTTCTGCTATCAAGCATCTCATCGTTCTTCTCCAGAGCTCTCCCTTTAACATCTCCACTTTGCTTGTTGCACTTCTCCATTGTCATTGTCATCATTATATTTTTCTCTATTGTTCACATTAATTTTGTTTAATCCCACACCTGACTTTTCTTTTTTTTCCATCTTTCGCTGCATCATCATCTTGTTCGTTCCTTTATTTTGTATCGACGTCTTTTCTTTATCTTTTCCCGTCTTTGTCTCCTTTACAATGTATGATCCCAATCATCACCACCTCCACCATCATTCCATCGTCACCATCACCATTACATTATCAATAGACCACCATCATCACCACCACCACCACTACCACCATCACCATCATCACCATCACCATCACCACCACCACCACTATCATCATCACCATCACCATCACCACAACTACCACCATCATCACCACCACTACCGCCATTATCACCATCATCATTACCACCACCAACACCATCATCACACCATTACCATCATCTCCACGCCACCCCCACTATCAACATCATCACCATCACCATCACCACCACTATCATCATTACCATCATCATCATTACCAGCCCAACACCATAATCAAACAATATAACCACCGTCTCTAAACCAACACCACCTCCCATCAACACACTACCGCCCCCCCCCCCCCCCCCCCCCCCCCCCCCACCTCCACCACAACCTCAACATCACTATGACATGTCCATGTACCCTCACCATATCCAACATTACCATGACCACCATCTCTATCAGCACTATCATCACCATCACCACCTCCACTGCAACACTATGATGCAACACAGACATTGAAAGTTGCATACCTGTGATGCTTGTCGTGTTGTATGCAACATATTGCAGGCAAACCCTCCACAGCCCCTCTCTGCTCAAAACCGCGGTGGGCTGGCTACTCGGAGCGGAGGGTCCGTCGTTGCTTCCCGGGGAGCTACCGGCCGTAATCCCGTAAGTGACCCAGTAGTCGGACACGGCTCCCAGAGCGAGAATGGTAAATCCGACAAATCCAATAATACACACAATCAGTTGTGACTTTGATATATGAGCTCCCGCTGAGCATGCAACCGCCATGATTCCAGGTCAAAGACGTCGCAAAAGGTGACACTTGAAAACCAGTCGTACCTATCTTCATGTATTCCTGTAAACGTCCAGTGCAAATATGTTCCAAAATCGAGACATCTTGCGTGAGTCGTAAGAAGTTTGTGAATAAGGCCCAAACGCGAAACGAACTGCAGCGCGCGTTTACTTATCGACTGCAGTGCACTAATCGTCTGCCTCCTATTCACTGCAGCATGCTCGCCAGCCAAGGCGAGTAGCAAGTTTCCCACGCTCGGATCCGCCAAATGCGAGCCCGCGGAGCCGAGCCCGTCGTACAGATTTCAGCGGTTGCCGTAAACCGCAGCACGCCCGAGTGATTTCCAATGTAGAACTCGTCAGGTCGACCGCTCATGAATTTTCCTCCTTTCTCTCAGCGCTTTTTTCTCTTGATCTCTCCGCGTTATTGTGCTCGTATTTAGGAGCAGCCGTCTGCTACTAGTGCTAGCACGCGTTGTCAAGCTCCCACGTGGGAATAATACCATCGTCTGTTGCTGAGATACTTCTTCTTTATAATCTGTCTTCCACTGTCCACAGATGACAACAACAGTCCACAAAACACTGGGGCTATACAATCGTTGAAGTGATGAATACCTTTCAAGCTTTAGAGTTGAGTTCAGACTCCTCCTGATTCTGATAATCGTGATTTTCTTTTAAAAACATCTATTTACCCCAATACAAGTTTGTGAGAGCTTGAGATAATCCGTGCGCTCCCCTGTATTTCCCTTTTTCTCCTCTGCTATGCAGTCCAAGTGCTAGATCTAGTGTGTTGTATGTGCTCTCCTGGGCTAAAACCAGCCACGTGCGTGTAAAGCTCGCATGACGTGTGTCACACGACAGATTTGCATGTTATTTTGGGGGTCTGCTCGAATGTACCTCTCGACTCGCTCGCTCGCCCCGCGACCTCGCTACCTCGTTCCCATCTGATTCTGGCATTATACCGCCAGAACAAAGAGCGGCCGAAAACAAACAATGACGCGCTGGCTTCGGATCTTCGCGTTGTTATCTCCGCTTGACACGCGCACACTTCACACAGATGCACACGCACGCACACTCTCTCAGGCCCCCGCTCGCTTGCCGCTCGCGACCGAAAAGTCACACCATTTTTACTGGGAGTGTGGGAACGGAAAGTCAGAGCGGAATGGAGAATAGAGAAATTCAGATTCGATATGTCAAAATTTTCAGGATGATCGATTTTCCATCCTCGAAAGAGAGAGGGAGATGGGGTGCGAAAAGAGTAAAGGAGAGCAGGGATGCGGCGAGGGTTTTTGAATATTGATGAGGACAGAATTAGCCTAACGTTGCATTTTATTACCTTAGCGGTGATCTAATAACTCGCGCGCTCTTTATATTTTTTCTATTTTCAGGATTAGAGATAACACAGAACAACGCGCCTCCCAAATCATACACTGAATCCGAATTACCACCTGTCGTCTTAAACTGGTGACAACAATGCTTAATTGTCCCCGATTATCCGTGGGAAACGGGTGATTGAACATGTTTTATGTGTTCAGCGTTGGAGAGTCCATGGCACGCATAGGGAGAAGGGAGTGAGTGAGACAACAGAGACAGACAGCCATAGACAGGGAGAGTCAGGGAGAGAGAGGGAAGGAGAGAGAGAGAGGGAGAGAGAGAGAGAGAGAGAGTAAGGGAGGGAGGGAGAAGACAAAACAAAGGAGAGAGGGGGAGGGGCACACGGGAATACCAGTGATCATATCATAGAGAATCTTCTTGCTTTTAACATGGGTTAATGTATTTGCATTTTTCACGGCGGTCTGCGTTTGTCTCAATAATGAATAGAACCCTTTCAAGCAGTTAGGAGTTTATATCATTAATGTCGGACAATTGAATCCAACAGCACCAAACATGGACAGACAGCTTGCGCGTATTGGGCAAACCATGTGACACAAGCAGTGACGTCACCTCTTTGACTTCTCTAGCTACACGTTTTGAATGGATATCGCACAGTGCTTCGATTGCTTGGGATTCGATAAGATTTAATCGGATCAGATTACATTTAATTGGACATCTATTTAAAGACGTCGTACTCAAATGGATTACTATTGGATCGGTGCTAAACATAGTCTGGCTTCCAGGCTGTTGTGCATTTTAAATCCAAACTACAATTATGAACAAACGGGTCTGGCTGCAGTAGACTAATCATTCTCAAGTTCTTCACCGGCTCGATGAGAATCAAAGAGTGACTGAGCTTGTGAGTACTAAACTCTTATTTCTAAGATTGAATTATCCATTTACAAGCTCAGGCTATGATAATCATGACACATAAGAAAACGGGACATGCGAATTGAGGCTACCGATCGAATTGCAGTCGTTGACTTTAAAGGGCATAATTATACTGTACTGGGAAGGCAAAAAAAGCCTTCAAAAGGTAATTGTTAGCAATCTTCTTGCCAATGGTCTTAAATGCATGTATTGTCCGTTTTAGAAGCTTGCTGAAATTTATTTGCCCTCAAATGATCCATACTTGAAGTAATTAATGATTAATGATTAAATCCTCAAAATGTTCGGCCCGAACAGCAAGCTTCTAAAATGGACAATACATGCATTTAAGACCATTGGCAAGAAGATTGCTAACAATTACCTTTTGAAGGCTTTTTGCCTTCCCAGTACAGTATATGCCCTTTAACAGATGATAATAGGATGAAGATAAACGAAAAGAGTGTATAGAGTGTATAGGATGAGGAGGAGGAGAAGGAGAGGTGGGGAGGAGAAGGAGGAGGAGGAGGAGGAGGAGGAGGAGGGGAAGGAGAGGTGGGGAGGAGAAGGAGGAGGAGGAGGAGGAGGAGGAGGGGGTAAAGGAGAAGGAGGAGAAGGGGAGAGACGTGAGCAGAAAGAGGACGAAGTCGCAGAAGAATATTTAAGTAAAACAAATAGGCTAACTAAATGAAGAAGAGGGAGAAATGAAGACTGAAGAAAGGAAGGTATGGAGGAGGAATATTTATATGGAGAGCTGAATAGGACGGGACATTTATGGGATGAACAATGCAACTAAATTCAGTGCTAGTGCTATTCTCCTGGAAAATGGGTGATCACGCTCATGTCTGAGTTTTTCAGTAGGTGCACAGAGGCACTCGGTCTCGCTGTCTCTGTCTACATCCTTCTCAATGCGCCCTTACCCACATGTTCTGCTCCCCCTCCCCCCATCCCCACCCATTCCTCGCTCTCCATTTATCGTGTCTATCATTTATCAAGTTTATACCCCTTCAATCTCTATAGCTTTTCCCCACCCTCCATAACACTCCATGCATACCCCCACCCTTCCCCACCCCCATCATTAATCACGTTGGCGATTGTTACAGTGCTGGGCCGTCAGCCTGCTAATTGATTGGATGTCAAGTTGGCCAATCAGGTAGCCGGAGGGCTTGAAGGCGCGCGCAAAGAGAAGGCGCTCGACAATATTTCAATCTTTGGAAGAAATTTGTGGCTGATTATCGTCTGCGCGCGTGGCAAAGTGAGATCCGTTTCTCAATCTAGAAATCGAATGGATGGCAAAGTAGACGTGCACACTTATGTTGATCTTACTCATTTGACCTGACAAAAAAAAATGTCTATGTATGATATTCTCTCTGCTCATCGAAAACATAATATACTATTGCCATTATAATGCCATATGACATGCCAACTAATACATTCCAACAAAATTACTACTATTTCTACTACTACTCATGAATCATAACACTGATAGTGGTGCACGTAACCTACTAATAATAAAAAAAATAACTTCTTCTTCTTCTTCTTCTTCTTCTTCTTCTTCTTCTTCTTCTTCTTCTTCTTCTTCTTCTTCTACTACTACTACTACTACTACTACTTCTTCTTCTTCTTCTACTACTACTTCTTCTTCTTTTTCTTCTTCTTCTTCTTCTTCTTCTTCTTCTTCTTCTTCTTCTTCTTCTTCTTCTTCTTCTTCTTCTTCTTCTTCTTCTTCTTCTTCTTCTTCTTCTTCTTCTTCTTCTTCTCGCTACTAATGCTACTATTATCGATACTATAACATGTACTACTACAATATTACAACCTAGAAGACAATGGCTGTACTGCCACTACTACTAGTACTAGTACTATTTCTTTTACTACTATTACTAATACTACTACTACTACTACTATACTACTACTACTACTACTACTACTACTACTACTACTACTACTACTACTACTACTACTACTACTACTATACTACTACTACTACTACTACTACTACTACTACTACTACTACTACTACTACTACTACTACTACTACTACTACTTCTACTACTACTGCCACTACTACTACTACTACTACTACTACTACTACTACTACTACTACTACTACTACTACTACTACTACTACTTCTACTACTACCACTACTACCACAACTACTACTACTAATGTTGCCATTACTACTTCTTCTACGCCTAGTACTAATACTACTACTTCAACTGCTATTACCACTGCAATTACTTTTACTAACAATCAAGAAAGATAATAACATTGAGAGTGAAGCACAATCCTTAATTGAATTTATCTCTTGTTTTTTTTCGAGGAAAGACGACACCCTTTCCTGTCATCAAAAATCCACTGCTTGCTAATATTCAATCCCATCACACCGTCATTCAAGTACGAAAAAACAAACACGCTGGCTAGGTACATACCTTCGGAAAGGAATTAGAAAATAAGAAACTATAATTGAATTTACAGGGCAGTAAGTCGGTGACAGGCACCGTGCGTAATGATAACAGAGTATCCCGTTTGTTATCCGAAAATTTCCCGGCGTTCGTTTGTAATTTGATTTAACGAAGTCACCGTATTATCACTGCTGATGGGTCGTAATTCAGAGCAGCTGAGTCAGTCGACTGGTCATGGAAGGGAAAGTGGTGGCGGCTCCATGCATGCAGACATCACATATTGTGATTTAACCCTTTGAGTGCAACAGAAACTGATGCTCTATGAGATGTGATTGATTTGATTTGATTTGATTTGATTTGATTTGATTTGATTTGGTTTTATTTATGCACGGGAGCCATCGATCAGCCAATAAGGCTGTTTTTCATAAAAAAAAAATAACAATGGTAATAATACTCATTCAGATTTATCGACATAAGTCAATGAAAACAAACACAAAAATTATGAAAAACAATAAATATGTATACGTATTATGAAACTAACAAATATGAGACACACAAAAATAATTATATGATTATATAAACAATGTAAAACTCCTGTGGGAGTGGGATGGGGTGTCTGAGTAAAACAAAATAACTGCATGTGTAAAACTGATACCAAATATAGAACTAGATTATCTTGTCTAATTCTTTTGCAAATAAGTTCAAATTATCTAATGTCCGAGTAGGTTCTGGTAATGAATTGAAATCTTGCAGTTCTGATGGAAAACGTACACACATGGAATACAAAGAGTTCAAAGCTGCATGATTCACAAGATTGTATGTATTTGCGATATTTGTTTCAACAGAGTCACTGACAACGTTCATTGCCATCATGATCACACTAAAAGTTGATTATGTTAACTAGGAAGTCCTACGATGATTATGTACATCGTGAATAAGACAGCCGCGATATTTTGTACAAACTTAGCTTTGTCACGATGTACATCATTTATTGACCTTTCACTTTTCGATATAATACGTAATTCACTTTGATTGTGGAGATCAAAATGGACCTTTTAGTCATTTTGATGATGATCAAAATCAACTTTGTCAGTACAATGGTTACGTAATACATGTAACTATACTATGACACAGACGACCCATCGATGATTGAAATTGATCCCGTGTTATCGGTGGGGCTTGTCCTCTTAAGTAAAACAAAACAAAAAACACTCACAACAAGTAGTGGTCCAAACTTAGCCCCCTACTACAGGTGGGCATAACCTTCACCCCGCTCTTCCCTTCCCTCTACTTCAGTTCCACCGATTTATACGGGCTAAGATTAATATTTTGCCAGTCTAAACAAAAATATAATTCACATTTTGTTTCACAAAGTTCTTAAGAGTATAGGCCTACTTTTTAGCAAATGATGCAATATAATTCTGCCTGTATTATGACATCACATGGTGTTACCGGCTTATGAATCCACCTTTTCTCCCTTTTCTGCGCCATTTCTACCTTTTCATTTCTTCCTTTGCATTTATTGTTTTATTTTCTTACTCATGTCAAAGAAGAAGAAGAAGCGGAGGATGATCGATGAAGATGGAGAATCAGAAGACGAATAAAAAGAAAAGCTTACGGTGATGATGAAGGATATGAGACAAGGGGAGAAAAAGAAAAGAAGAAGCAGATATTGGTGATGATGTAGAAGGGAAAAATCAAGAAAAGAACAAGAGCAAGAAAAAAAAAGAACAAGAACAAAATAGAGAACCTTCGCTATGTCTAGATCCTGTGGACTCACTCATTCCTTACTCCCAGTACGGCAAATATTCATATTATATCAGCTTAGGCCTGCTACCTGATTTCGTTCTTCCCGACAATGCGTCATTTTATAGTCAAAAACGTGGTGACATGCTAGGGATCATGCCGAAATTAGATGTCTGCATGTGAAGTCACGTGCGTGTCTTTCCCAATATCAATCAGGCAATCTCTCGCTGATTTCGATGAAATGCAGCAAATTTGGTAAGCTGGAAACATAAAAAAAGGTAAATTCAAGTAGAAAGACATGGATAAAAACTTAGCTGAGAGAGTGTGTAAGAACGGGGAAATGCGATATAGAGATAGAGAGAGAGTGTGTTGTAGAAAACAAAAAGAGCAAGGGGGGGGGGCATTGAGAAAGGGGGGGGGTGGTGTGGAAAAAAGATGGAGGGAAGAGAGAGAGAGAGAGAGAGAGAGAGAGAGAGAGAGAGAGAGAGAGAGAGAGAGAGAGAGAGAGAGGGAGATAAACAGAGGGAAGGGGTGGGATGGAGACAGAGAGAGAGAGAGAGAGAGAGAGAGAGAGAGAGAATGAGGGAAAAAAGGAGAAGGGGTTGGGAGAGAAATAGAGAGAGGGGGCGAAATAGAAGAAGATGAAGAAGAAGAAGAAGAAGAAGAGAGAGAGAGAAAGAGAGAGAGAGAGAGAGGGGGGGGGGGGGGGGAGGGCGGACTCGGAGTGTAACAGGTTCCTGCCGGTAAGAGTTTTTTTGTAAAGATGGCGCTATTTCATAATACATGTACGAGCATGTGTGCGACATCACTCGGATGTACACATTGTTCAATCATAAAGTCTTTGAAAGTGCGGTAAGAATCGTTAATGAAATTCGAAATTGAATTGAATACAAATTTCAAATTCATCATCTTTAAGCAGACAATGTTAACATGTGTATATGATGAAATACAAACTAATAATCAGTTTTCCTTCATCAGCTGCAGTGCTGTCATTTGAAAAAAGCTTGATAATAAGATATCGTTGTGTGCTAACAACGCAATCGTTATGCGATGAGAAATACATTTGGTTGATATGATATCAACTTAATGTTGTTGTGTGCTTACAACAAAATTGTATTGTATGAAAATTATATTTGATAGTATTTTTCTCTTTGGGCCAGTTTGGGGAATAATATAGGATAACGCTTGAAATGTTAGGTTGATCAACATTTTCAGGCGAAACTGTGATAGCGCCATCTTTGACGGAAATCCTTGCCGATTTCCAAAATACTGGATAATGTACACTCCACAGTCGTACACTCGCGATCGCGTCGATACGGTCGATACACCGCACACAGCGAGCTACATGTAGCTCCAAGCGGAGCGACTTTGTGATGTGGTGTGTGTGCTGTGTATATGTACGTGTGTGGTATTCAGCTAGCTATAGCTAGCATACTAGCATCGTCCGGCTCCACATCCGGCCTGTGTTGATCTTCGACATCATCTTCGACTAAGAACGTTTGGTCAGATGCGTTGTAAACGGGCTGAAAGAAGACTGCGAACTTGCCATGTAAGCCGTCATGACAACAAGACAATGCTGGTAGACTGACAATGAATGTAAGTAGACACTGGTGATTCAATTTCAACCCACTCTTACATTTTGAAATGAAGGTCGGCTTGCTAGTTGGGGTTTATGCCGTCATCTCCGGCCGGGCCGACCTGGCTTTGTCGAGCCTTAATTTTAGCTCACAGGACCGCCACGCACAGTGCGTGCATTTCACTCAGCTCTGCCTCTGCCTCTCCTTTCATTCCAATGTGAAGTCCTGTTTTCAGGTTTTCATCGTGTTTAATGCATGGAGGTAAAGATTAAAAAAAAAAACAGTTGGGTCTAATGATAAGGTTATCATCACATTAAATGAAATCTACCATAGAGTATGTAAATTGTAAAGTTGCAGCAAAATTGTAAACTTTATTTCACTTACAACGTGAGTGTAAAATGTTAATCTGTATTATTAAAAACAGTTATGTTTGTCTAACTAAAACGTTTCATATTCTGTGTCATTAAGGGCCAGACAGTTGACTCTACCTTTGTTAATTTCGTACGTTCTTTGATTTCTCGTCATTCGTGGAAACTGTCAGTTATTCACTCAGAAGAACATGATAGAGATGCAATACGGATTAAATATTGTCACCGCACATCGCCGGATTGAGATGTCACACATTATGGACAGGGGCAGAGGGCTGGTTTCAAAATTCAGTGATCTGAACATGCAATGTTTCAGCGTTTTTCAGACAAAAGAGATGATACTGAAGTAACTTCTCTTATTCATTCAATTTCCGATTTCTGTCTGGAGTTTAGCGGGGAACGGCAGGTTAACAGCGACATTACTGACTCCCAGTCCCAAATGTACCTCCATTTTCTTGAATATGTTTACATGTCTTTGTGTTAATTTACGTACCTTAGTTAAATCAATTAGTCGTCCGATGTTCCATAATCTTTGCCTGATCTGTTACTCCATTGCTGGTGCTTTTATTTAGAATAAATTGTTTTGACTGTAGCAATGAGTCCAATAATGTACATATACCTGGTTAAAATACATACATGGTAGGCCTTAGGGGCAAAAATATATTTAAAGTATTCGAAGGGACTACTTTTCATTCCTGATGTTGTGATTTTAAGTTAAACTATGCTGTGTATCAGGGGCTCTTTAAAATTATGCTTTGTGGAGGTTTAGATGTAACCATCATGAGGTTGAGCCCCTGTGTTATTTAGTTCCTGCGTCGGGGGGGGGGGGGGGGGGGGATGGTAGAAGGCAGGATAGTCTACAATGTTATTGTTATGAGTGTAGAAGATCTACTTCTTCTTCTTCTTCCTCCGTTCTTCGGAGATCAGGGCAAGATCTACAAATCTACACTCTATATCACTAGTACAATATAGAGGCTGCATAAACATACATATTTCATAATAACATCTCTCCAATGTGGCTCATACATATATGAACAAGACCTCAATATGGAGGGAAAAAAATCAAATATTTTCTTGGCTGGGATGGCCTGCCTTTGATGAAGGGGAAATTATTTTTGATAATTTGATTAGGTGCTTGAACGAGTGCAGCCCACCAGTTTTGATGCGGGGCGTGCTTGTAAGTCTGTTTTCATCACGTTCTTAATTAAGTCATGAATGCTTGTAAGTTGTTGCCATCCTCTTGAGAGCACCTGCACAATCGTAACATGAAGAGGATTAACTCTCTCAGTCCCATTGGGGCACATGTATACAATATATTATGTAGTAACTCAATATGAATTTCATGGCTTAGTACTGAGATGGATAAACTACTTTGTAGCATGCCAGTAATGTACTGTACATGTAGGTCTTCCCATCACTAAGAGATTGTATAGCGAGTTAACCAGCAGAAGACGTAAGAAATACTTGTGGGTGCTACACTGTACGTGACCATGAAACAAAAAAAAATGAAGTACACTGTAATGAATAATGCTCTGCATGATATTGTACAAATACACTACAGCTCAAAGGAATTGGCACAGGTAAAGAGAAAGGGAAGATGCCGCAGTTTTGAACCACAGTATATTCTGTCCAGTTCCTTTGAGCTGTAGTGTACCTTGGGTATGAGAAAAATGTTTTTTGAAGAGGGGCTCTTTCTTGCTTTGTGGGAGGAGGATCACCCCTAGCCCCAATATTACTTCCTGCTGTCGCTACATCCGTGTACAGTTAGTCGTACAGGAAACAGGTAAAAAACAAACCTGTCCAATATCCTGCATATAATTTGTCCAAGTGGGAAGAAGTCTATTTTGTACCATGCAGTGACTTCTCTGTACATCCTGTTCCTGTGTACTGTAGTTTGGAGGTACACTACTCCCAACCTTTGTTCAATCAGTCAGCAAGTGAATCTGAAGCAATAGGTCACCAGAAAATCTTTTCTGCATGGCTCAAAAGGGCAGAAAGTAACTTTTTTTTTGGTTGCTTGGTACACAACTATGCAAAAACAACAAGACTTATACATGTACTGATTTTACACGTGGCACACACCCTACTCAAGTGCTGGTATACATGTTCATCGTATACTGTAGTACGTCTGTATCATATGATCGTCTCACTCCCAG
This sequence comes from Arbacia lixula, assembly GCA_963669155.1. Lineage (NCBI taxonomy): Eukaryota > Metazoa > Echinodermata > Echinoidea > Arbacioida > Arbaciidae > Arbacia > Arbacia lixula. Next base: position 11,170,805 of record OZ022579.1, read on the forward strand.
TGAAGCTTGTACAGAGACTGATCTAGTGTGATGAGATGTGGTATAAAAATACATTTTAAACTACAGATTTATTTGTATATTTCTATAGGGCAATGGATGGCTACTGTTTTGATCTTAGAAATGGCATGATATATTTTGCCACTTTGGTCTGATGAAAACATAAAAAGCCCTTCAAAAAACAGGCTAATGAAGACACACATGCTTACACACATGTACAGAATAGCAGTGTAATCAAACAGCAGATGTGCATGGTATAATGTGGATTCTATATTATGTTCTCCCTCAGTTAGTTTTTGGCCTGATTTCATATCAACTACCGGCATCCCAAGTTTGAACATATTTTTGGAAAACATCTCAGGATGTTGTGTACATACATACAGTACTGCTTGCAAAGGAAAGCAAACACAAAGATATGGGAGTCATGTAAGGGATGTTCAAAATGTAGGAATATTACCACAAATATTAGTTGCGTTACCATTGAACAATATTTTTCATTGAAACCAGAATAAAACCTGTGTAATATAAAGACCACCCGCTTCTACAGTGTATCTCCCTCCCTGGCATGAGCAGTCATTGGTTTCAAATATCTCTAATTCAAATTATAACAAAAAACTTAGAACTCCCAAATGACAGTCTCTGATTTCACAGTAACTGTGAATATCTTCCATTCTAATTAAAATGGAAAACCTCTCCCAAATACTGTATCAGTCTTTGGTTTCACTGTGCATGTGCCTGTGATTATCTTTGATTCTAATTTATCAGTGAATGATGTTAACCTCTTCCAAATGCAATGTGCATGCTACCATGTTTTGAGTCATAAGTTCATGAAAGGCCAACACACGCCACTCACCACAGCTTGATATTCCTACATTGGACATGTACGGGTACATGACCATGTTTAATTTGGCAAGCACTGCTAACATTCAGCTTCCTAATATAATTTTCATATTACCTGCACATGACGATCATCACTCAAGGTCTCTTTACGCACCTTTATTTTGTTGGACATGATTCAAGGACATGACATACAGGTAATTTTTTTAGTTTGTGGGCACATATTGAGCCTAGAATGTGCAAAAAAGGTAATGAATGTACAAGAAAAAAAAGAGAGCATGCTGTATGGTTTAACTTTGATGAGACCTTTCGAACGGAAGGTTGTCTCTGGTGTTTCATCCTTTAGAGACACTGGCAGACTTTAGATAACCTACACTGTCTTCCCTTCAATGACAGTTTACACCGTAACACAACATTGCTGTGCTATCACCTCCTTGTGGTTTAAAGGAGACTTTATCTTTTAAAGGGAATATACTGTACTGGGAAGACAAAAAATCCTCCATAAGGTGATCATGAGTGATTAACTCACAAATCCTCCAAACGTTTGGGCCTAACAATTTGAGGATTTGTGATTTTATTAAAAAACTCCAAATATGGATCATTTGAGGGCAAATAACTTTTAGTACATTTCTAAAATGGACAATACATGAATTTAAGACCATTGGCAAGGAGATTGCTCACGATCACCTTTTGAAGGCTTTTCCCAGTACAGTATAAAGGAAATGGCAGTCTCTTCCTACTGTACATGTAATCGTTGAGTTGAACACACCCCTCCCAATAAAAAAAATGTACTGGACTTTGAATAATTTCCATCAATCCTTAGACCTACAAATGTACCAACAGGACAAGTAGTACATAATGACCAGCTGTAAAACATACAGTTATTTTCATACAGCAGTAAATCCTCTCCAATGAAGCTTGTAGCCCATGCTTTTCTACCAGTTACCAACTATGGCCCCAAGGCCAAAAAGCCTGTAAGAGGTACATATACATGCGGGTCTAATTTTTCACGAATCAAGACTTCTTGACAATTTTGGGAGTGGATAAATTCGTGATCGTGGAGCACTAGTACTATGAGTATGTATGCGTTCGAGCACGTCGTATTCATGTTCTCGCGTGTTGTTTAATCAAACCAGATCCCCATCTCTCCCCCAGCCCCATTGTTTATCATCCATCCATCATCACCACATTACCTTCTCCCTATGTCACACCCCTTCCTCATGATCCAGCCCTCTAGTTGATGTAGGAAAACAAAGGGAGTTGCCACTCATAGCCCAAAGAAGAAGTCCAGTGTTTTCTCTCTCCCCTGGCATACATAAAACTGGGGCAATGTATCAATGTTTCACATCATTCCCAGTCCTCAGCCTTGAACAAAAAATACACCCCAAACCAGTATTTCTTTCTTTGTAACACTGTAGAAGTGTTAAAGACAGTGTGACCCATTTTCATAAGTCATGAAACTCAGCAGGAATCAACGGTATACTCTAACAATAAGGTGTATGAAATCTCACAGTCAAGAAGCTTTGTTTATGAACCTTTCCAGGAGGAGTGAAAAACTATCCTTGTTTCTGTTTGAACGGCAGCGAGCATATAGTCTACTTTCATAATTGTATTGTACATCTCAACGCATGATGCAGGAATTACTCCCATTGGACGTATGCACTGTGGAGCAGACAGGTGCAGACCATAGCGTATAGTGGTCTTTGGGCTCTAGGCTATAGCTTTCAGACAACCTGCCCGAACTCTCCTCAAAATCTACTGATTGCTCTTATTTCGCTTAAAATCAGTTTCCAGTTGTATTACTGGGAGGGAAGTTCTCATTGTATCTTCTTCCATTTTCTGTGGTTTTTCCCAAATTTTCTATTTTTTGACCTGCAAATACACCCTGTCTTTAATCATTAAACATACTTCCAAGAACTCTCCTTCACATTTTCTGATACAACTGCATAAATGCATTCATACTTCCTCATGGATATCTCCTTCAATGTACAGGAATGCATGTTTTACACAACAATTCATATTACTTTTTTTTAGCTACTGTATACAGACAAAAGAAATTGATGCACGAACACACAATTAAAGAAGTAAAAAATTAAAGAAAAGTACGTCAATTATTCCTCATCCTGAAATCATTGAAACCTGGCTCAGTCCTTGAATAAATAAAGTCAGGATCTGAGAATAATTCATGTTCCGCAGAGAGATTAGATTTGTAGGAAATCCACCCCAACCAAGCCAACCAAGCCAAGGCCCATCTGTCAACCACAGCCGGTACCTGTCTAGCGGTTATGTCTGCCTGGCTCCCATTAACTCATTAGAAGCAGGCATCTATCCCTGATGAGGATATTAAGTCCATACAACTTTAAAGGTATTGGCAATAAACAGTAGTGCTTGCACAATATTCAGGTGATAATGCTGCGCTGTGACTTTGGTGTCATAGAGATATTGTGTAGCCCATACACAACTTGATATTTTATATGTATTAAAAAAGTATTGCATGTACTGGTACATGTATGTACTGTATAGTTGCATCTGCATTAGCCTGATCTGACAAAACAGCAAGCTAGTTTCAAGTTTGCTTATCCGAGAAACTAACTTGAAGTTGCAACCTTGTCTTTATTAATATTAGCTCAAAATTTGGGCTGCATAAGCACGAAATTCAGGCTGCATTATTTAGCTTGAAGTTCGCGCATTTGCAGTGTGCAGTGGAAATACATGTACAGTAGGCCACAACAGCATGGCTTGGTTGTGAGCTTGTCTTCACGCACATACAGCTATATTGTGATCGGATAGCTAGCCAGAGCATGAAATAGCTAGCTATTTGCATCTTCATTAGCTAGATCAGGCGAAACAGCTAGCTAGTTTGTTACATCGGAATTTAATGAAGACGCCCCTGAAGTAAAACCTTTAATATCACTGTCTAGCATTCTCCTGGTCTGTGTGTCATTACCTGGCATATTCCCCTTTGATGAAGGAAATTGAGCCCTTGAACTGGATATTTCAACCCACCCATAAATTACCTGACTTCTGGCATGGGGAAACTATACATGTACATGTACACTCCTAAACTGAACAATATACATGTACGTGTACTATGGTATAGTAATACAGATTACAGACTCCTAGTATTTGTTATCTCCTTACCTGTATGTAATGTTTCAATCAAATATGTGTAGTACATCTGTATTCTTTTACTGTTTTCATGTAGACTTGAAAGAATATTACTTTTGTATTCATACATTTTTATGGAACATAGTATTTTTAACAGTTTAATATAAAAATTAAAATCTTAACATGCAAAACACATTTTATGCAAAGTGATGTTTACTCTTAAGAAGAACTACTAGTACATTTGTACATGTACCGGTACATGAAGCTGTGCACTGTATATGATTTAGAGAACGTCCCACATTTCATTTCTTATCCTTGTTTATTTATCACATACATGTCAATATCAAACTCCACCCAGAGCCAGATGCAAGGTTAACAAACCCTATTCATTATCTCTGGCATCTGATCATTAGAACGGCCTCGCTTTATACAGAAAGGAAAATTGGGTCTCGTGCACATGTGCTTCTCTTTAATCATCTTGAATCAAGGAGATAGACCCCTTTTTGTTTTATCGTACAAGACATCAGAATGATGTACGAAGGAAACGCCCAGTGTGGTCAAGGAAATCAGCACAACTTCAAGTATATGTACAGTTATAGACCAACTGTGTATGATTTCAATAGATTAGATACCATTAGAGAAAGATTGATATTGAAAGGAGCAAGCCCATGTACATGTAAGGAAACACCCGTTTTTGTCAAGGAAATGAGCAAAACTACAATGTACATGTGTGTGCACATGTACACTTTTTATAGACCAACTGTACATGATTAGACAACGATTGATCTTGAAAGGAGCAAGCCCATGCAAAGCTGTGCTGTGCATGAGCAGATACACTGTAGGATTTTTCGGACTGTACAAACTTGATGAACAGTGAAGGGTTTTGAAGCCTTAGATGGTCAATTGACCACATCCAGGGTCAGCCTGGCAGGAATTTGATAATTCTGACCAGTTGCGGTACTTCTTCAATTAATTGTTCTCAGAATGGACCTTTTTTTTTTTGCACACAGACTTCTGGAAAGGTTCTGTCCACGTAATTGTGATGTCAAAGTACATGAAAACAGGATGACAACTTCTGATGAAGCCCTGAAAATTTTGATTTAGTCTTACATACTATACATACATGTACAGTACCTTGTATTGCTGTTGGATCCGCTGAGATTGCATCTGGCTCCTCTGAACGCCCAAACGTAGGGGTGTACTTTTTCTTTAAAAATACAGATCACTTTGATAAAAACAATATTAGATAGAGATCTTTCTTCAACGAAGAGCATAACTTGAGAATGACCGTACTTCTTTGATTTTGACTCATAATATCAGATTTATTTCTGTGATTATTCTTCATTTGCTTGTTATACCATTTCTTATGGGTGTTAACTGCTTTTTGAAAGCTTTGACACAGATCTTTTTATAATCCCCTATTTTGGGCACTGTGCTTTGGATCAAGTCTCTTTTAACCCTCTTAGTACAAACCAATAATAATCCAGTGTGAATAACAACACTGTTTAGTGTTTATGGGACTATGAGAGTTAATGATTAAACCAAAGAATTCACTGCACCTGTGGGTCAACTCCAGACAGAATGCACACAATGCTTATCTCAGAAGAATTTGTTCCATTTCTTCATTGAAGTAAAAAAAAAAAAAAGGAATTGTAAGGGAAACTATGACACTGAGTGAATTTCCTGAATGGCACCTTCAAAAGAGTGACCTACAGTACATGAAGTGTATGGTATACATGTATGCAGTGTATTTATTACTGTACTGTACTGTACTGTACATGATGTGCATGAAAGGGTAAAGTAGTGGCTTGTTGTCATTCAGTTGTATACATGTCATCTAGAACTTGGCAAACATGTGTTTTTCCTGTTTTGTATCCCTGTGTGAACATGATCAGGTACATGCAACACAGTGTACGAGTATAAACATTACAGGGTGCACAGGGTGATTCAGCCCTTACAATGTGAAAAAGAGCCCCTGGCCTGTAATGTATCATCCTCATGAGAACTAATACCTGTTAATTGTACATGTTCATATTACTGTAGGATGTTTAACCCTTATATTACCAGATCTTGGAAAACCTATTGGCTTACTGCATATTTTCTTGCCAATGTTAATTAGAGAGTTAAATTACATGTTTGTTACAGTAGGTACCATCACTGATAGTATCAGGCATCAGCCGTAAATTGCTTGTACCATACTCTACTTGAGTCAAGAAGAGAAAGCTTCACATCGATATTCTCTCTGATTCAATGTTCGATGTCGCCGACTTTCTGTATGATTTTTGTTTGGATTTGATGAAAACAAAATGAGATGCGCAGAATTCTGTTTTGGAAATGTGCTCGCTCCAAATGCCCTACGGTTAAAATTTACCCATAGAGATTTGAAGGAGGAATATTGTTATTTTAAGTGTGAATCCCATTTCACAATGTTCTGCATCATATTCCATCAAAAGAACTTTTGAAATGTTTGTATGAGATACATTTTCCTTGAAAAATTGATAATATGAGACACATGCCCAGCTGCGTCCAAACTCCTATTTACATCTTCATGTAAGTCTTGAATTTTATAATTGGGTGTCTGTTACCAAATACTACCAGTTCATCTACAAAATTTGAAGCGTATCTAGGGTAGTTATCTAAAATGCCGCATTCAATATAATAGCAGCTGTGGCGGCATCGAAACTTGATGAAAGCGATGGATTATGGATCCATTTCTTTACACAGGGTGTTCATTTCATGACATCTGGCTTGAAAAGTAGTAAGTACAGTCAAACCTGTTTTAGTGGCCACCTGTCTATAGCAGCCAACCTGTCTATAGTGGCCACTAAAATAATTCCCCCAGAGAAAGATCATGTGTTAAAGAACCTGTCTAAAGCAGCCACCTGTCTATAAAGGCCACATTTTTTGTTTCCCTTGCATGGCCGCTATAAACAGGTTTCACTGTAGTACTCAAAAGAATAACTTCCCTGCCTAAACTCTGCTGTAGTGTACTACGCTGTTATTATTCTGAGCCAAATATTAACCCTTTTTGGACATGCACACTGCCACTGTATGGGATTTCTATAATTGTGAAGAAATGCACAAGTATGTGGCACAAATGCTCACATGAAATAGAACACACACTGATATCAACTTTGTTGATAGTGTGAACAAGCCCCCATCAATTTTACACTGTCACTCGCGGACGCTTCATCCCGAAGTCCATCATGGCCTGCACAAGCAAGAGGAGAGAAGTTTCTCAAAAAAATGAATATTCATACTAAAATACTTGTTACACTAGAAATATATATTTTTAAATTTAATGTAATATATAATGTATAATATATCATATTTTCATACTGTGAGTTAAAATTATGAAATAGAACACACACTGACATCAACTCTGTTGATAATGTGAATAAGCCTGTGTCAATTTTACACTGTCATGATACACAACAAAGTATATAAAATTTTCATATTGTTAAGTTTCTCCAAAAATGAATGTTCATATTAATCAAGTACATGTTTCATAACAATGAACAAAGATACAATGTAGTATCATATTTTTATATTGTGAGTTATTATGAAATCGAACACACACTGACATCAACTCTGTTTATCTAAATGTGAACAAGTCCGCGTCAATTTCACACTGTCATTCACGCACGCTGGTGGAAGGAAGAACGGCCGATTTGGGTCCGCTTGCTAAACCTCGCGCTTCCATGCGGTGCAGCAGCGGGGATTGGGTACATGCTCGCACTCAGAGGCTAATTGCATTACGTAGATGACAGCCAAGCCGAGCCAAGCCAAGCCAAGGCACTGCTCATTATGGGTAGAGCTAGCTACCATCAGGAGTCAGAGCTGCATAGAGCGTGCAGGGGAGGACATTAGACAGATTTAAATTCCAGGTACGGGACATGTGCATGCAATGTGTGTTGGGCTCATTGTGAACATGTTATTTTGTTAATGTATGGAATGTACTGAGGCTATATTGACTTAAGTTATGTGGTTTACTTGGACATATATGTATAAGTATGCAACAATATTTGTACTATAGTGTATTGTGAAAATATGCAGGCTTGCTCTGTCAGCATTGATTTCCATGTCAAATTTTGTACAATCCATGTTGTCAATCCTAGGTTTTAGGGGTCTAGATTATTTTCGGTCACTAACTTCAGCCAAGGGTTAGGGTTAGAGTTAGAATGTTTTAACCCTATCCCTAGGCTTAAGTTAGCAACCGTAAATAATGTTAAAACCTCCTGTACAGGAATTCATGCCAATTTCTTGACTTTGCTTTGCTGGATTACCAGTACTGAGCTGACTCAGGATTTGTTTTGGTGATTCAGAGCATATAATCCTGTGTACCAAGATGCTTGTCTGACAGCAATTTACCTGCACACCTATAGTTTGTAGCGAGCAATGTACAGCTCAAAGGAATTAGCATCTATAGGGAAAGGGAAAGGGAAGAAAGGGAAGGAGCCGCAGTTTTAAACCGCGGTATATTTTGTCCAGTTAAGCATGAAATACCGCGGTTTAAAACTGCGGCTCCTTCCCTTTCTTTCCTTTTCCTATGCCTATTCCTTTGAGCTGTAGTGTACATTGACTGTCGACCAATGCTTCAGTCTCTGTTTGTCCCAGATGCCATCAGCATGTGTGTGTGTGTGATTTCTGTCAAAAGGTTTTTATGGACTAATCAATGAATGTTAACTTTTTAGTTTAATTATGATTTACAGTGTACACATAGAACAGCTCTAGTTGACAGACCTTTTGTGTTTTTACAGACGAGTCAATGAATGATACCTTTTTAATGTATGACTGACCTTTGTGTCACCAACTGTAGTTTGGCGCTTTGTTACAGTACATGTAGGTTTTGAATTCTTTATTTTATCTGAGTTGTGTGGATAACAGGTAAACCCCACAACCACAAGTGGAGAAAAATAGTGTAAAAATGTGCACAGGGCTGTGAGAATGTGATTTTTCTCATATATTATACATGTATCCAGGGGTGTGGTTCAGTGTGCTTAATATTAGGCCTGGAATGTTGCCTTCACAAATATTGTTCCCTTATTACCTTTTCTTGGAAAGGTTGTGACTTGTTGAAGACTTGTGATGATATTGAAACATTTAGGCATTGCAATGACTAGTACATGTATTCTTTATGCACACATGTAACTTTTGTTGACATTTCTACTTTGCTTGGGGTCATCTCATGAATTAATGATTTTTAGGGTTAGGGCTTGAATATGTTAAACATTTTGAACATGACATTCACATATACATGTAAACAGTTCACAAGTGATTTTGTGATGTGTAGTAGATACTGTACACACTTCAACAGAAATCAACAGTACACATTTTGATTTCATGGGACCTATAAATTTTGCCTACCAGTATACACACATAGGCCGTGTTTATCAACTTTTCAGAAATTTTAATGCGTTTCCAAAGGCCTTTACTAACGCGTTTCCAAACGCGTTTAAAAAAATGGTGCGTTTATCAACTCCAAAGGCCTTTACGAACGTGTTTAAAAAACGGTGCGTTTATCAACTCGATCGAAAGTCGAAAACCGGCCTTGTCACTGAAAACACATGGTTTAAACGCGTTTCGAAACAGCCTTGCGTTTATCTCGCTTCTTTAAACGCGTTTAAAATTTAAAATTTAAACGTGTTTAGGATCGTACAAATTTGCGTGTTTCAAAACAGCTTTCTAAACCCCCTAATCAAAACACCTTTGCGTTTATCAACTCATTTAAACGCGTTTAAAAAAATTTAAACGCGTTTGGAAACCTTAATTCTACCCAAAAGAGAGTTGATAAACATGCCCAAGCTGAGAATGTACAGCATACTCATATTAATTTGTGAACTACCAAGAGAATCTACATGTATGACTCTACATGTACAGTAGTAGGCTCTATCTGCCTATCATGTGACTCAGTTCTGCAGGAAGACCTCCTGTACCTGCGGTAGTGTGGATCTGGCCAGTCTGCCAAGCCAAACCCAAAATAGCCCCTCGGAGGCAGAGTACGGAGGTTGGAGCGGAGGTCTGAGATCAGATGAGTTCTGGGAATCATTTATAGACAGGACCCTCCTCTTTCTTCACTCCCCCGCTGATTATTTTGGGTCAGTCGGCAGAAGCACAGCATGCCTATAATATAGGCCTATATTTTGCCTGCATTCAACATCACTTTGTGGACGATCGTACAGTCATGCAGTATTTCACTGATTGTCCCCTGTTATCCTTATGGACATACAGTATTCTACTTGGAGTCATGTACAGTGTACTGCGCCTATCATGTTCAAATACATACACTGCAGCTCAAAGGAAAAAGGAAAAGGAAAGAGAAGAAAAGGAAGGAGCCTCAGTTTTAAACCGTGGTATATTTTGTCCAGTTCAGCATGAAACATGATGCTTTTTAGGCTATTGCATCATGTTTCAGACTGAACTGGACAAAGTATACCGCAGTTTGAAACTGAGGCTCCTTCCCTTTCTTCCCTTTCCCTTTACCTATAGATGCCAATTCCTTTGAGCTGGAGTGTACATGTATATGTTGCAGCTCATGTACAATCCCTACATGTACAGTATTAGCCTGCCTTCCTGACATTCATAATCGAATCTGTGAAAAAGAGTGTGATAATTCTATACTACTGGTAGTCACTTATGCATTCTCCCCTTTCCTTAGTCCCTTCCACCTTTGTGCCATTTAATTTCAAGGTTGGTGTATTGATCAATCTGTTGGACATAGAGAAAATAAGTATAAAGCTGGTGAAGAAATCAAGAAGGCTTTGACAAGGCTGTAGCATAGGCATGCAGAGTCAGTGCTACATGCTTGTTGAAGTGGACAGTCATACATAAGAGTCTTAAAAAAGGATTAGTGTTATATCTCGGATCATATCCTGTGGTTAACAGGTGAGACCATAAACATACTGCACAGAGCGTGTCTTGGCACCCCTGGCAACCACAGAAGTGTCCATGAACAGGTGTAGCCTACATGTACACAATACATGGTAGAGTGGAACCTAAAGAAAGACCACTAAGGTAGACAATAAATACATGGTCTTTATGATCAGGTGATCTTTATGTACAGGTTACCTGCATATGGAAATAATACAGTAATACAGATGGCAGTAAAGGAAGGGGACAAGCGCACTTTAGTTCACCCTTTTCTTTAGGTCAGCTTCCTTATGATTTAAAGCTACGGTCAGTAGGCTCAGGACTATAACAAATTTCCTTCTCCATCTCCTTCACTTCACTTTCACATAAGACCAGTTTTTACAGTATGGGAGGGAGGCAAGCGCACTTCAGTTGCACCCTTTCCTTTAGGTCAGCTTCGTTATCATGATTTAAAGAGCTACAGTAGGCTCAGGACTTTAAAACGTTTCCCTATCTATCTCTTTCACTTCACTTTCACATCAAACCAGTTTATACAATGAGGCAAGGAGATACGTACACTTTCGTTGCACTCTTTCCTGCAGGTCAGCATCATCGTTTAGATTTACAAAGTAGAGCTGGGGTCAACTCAAAACCTTTAATTACATGTAGATTCTATCTCTATCTCTTTCACTCAGTTTTGTGTTTGCTCACAAATCCCATTTTTTACTGTTATGGATAGCGGGGTAGGGGATAAGGGCACTTAAGTTTCACTTTTTCTTTAAGGTCAGTTTCCGCATGACAATTTTAGAGCTGGGGCCAAGACCTTTAAAGTTCCGTCTCTGTCTGTCCCTTTCATTCAGTTTTGTGTTTCCCACAAGACCAAGTTTCACCCTTCAGGATGGCAGTACCGTTGGGGAAGGGGACAAGGGCACTTCAGGTGCACCCTTTCCTTATGGTCAGCTTTGTTATGATTTAAAGCTACAGTAGGCTCAAGACTTTAAAATGTTTCTGTCTCTATCTCTTTCACTTCACTTTCACATAAAACTAGTTTTACAGTGAGGGAAGGAAGCAAGCACACTCCAGTTTCACCCTTTCCTTTAGGTCAGCTTCCTTATCATGATTTAAAGCTACAGTAGGGTTAGGATTTAAAAAGTTTCGGTTTCTATATATATCTCTCTCTCACTTCACTTTCACACAAAACGAGTTTCCACAGTGAGGGAAGGTGACAAGTACATTTGAGTTGCACTCTTTCCTCCAGATCAGCATCAGCGTTTGGATTTATAAAGTAGAGCTGGGGTCAAAACCTTTAATTAGATTCTATCTCTATCTCTTTCACTCAGATTTGTGTTTGCTCACAAATCCATTTTTTACCATTTAAGGATAGCAGGGTAGGGGATAAGGACACTTTAGTTTCACTCTTTCTCTCAGGTCAGTTTCCTTGTGATAAGGGGCCAGCGACCTTCCTACAGTACAAGACGTCTTAAAAGCCACCGGTCCTCAGTCTGTCACTTTCACTCAGCCGTTCTTAACCTCATTTCCGTGGGCAACCATAGAGAAGAAGTGCTGACGGTGTGAGGAGAGATTTGTCCCTAGTAGAGCGCCGTACCGTGGTTGTACACTCTGTGGCCTGCAGTGGGACTTTGTGTGCTTTCCTACCGTGGTGGGACAATACAGTGTACATGTACAGGCAGAGATCTCCAGTATACTGTAGGTGTATGATGTGTAATGTGTAGATGTTGATGTGTTGGAAAATGAGAGGGTATACATGTAGTGTGTGTCAGGGGTAAAGCTGGTGTGTGTATTATCTTTCTTGTCTGAACTGTCCTCAGTACAGGTTCATGTAGGATTAGTGTACTTTCACTGCCAATGCTGCTTCAGTCAGGTTTTCTGTTGCTTAATCTTTTGTTTATAAACAAAAAAGAGAGATGTGCTGCTTGTAAACATTGCACATGCAGTTCACCGATTTAACATTGTATATGATATTTATAATAGTATGACTGATTTTATTTGAAAAGTTCTTGTAGATACATGTATCATTCAACAAAATGGTCTTGTGGATGGATAAACATGTACGATACTATGTATATTGACAAAAGTACATGCTACATGTACGATACTATGTACATGTATATTGACAAAAGTTTTCTCTCAGCAAATTTAGCCTTTGATGAAGAAATACTGGTGTCAAACCAGTATTAAATGTAGACCAAATGTGTGTATAGTGTATTTCACATGTTCATGAAGACGAGACTCTGTCACAACGGACCAATGTGAAACATGTGTCCGACTTTTGTTTCCTTATTGTGATTGTGGCTCCTTTATCCACTGTAGACTGGAATGCATAGAAGGGCACATGTATACAGCACTGTATTTGGAAGACAAAAAGCCTTCAAAAAAGTGATCGTGAGCAATCTTCTTGCCAATAGTCTTAAATTCATGCATAATTGCCATTTTCGAAACTTGCTGAAAGCTATTTGCCCTCAAATGATCCATATTTGGAGAAATCACTGATTAAATCACAAATCCTCATGATGTTCGTGCCGAACATTTTTTGAGGATTTGTGATTTACTGTAATCACTAATTACTCCAATTGTGGGTCATTTGGGGGCAAATAGCTTTCAGCAAGTTTCTAAAATGGACAATACATGAATTTAAGACCATTGGTAAGAAGATTGCTCACGATCACCTTTTGAAGGCTTTTTGTATTCACAGTACAGCACAGTCCCAGTCAAAAAGTAACTACATGTACTATTTATAGAATACAATGCTGCCCGCATCGAAGTTTTACAGTGTTGGATAAAATTTGATACGAAAGAGAGAAGCATAAAAACAAATGATGCCTGCAGCTCTACATACAATGTACATCCATGTTTTTTTTCCTCTTGGGACTATATTAAAGTAAACATGAGGGGATAACTTCCTGAGCATGCTATCCATTTATTTCCTTGAATACACACTGCGGTTATGGCACATCTACATTTAAAGGAATTATACTGTTTTTTTTTAAAACGCATTTGTAACAAACCAATGGCGGCTCTCAATGCTTGGTATTGACAGGCTTAAAAGGTTTTTACATATAGTGGGTATAGAAAGGCGTTTCAAATTCTGGAAAGATGATAAACGCGGCCTTTGAGAGACTTGTCATATTGCCAGTATTCAGGATTAGTTTTATGAGTAATAAGAACAGGAAGACCTGATATACATGCGCTACAGCCTATATTGTGTGATACACAGTGCACACACTTTGCTTAATCGTCTCATTCCCATTGGCACACACGCATGTGTAACAAACCAATGGTGGCTCACAATGCTTGGTATTGATAGGGTTAAAAAGGTTTTCACATAACTTCATGCCACATAAATTCAACATGGGCATGATCCCTTTATAAAGCTGGAATCAGATCACACCTTTGCCCCTGTGTGTGTGTGCTCTCCCCCCTCCAACAAGATGGCTTGGTAGCTAGAGGCTTGCCTTGAACCCTGATGCCAGATGTCAATCAGATTGATTTATGGTGGCTCAGCACATACAGTGCTGCTCAAGTTCCTGTCTGCTTAGCCTCACCATCAGGCTGTTGGGCATTTCTAAACCAAACTATTCCGTAAAGGGGTCTGGCTGCAGTAGACTAATCATTGTTAAACTCTTTTATGGCTTGCCAGATGGACTGAGAAAAGAGGAGAATAATTCAGTGAATCGTCTGATGAGTACTAGCCTTTTTCTTCAGTTTGGATTTAATAGAAATGTCCTGCGGCCTGGATACCAGGCTAATAATGTCTATAACTTCCTCTGTGGTTCTGCTTCACCTATCTCCCAGGATGTCAGGATGTCAGGATGTTTGACGTATGAAATTCTAATGTAAACTGCAAAGTGTCTCATTTACAAGACAAGTCACCTTTGAAATTTCAATGATTTTACCATTTTAAGATGAATACTTTGTGGTATCCAGGGGCCATATTCATGAAATCTTTCTTAGCCTAGTTAGTTGCTAAAGTGCATTCAGCTGCATGCATTTTTAAGAACTAATTAGGCTAGTAAGCTTTCATGAATATGGCCCCTGATGTCTAACAAGAATAAGACCCATGGTCACATGTGGCAGAACAGTAATCCATTGAATCCATTGAATGATTCAAAAACAAAATTACCACTTCTTTTCCTTCCTTTGGAATATGTGGAGAACTAATATGTTTAATAGAACTGTTATTTAACACAGCAGTCTTCAACTTGCTTTCTTCAACCTCCCCATGTTTCTCCTTATCCTTTGTGTTCAGGTGAATGTGTCTGTCCCGTGCACTCTACTGCCTTATCAATCATCTGACTTTCATCAATCTCTCTTACTCTTTCTCTCTCTCTCTCTCTCTCTCTCTCTGCATCTCTTTCATACTTTGCCTGTTGTCTTTCTTGCTTTCTTGCTTCATGTGGTGTATCCCTTTTTCATATGATTATCTCTTCACCTTTCTCTCTCACACTTTACACATGCTATTAACAGCTTATACCCTCAACGATACATTTTGCTTCTGCCTACATTTTCTGTCTACTACAAAGTACACATGTACCATACAATACATGTACCATACAATACATGTACATGTACCTGTATGTCTTCAAACTGATGCTAATAGATTGTAAATGAGGTTGGAGGTGGGTGCATCTTTAATCAAGATCATTTACATATTCTTTGGTCTTCAAGCATGCAACCATATGGCATATTGTTCCATTCATTAGCCCAGATTGCCTACCGTGATTTGTTTTTGCTGGTTGTCATAGTGACTTCATGCGGTACCTTCCATAATTGCCCTGGATCTCTCATCCATCTTGGTTATTAAAGTTAGCAGCGTCCGAGGTGCACTGAAAGATCACGAAGATGTTCAGTACCAGTACCATGTATGCTGAAGTATAAAAGTGGGTTGTGGCTTACAGTATTGCTGTTACATATGGACTTTACAGTCAGACTGACATGTACATGTAACTCTATGTACTCCATAACGTTCACTATGAGATGTACAACATGTTTGTGTATTATTACTACAGGGAAAAAAAATACACGGGGGCTTGGGGCGATATTGCCCCTGAAGTGCTTAAAAGAGGCCTGGAAAATGTTAAAAGAGTCCCCCAAATTCCCTTAACATGATGTAAAATTGTAGCCAAATTGGCCGATGTGCTAAAAAAGTAGCTCCGAAAAAATTTTGAATTAAGTTTTTCCCTGTATTGTTACAAAAATACATGCATGACACTGAAAGAGTATCTGTTAATGTGTGTGTTTGTATACAAAGAGTAATGCACAACAAATGTGAGCTACAGTTCTGAAGAGCAAATCCCACATTAGAGTGAAGTACCTGGTTACACTGCCAATTGTACAGGTACTTTCAATTGGCAATCACATAAATTTTTTCCTAAATACATGTAACCTACATTATATTACTATGTTTATTTTGTGACAAGTGCATTTTCAAACAAAGTGCTTATATTCATATTTTCATATTTGTGCTCAACCCTGCTCTGGGAGGCTGCAGTACACGTATGTAAATCATCATTGAAGTAAATCTTTAAAATGTTTAGCAGTATGTTTTTGTAGGCGAAAGATTTGAAGATACCTTAGTAAGCGATGCATCACAGAATGTCAAATCCAATTGTGATTGATTGTTCTGAGCATAAATTGAATTTCTGGTGCAAGCTGGCTGGCTGGGCTGTTTCTGAGGGACAATGTGCCAGAAAGAGGAGACAGGTTGCCATGGTTATTATTCATGGTCTGGTTATTCTGTTCGTTTGTTGATGCGAGGGTTATGTATTGATTTCCATGTTGTTTTCATATTTGTTCTTTTGTCTCTTTCTTCTCTACTCTACATCTCTTCTTGTCCTTTCCTCTACCTTTTTGTATCCTCCCACCCCTCCCCCCCCCCACACACACATCATCTCTTCTCTTCTCCATTGCGTCTGCTCATCCCATCTCTTCATCTATTTATCTTTCACCATCTCTCCTCTCTCCCCTCTCTCCTCCTCTATCCCCCTCCTCCTCTACTCCTCTCTCTCTCTCCCTCCCTCCTCTTCTCTTCTTCTCTCCCCTCTCCCCATTTCCTCCTTTTATCCTGTTATTTTATAGTATTTGAATGTGCAAAAGGAAAACGCAACCTCTAAAACTCTAGATTATCAGAAAGCATCTCTTGAAATCAGGGGAAACCCCCTCTTTTTCCTATGGAAATTGACCAAATTGTATTTTGTCTGCACAAGGGAAACTTTACCTTAAACTTTAACCTGCTCAGTATTATGGGTAAGAAACTGAGTCATTATTGCTATGACTCGGACAGTGTTTGGTGCCATGAGGATTAAACCTCTAGCTTATCAGAGAGCATGTAATAAATTTAGGAGAAAACCTTTCTTTGCCCTGGTTGATTGTGATATCGTCAGGCCCGACCGGTACTGGTTTCCGTTTTCACACCAAATTTACTACATACATGTACATGTCGGCAAAATAGCTGCCGATATTGCGGCTTGTGCATTGATGTATGATGGCGCTCTGGATTGTGATTCACTGACTTAAATGCTCTTTTTGCTTAGCGGAATACATCATCATCACATGTCTGCTCTCACCAGGGATGTCATGTGGGGGAGAGTACCACTAAAATGTACATTAGGTGGAAGATGTATCAGAAATAAAAACACAGAGGAAAGAGAGAAGGGACAATAAGATAGAAATTAGATCATTTACAAGTAAAGGAGACATACAGTATATTGTACTTGTAGCTTGAAAGAGTGAGTATTGTGTTCTTATGTGAACAAAAATTGCTCTAATTGGGTGGGAGTCATAAAGAAAGCCTTACTTGTATTTAGGAGAATAAATTTACTCTTCCATATGGCATCGATACCTTCTAATATAAACACACCCACTTTAATCAACCTGTTAAACACTACATGTAATTAAGACAGCCCTGTTAATCTATTGGCATTTAAAAGACCGTTGTGTTATTTCTAATGAAAACACACTCGGGGGGTCTAACAAACCTGTTTGTGTGGAAGTCATAAAGTCAACCCCTCTAATCCAATGGATTTTATAGGTTCGTTTACACCAAACATGACTTCTGGAAAAAAAATATGATTTTCAGCCCACCATTTACACTAATCTAAAAATCATTGAATTTGACTGTCAACAATATTCTACTAGATTATCCAAAATGAATGAATCATGTGCAAAAAAAAATTCCCACGTTAGATATATTTAATATGCGACCATTTACACTGGCAAACATCGTGGTGTTTCAAAGAAAGTTGGAAAAATCACACTCCTGAGCATGAGGATCCTAAATAATTTTTTGGCTAAGTTTGATAGTATTTGCAGACTAGCAACTCTCACTTTTTCACTGCAATTTTTCAGAAACATTGTGATTTGCTCTACAGTGTAAGTGTAAATACCGCTCACACACAATTTGACACTAAAATATTCATTCCTTGCAATGAGAACAGACACACTCTCCACCAAACTGTCTGGCTGAAAGTCATTAATAAGGCACTGCTAATCCAATGGGCTTTGGTAAAGCCACAAGGCAGATGATATTACAAGTAGGATTCTCGCCAACACTCCAACACGTCTGTAGAAGCATAGACGTCTACTCTAGTAGATGTCTACACAATCTGTCCTGTAAATGAACTTACAAATCATTTGTGCATGAAACAAGTGTTAATGTTTTTGTAGATGTAAGTAAGAACATGAAGGAAGTTAATGTTTTTATATGACAATGTGATGATCGCTTAAAGGAGTCTAGCAATATCCTTGTCAGGAATTTAACTTAAAACTTGAAAGGAACAAATGAAGTATGAAAGTTTATATTTTACATGTTAATACTTTACATTATAGCTGTATTCTAACTTTGTCTTTCTCTCCTTGCTCTTCCTGTACAGATGTTGTGACCAGAATGAGGCCTGCAGCAGATCCCAATATCCAGTCCCGATGATCAGGCAGCTCTGAGGCCCTGATCCCACCGTCCAGTCCTGATGGTCTGTCAGCCCTGAGACCCTGATCCCACCGTCCAGTCCTGATGGTCAGTCAGCCTTGAAACCCTGATCCCACCTTCCAGTCCTGATGATCAGTCAGCCCTGACACCCTGATCCCACCTTCCAGTTCTGATGGTCAGTCATCCCTGAGGCCAGCCAGAACCCACCAAGATGGTGCGCCTGGGGCTGACCAAAAAGACAGTGGCGGTGCTGCTGTGCCTGTCCACGGTCGGCGTGATCCTGATCCTCAATGGTCAGCTCAGCTCGTCGACGCGGAGACGGGCGCGCTACGAAACCCGCCACACCCTCAGCATGCCCCTGACCCTTGACCTCTCCAAGAACGTCACCTTCCTGCGCATCCCTGACTCCAACAACGCCATTCACCGCTTCAGGCTGGAGAGGATTTCGGACGAGGAGGAGGAGGAAGATTACTGGCAGAAGGAGAAGGCCAAGCTGAAGGGGGAGGAGGAGGGGCAGCAGAGAGGGGGTGGTGGCGCAACCGTGGCAAGGGGTGGGGATGTCTTCGGGGAACATGATAACACTGCAATGGAGGAAGCAGAGAATAACTTTGGCGACACTTTTGATGGTAAGGCGAAAGCAGATCAGCCAGTTCCCGACCAGACCCTGAAGAAACCCCCTCATGAACATGCCAAAGCTTTGAAAAATGCAGTGGTTGGAGACCAAGAGATGTACATTCGCAATGTCACCAAAGTTAAACAGTCTTTGAAGAACAATTATTTGTTGACCGTCCCAGATCCGCGCTACCATCGCATGGTGGCAAAGGTCCTGTCCAAACTGCCCAATGACGTTAAACGGGACATGACCCTCAACATCAGAATGGCCGAGGCCAAAAGCAATTCAGAATTCATGAAAATACCATCCGCGAAGCAGTGGGAGGTTATTCTTAAAGTGTTCACCGCAAAAGGTTATGAGCAGCGCTTTCCTGATGTCATCAATATAGGGGTGAAGAAGAGTGGTACAAACGCTCTGGGATTCTTTTTACCACAGCATCCGCAGATAGTACATTCCATTGGGAACGAGGTGCATTACTTTGATTGGATGTACGACAAAGGCCTAGGCTACTATAAATCACGTATGGGCTTCGCGAAGAGACAGCAAATGGTATTTGAGAAAACTCCGCGATATTTTGTCACAGCGGAGGCTCCGGGCCGGATCAAACATGATCTGCCTACCAATCCAAAGTTTATACTCTGCGTGCGGGACCCCATCGCGCGCTTAATCTCTGATTTCCGGCACGAGTCAGAACTCAAGCTGCGGAAGGAGTTCAAGAAGAATCGGGCAAAGTACGCGAGTAGGACAGGGGAGTTTGAGGGGCAGCGGTTGCGCGGAGAGATCCTGGATGCGCGAGGGCGGGTTAATGCGTCCAACGAGCTTGTGGACACCAGCGTGTACGTGCGGCACTACAAGAACTGGCTGCGGCACTTCCCCGCGGAGCGCATCCTGGTGATCGACCAGGACCGCATGGAGAAGGACGTCTATCACGAGATGCGACGCTTGGAGGACTTCCTAAACCTCAGACCTTACTTCAAGCCCTCCATGTTCTACTTCGACGATGCCAAGCACCTGACCTGCATGCGCGAATCCCACATGCCCTTGAGGAACTGTCCAGCGAAGAGCACCCCCAGTGTCCTGCCCAAGGCAATCATTGACCCACAGACCCTGGCCAAACTCCAGGAGTTCTACCGTCCGTTCAGCAGGGAGCTGGCCCAGATGACGGGCATGCAGTTTGCTTGGGCAGACTAGCACTCGTGGCCTTGCTTCCTCGCTTGCTACACGCTCGTAACTTGAACATGTTTTTTTTAAGAAAATCTGAACCATCACAAAAGGCTGAACTTCAGATTTTCCTGGAAAGAAAAGGATTTCATCCATCCGTTTCATGCCAACATCATTTCAGAATTGCCAAGACAGGTTGTATACAGTATCGAAGATTGATGTAATGCTGCCCTGAGAAAACTTAGCAACATGACATAGCAAAGAAGATGTACAAATTAAGTTAGCATAGTCATGTTTGTTGTTTTCAAATGGGGATCTGTGAAGCTGTCACTAGACCTAATGAAATAAACAAAAGACTACAACACAGAGCAAAGTACTCATCTTGAAAAGGTAAACATATTCTTAAATTATGACCTGCACATTTTGTAGTGACTAGAACATATCAAGGACTTGTGGAGTGAGCAAAAAGAACTCCACCGTTCTGATTTGCAAGGTATGTGTTTATATGCAAAGGGAGGGTCAGTTACTGCCAGAAGGATTATTGTAACTGAATATAAAGTCAACGATTGTTACATGTACTGGTACTTAATACCTGTGAATAACATAATGTGCTTGATGTTTGAATGATGATGTGATTAAACTGAGGCATTTCAGACTTTGGTTCCTGTACATGTGTATATAATACATCACCATGTTTGTATAAAGTGACTGATTCAGTACTATTGCCTACTTGATGTAGCAAGGAACTACTTTTATGCACCGTTTCCACTGTTGCTCTCCCGCCAGCCCCAGCCTCACATCGTACATGCAGACACCGCTGCCATTGTGGTTCATCCGATGAGTGTTTTGTCATGATTGTTTAGAAATACAATAGAAGTTGGAATTGCTGCAAGCTGTCATGTCACATGATTTTTGTTTGGCCATGTTTTGTGCTAAGGAAGTAGAGGATAGCATGTGTATGTTCTCGTTCCATGTTTCTGTACCAAATGTTTGGTTGGACTTTGAATAACTTAAACGGCGATGATTCATCATGAGAAAATGTGGTCTCATTGAAATATACCTGTATGTACAACAATCAAATTAACTCTGTACATGCCATGATTTTTTTTATTTTCACCATCAATGCATACAAATCCCATGTATAAAGTACCGTTTTTTTTTTTTTTTTAAGGAATGGCTGATGAGAGATTTACTCTTGTCTACTCTCAATTAGTTTGAAAAATGGGATACATTCGGTTGTTTCAAGGCTGTTTATAGTGAAATATTACCTGAAATGTAGAATATTGTGAATGCTGAACGTGTTTATTAATCATAACACCTGCACAACAACAAACATTCATTTTCAAATCTAAAAAGCTACACTTACATTTGACGATCGTTTGCAGTGTAAGCAGTAAGTACTTAACTTAATCCTCTCAGTATCATAGATGCAAGTAAGTAGTAGTAAGACAAAAGGCCTTTGTAGGGCCCTGTTGCATAAAACTTCCCACTGATGGTAACTTTGCTACCAATGGCAATTTCTATGGAAACCTTGAATGTCATTGGCTGTCAAGCGATGTTACCACGGTAGCTACCTTTGATGGCAGAGTTTCCTTTAAAGGGATAGTTCACCCGGGAAATGTTTTGATTTCAATAAAAAGAGACACATGAAAGAAATATATTAGTGAAGGTGTGATGAAAATCTGTCAAAGGATAAGAAAGTTATGACCTTTTAAAGGTTTGATTTTGTGACATCACATGTTAGGTGCTTTTCCTTATTCTGTGTATATTTTTGAAGATGTCAATTTTCTCAAAAAGATACTTTCCCCTGTGTAATTGACATCATTAGAAACATGTTTTTACACACATACATACCTCTATGAGGAAAAACATTGTGTTATGAAATTGTGGAATCATATGGGAGAGCAGCTTGCATGTGACGTCACACAATTGAGATTTTAAAAGATCATAACTTTCTTATCCTTTGACAGATTTTGTGAAACCTTCGCTGATATGTTTCTTTTATATCTCTGCTTTTAGTGAAACCAACTTAATTTCAGGGTGAACTATCCCTTTAACTCAAAGTACTGAACACTGTATGTCAGGCCTAGGGAAGGACAAGTAAAGGGCAATGAGGAAGGGGTGCGTTCATGTACATGAACGTTCCTCAACAGGAAGTAACCAGAACATGCCCTTTACATGCTAGTTTTCCAACAGCAAAGGTCACATCAATGTGTATGTATGCGCCATCACCGTCGCAATAAGTCATATCTTTTATTTTATGTTTCCCCACTTCAGGAACAAATGTTGGGCTGTCCATTTTTGCCCACAAGTGCTTTGAATGATGAAAATGATCGACAAAATTCCTTCTTACTGTGTATTGGTAATCAACAGTTATTTTTCAATACAAAATTGGTAGAAATTACACTGTGAAAAATGGAAGAACTGTACTTTATCGACAAAGAATCAATGTTATGGAAATATTTCTGACTGCCGTTATACCAATTCCTGGTGATGAAGATTGGGAAGGTTTAAAAGAATTAAGGTTAGTGTTAGTTTAGTTTCAGATATTCCAGCCATAACTGTATTAATGTTGATCCCACTTTGACCCCCACAACTTTTACATTCGGAGCAGAGACCTCTTTTTCTCCCTGCATTTTGTGAACAAAAAACTTTCATTATGATACAGATATACACTACAGCTCAAAGGAATTGGCATAGGGAAAGGGAAGAAAGGGAAGTAGCAACAGTTTTAAACTGAGGTATATTTTGTCCAGTTCAGCATGAAACGTGATGCTTTTTAGGCTAAAGCATCGTGTTTCATGCTGAACTGGACAAAACGTACTGCAGTTTAAAACTGCAGGTCCTTCCCTTTCTTCCCTTTCCCTTTCCCTGTGCCAATTCCTTTGAGCTGTTGTGTTTGTGTTGCACACCAATGATGTGCTTATGGTAAGGGTTAATTTAGTGTCAGTGCAGACAAAAATCAGAGCTCTAGCACACCACGTGGGCCCTTTCTTCTACATATAATACAGACAGTACCCAAAGAACAGCAATGTGATTGTCACACACAAAGGGATCAGTGGTGCTGGATTGCTTTTCCTTATGCTGTGAGTTAGAAAGGCAAGATAGCCAACCCAGTGAGATGATACGTCTACTAATGTGCAGCGTTTATCTGGCAGTCAAATCAATTAGTTGTAACCCATCCGATTCCCGTGGGATCCTGTTCAGAGTTGTAGGCGTAAGGAGGTGTCAATGAGTGTTTCTGTCAGAAATATAGATTACGATGTACAATGTAGGCTGCATCCGACCGTCTCTGCTGAACTTGTTTAGTGATTCTGTGTGTATGTTTGTCCTATATGTTCTAACACTCATTGCCATAAGGCTTAAAGGGCATATATACTGTACTGGGAAGACAAAATGCCTTCAAAAGGTGATCGTGAGCAATCTTCTTGCCAATGGTCTTAAATACATTGATTGTCTATTTTAGAACGTGCTGAAAGTTATTTGCCTTTAAATGATCCACATTTGGAGTAATTAGTCAACTAAATTACAATTATCACAAATGTTCGGCCCGAACATTTTGTGTGTGTGTATGCAGTAGTTTTGTTCATGTTTGTTTTTGTTTATATTGCCAGACATTTAAATTTCCATTTATTTTTTGTTGTTGTTTCGTTATAGTAAACTGCCAAAAGAGCACATGGGCAATCTAAGATATTGTCCCTTTGTGCTGTCATTGTGGTATATAAATGTGTAGTGTGGCAAATATTTAGGTACATAGATGTACTAGGCT
Source organism: Arbacia lixula (assembly GCA_963669155.1). Taxonomy (NCBI): domain Eukaryota; kingdom Metazoa; phylum Echinodermata; class Echinoidea; order Arbacioida; family Arbaciidae; genus Arbacia; species Arbacia lixula. The sequence continues at coordinate 11,195,081 of OZ022579.1, forward strand.
CATTGAATTGTTTCTGTGTTTTTTCACATGTCAATTAGTGCACAAGTTAATATAAAACTTAATTTAGAAGAGAACAATGAGTACTTAATGGTAATGACTAACGAATATTTCCCCCAATTCTCCTTCATTGTAATATGTATGACTTAAAAAGTGTCATTCTGTAGCATGATGCAGAAAACAAAAATATCAATACATAATTATAGTAACTTCAGATGCCACATAAGGAAAACGTTTTGCTGTAATCCTTTATAGCAGATTTCCATTGCGTGTGCTTAACAGGTAACACCAATTGTTCGTGTGTCACAGTTATGCATGGACCCCTTTTCCACACGAACATTCTTTTGCCAAATACCTTTGGATTTATCGCTCTAATACCATGGTGGGTTGTTTTTCCACAAGTCTTGAAATATGACTAGGGCTCCATCGCTCTGCAGACCCATTAGACCGAAAAATCAGTCTCAGTTAGGTTGTTGGATCCGCTGAGATTGCATCTGGCTCCTCTGAATGCCTTATGCTAATGGGGTATGTCCCCCCAAAAATCATTTAGATAGCAGAATTCCTCAAATGACACAGTTATTCCTGTCTACAGTCCCATGTGCTGTTAGGCATGGGTATATCAGTTGCTGCAGGGTTCCCAATGACGATGTGATGATGTGTAAGTGATTATATCATTGCCTAGCAACGTTTCATACCGTTGTCATAACAAGGGAGACAGTAGCCAGATTTGTGCTCTAGCTCATGAAGCAAAGCATTGCATTATGGAGACTTTCATGTATGGTATGCTGGAGATAAAAAGAACACAATGTGTGTGCTCTTACATTTTTAATAATCTAAGCTTTCACTTTTCCTCTCTATGTGATACATGTACTGCTGGTTATCCTTTTTCTATGTTTTTTTTTAGCATGTGTTACGGGATTGACTCTTTCTATTAGAGAAGTTAACTACAAGTAAACTGCATATACAGATATACGTGATGGAGGACAGGATATATTTTACTATCAATTCGTGCCCAACACTTGGTGCTATGTTGGGCAAATTGCAGCATTTGTTTCCATTCCGTAACATAGAACTGGTGTTATTACTGATATTGTCATGGAGTTCTGAGGCAAATTTGGCGATTTCCATGTTGTTGTTGTTTTTTTAGTCAATTATTTCCTCCTATTTTTGTTCAAATTTGTTATTTTGAGGGGGTGGGGGGGGGGGGGGGGCTTGATCTTGGATCTTGGAAAGAATTGTGGTAGCTCTTGTGTGCTATAGGCCTGTTATTTCATCAACAATTTCTTCACAAAATGCTTGTTTCTCCATTATTGTGTATACATACTGTGTTTATATCTGGCCAAGTACCAAACATCTTGACTAACACAGGAGGTGTGGGTAGTAGCCCCTTCTAATGCCGGCTTTACCAGGGAGTTGTTTATAGGAACTCTTGCATCAGAATGTCCATTTTCCCCACACAGTCCCACATGTGTCATCTGATGGGGGTCAAATTCAGTAGAAACTAGGTACGTCACTCACTTGATACTCATCTACCTTCCAGGGAAGCCAATGCCTGATGGTGAGATAGGGAGTCACATGGCAATAAGTCCAGTTTACACAGGCTATCTTAGAACTTGCTTTTCCTATACTCCATGACAATAGCCCAGTTTACACGGACAGTGTCAGAACTTGCTATTCCTCTACTGCATTTTGTGTTATACGCATGTATTATTGCAGAGAATCAAGGATCAACATCTAGTATTTGTTGTACATTATATGACAAGAGCCCCATTCACATGAGGAAATAACTGTGCTACTGTGTGACTGGGCATTCAAGTATTTATGTTGTGTGTGCTAGCCTACTCAATATTGCTTTGCATGTACAATGTATTATTTTAAGTGGCATGCTCAGAGCCTATTTCACACCTTAAAAGTAGACCCTGAAAAAGATCCCTCGTCAAAGGTATGTTCTTTAGTTTCCAGTACTTAGTGTGAATATGCATACTTGAACTACATAATGACATGTTTTCACTGATATGTCATTAGCCTGAATTCCAAGTTGTTGGAGACTTAAAATCCAAACTGAAAAACAAAGTCTAGTACTTATAAGACTAGTCACTGTATCTTTCTTTTCTTTTGAGAAGAAATTTAGAACAATTTAATAGTCTACTGCAGCCAGACCACTGTATTGAAAAAAAAAATTGGTTTAGAAATACCCAGCAGCGTAGAGACAAGGAGTATACCATCTATGTAAGCATGAAGTTGAGAGAGTTGTGTGGCCAAGTGCCAATATATTCTCAGGGGGGGGGGGGGGGGGGGTGAAAGAACAAACACACAAGTGTGAATCAGAGCAAAGTCTTGCCGTGCAAGAAGATCAACTGGCCATTTCCTCCTCAGCTTGAGAAAAGGAACGAACAGCATGCTTCAATGCCACCTACATACTTTTCTAAATCAGATGCGGGCAACTTGTGATGGTTGCGATGTCTTTTAATAATTTTTACTTTTAAGATTAACTGAAATTGTTCTAGCATTTGAAATAGTGTAGCTATTATTGCATACTAATTGTGTCCAATATGGTAATACACTCATATTATATGATTAATGGGTAAAACCAAGATATGCAATTCAATTGAATTGAATTGAAAATTTACCAAACAGTAGTACTTGTGGAAGCATAGATCTTCTCTTTGGAACTGGAATAGCTTGTTCAAATGTGAGCCAACATTTGCCACAAAACACTAAAAAGTCTAATGTTTTGAATGTTGCAAATGTATCCTGTTAGAGTTTCTCATAATTATATTGATGTGCTCATCAACAATTTTCACAAAATGTAGAATTACAACATCTTGATATTGCATGTTAATGGAAATATGCTTTTACATAGAACCTTGTTATTTTTTAAGTGAAGTAATGATGTGTTTTTAGATTCTAAATACATGTATTATGTCTTTGTATTTTGTAATATGTACTGAATTTAATTTGATGCAAAATGTTGCCATTATTACAACATTCTATATATTGATTACAAAATTTATTTTGTTATCAACAGGTAATATTTTTTACATTGCAGGGCTTTATCATTAGGAACCCCTGATTGGTTCTTTCATTGGATATGACTTGCACTGTTCAAACAGATTATTAAATGTAAATGTAAATGTCAATGTAAATGTGAAAGTAAATGTAAATGTAAATGTAAATGTAAACTGTAAGTTGCATTAAGAGATGAATGTGAAAAATGCAAAGCAACCCACAAAGTAAGCATAGACATATGCTAACGCAATGACCATCTATAGCAATGTGACACCAAAGTTTTTGTTTAATTTTTGACTTTGATTTTCTCATTTTATGCTGCTGATGAATTTAGTTGCTTATGATTGGGTGCATATGTGTTGGTGCATGATCATGCATTATTTTTTATATAGCATAGAATTCCCGAATAGTATAAACACAGTGATAAATTACTGCTTGGTGTGTATACATAAATGCAATGAAAATTTGAAATTGTAAAAAAAAAAGGTGTATTACTTTTTCTTTGATATGCCTACTGTACTACATAATTCTATTTGTTAAATGTACATGTCAACTGATACATCTTTACTTGTGTAAAGCATGTTGCTTAACCTCTTACTTAAAATCATATGGTCACACAGAAACTGGAACCTATATAGTTGATATATTATTGTGCATGTACTCAACATTGCATACATTTTCTTGTGATATTTTGGTGAGAGAAGCAAGTGTTACAGTACCGAAAGGAAAATGCCAGTCATAGTTCTTGATATAAGGGTATTCAAGATCAATTTTGGCTACCAGAAATATGTTTTTTTGCACTTGTAGTTGTTAAATCTTCCAGTGATGAAAAGCATTGATGTGCTGTTGATTTGTGCTTTTAAACTCAAATATTTGGCCATTTAAAAGATGTAAGTATAGTGACACTAGTTCTATGATTAAATGATTTCCTTAAATAAGAAAAATGAATTCAAACCAAGTGTTAAAATGATATAAACATTATCATGATGATATTGAAGTAATTTAATCATAGCTGCAAATTAGTGAGAATGTACATACACTGCTTAACATCACCTTTATTAGATGTTCTTTTTTTTAATGTTATTTGTTGATGGTGTTCATAATTTTATGTTTGCAATGATTGGATTAATGTTTCCATTTAGTATAGTTTATTTGACCCAAATGATACTTTGGGAGTCAGTATATAGGAGGAGAATATTGGGAGCTTAGCAACAAGTTTGGTGTGAATGTTCACTAGAGTATGGTTAATGTGAATTTGTCCCATGAATGGAATAGCTAGGCTGAAAGTGTTTGAATGTTGATGTGATTATTTGTATATCAGAGAGCTTGCACCTGCTTCCCTGCACTAGACTCTTTCAAGGCTTTGACAATATTTTTTGTTCTTTTCTTTAAAAAAAAAGAAAGAAGAGAAGATAAATCCATTAGTTAAGGTAAAATCAGTGTAAAAGACGTTATCCCTGTCAAGCATACAGTGTACATGATTGCTGCTTTTGTGCTCTGAGAGTATTTTCTACCAATAGCGGACTGAAATGCACTTTCCATATCACTTTTGATGCTTGTTAAGTGCGTAATTTGCCCATTGTAATTGTACAATTCTTGTAAACATTGTGGCAAAGGCTAAGTGGTAGAAAACGTATGTGGTTGTTTACATGGTTAAATAGCACAATGGTAGACCCTATGCTATTGGCTTTATCTTCAGGTATGATGTATTATTATTATTATCTCTATGAGAATATGAACAGGATTCTTATCAAAGTCTAGAAACATTGAGCACAGAGAAAATGTATAACAGCAGTGTTGTGTATTAATGGTGTGAAACACGTATTGAAATCTGATAATAAAATCTATTGTGACTAAAAAAAAATCATCTCTTTTAGTGTATCTAGTACATGTGTTTTTCATTGTGCATTAGAATGTAGTTCATGTTGATATGTTTGTAGATGTTAGTGTATGTGTGAGTGTTTGTGTTATATAGTGGTTGTGTGTTTGTGTGTAAAATATATCTCGTTTTAGTATATGTATGGGTGTGTATGTTCGTTTTAATTTTGAGTGTATGTGTGCTGGTATTTGAGTGTGTTTGTGTGTGTGTGTGTGTGTGTGTGTGTGTGTGTGTGTGTGTGTGTGTGTGTGTGTGTGTGTGTGTGTGTGTGTGTGTGTTTGTGTGTGTGTGTGTGTGTGTGTGTGTATGTGTGTGTGTTTTATGTGTGCATGTGCACATGCGTATGTAGAACCATATGTCATGACTGTTCCTTTGCACCTCGCCTCTCCTGCCCCTCTCGGTCTCCCCCATTGCTGTCACCCCGGCTGATTGCCCTCTACCCCTACCCCGTCCCTAGAGTCCATCCAACCCAACCCTCGCTATCCTGACACTCCCTCAAAACCATGCCCCCCCCCCCTCATTACCATACCCCTTCACAACCACGCCCCCTTCACAACCATGCCACCTTCACAACCACGCCCCTTCACAACCATGCCCCCTTCACAACCACGCCCCCTTCCCCTCACACTCTAGCAGATAGGTAGACCTTTTGAAAAAAAAAATAGTTATGTGAAGAAAAAAAAAGGGAAAATGGAAGAAAATACTGCATAACAACTCCCCTCCCAATAACAGGACTCATATGATTAAAAGATAGGAACAGTGTTTGCTTTTAGTTGACAAAGATAATGTTTCAATTCTATTCTTGTGAAATACAAGTGGAGCTATAAATCGTTTTAATGATCCATGCTGCTGTATTGACTGGATGCGGTGCTTCTTGTTTGCAAAAATGGACACATCACCTTAAAATATATTCACTCGTGCTGATCTTTCTAGGTCAAACAAATTCCAATGAATTGCGATCCCTGTGAGCTGTATACATTCCTAAGCTTCGGGGCCGTGATCTAGATAATCTCACGAACTTGCGAAGTCATCCCATCACCGAATCAATTAATCCGTCCTGAGCACGTATATTAAACAGGATCATGTTCCGATCCAGTATCATTACTAGGGCATGTCTGTCATCTCATTACATCTAAATCGTATCCTGTTACCGCTATTAACCCTGTACGTACCACCCACAGTTAGGCTCCACGGGATGTGCGTGTAATACAACGCAAGAGTGGCAATGAAAGAGCTCTGAATACTGAGCGACCGCTGTGAGCTGAATGAAATACTCACCCGTCTCCGATTCGGAATGGAAGAGTCAGGTGAATTAAATGTATGTTGGGAGAGACATGGATTATCCCGTGCAAACTGATTGAAATTAACAACCCAGTACGCGTCTGAAAATCAACCATTCGTGTGCTACATGAACTGCTGCTGCTGTGTGTAAAGAAGCACAAAAAGAATTAAATCAGGTGGTTCGATGCTTTCATTAAAGAAACAAAAATAAAATCTGTAGAATTAAAGGGATGGTTCACCCTGAAGTTAAGTTGGTTTCAATAAAACCAGAAATTTGAAATGAAAGAGATATTTACTAATATGTTTCTTTCATGCGTCTCCTTTTATTGAAAAAAAAAATAAGAGTGAACTATCCCTTTAAATCAGAAAGTTAGAGACGATCATTTTTGAAAAAAATCCCACAAATTCTGCAGAATTAATATCAGCAAAGCAATGTTCTCTTGAACATTCTCTTGAATTCATGAGTCGATCATTATTACAATATCGTATATAAATTGCGGAAAGGGTGAGGGGGAGGGTAAGCAGATATGGAGATGGAAATCAAGGGGGAGAAACCTCTGTTTTGTCGCGTCAGCTGTATATAGGTCAATTTGGGCGTGCGATCTATTCGAGGACATGCCCCACCCTCATATAGGCCTACGTATGTCTGTATGTATTTCCTTGAAAACAAAAGAAGGCCTACTCACATTTCGGCAAAGTGCTTTAAATATCTTAAATGTCTGAATCGAGCACAATGAGACCCCAACTCTCATTTCATTTGGGACTTTCCAACGCCATCCTCGGCAACAGTATGACAAGAAAATGTAAGCATGTTGAAGAAAGTTTGAAACATTTTGTGATCATAACTGAATATTAGAACCCGACAGGCGTACAGCTGCCGTGGTTGTTGTGACCTAATGTGACAGTGTAATCTATCGTCTGGATAATCGAGAATAAAATGACAGATGGATTTGACTCATCAGTCATAATTATGACATAATCGAATAAACTTTGAAAGAGACATTGTTATCTATTAAACAGCTGGTTCGTCATTAAAGAGCTTGACTGGTACAAAAAAAAAAAGACGCTACATCTTTATCTTGCCTCTTGTTTGTATCAGACATGACTGTTACGGTGTTACCCAATATCATCAAATTGCGGTGTTTGTGAGGATAAATAATAAATAGACAATGAAACAATATGGTGTTTTCAATATCATAATTATGACAAATAAAATACTAAAATGTATAGAAAATTAGAGCATAAAGCATGTAACAAAGCACAGTAATATTTTAATTCTTATTCTAAATTATTTTTTCTGATTCAGATTTAACGAAAATCATAGAAAATGTAATGGATATGGATGAGATGGACATGTAGATCCATATTAATGATGGTTATCCATGAAAAATGAATGTTAAAAGTGATTTATATCATGATTAAACCCCTTGCATCAGATAGCAGAATTAATGACATATTAACAGATTATCAGATTATCAGTGGATTACGCTTATGATTAGTCTCAATGGAAATGCTTCAGATATCAAATCGAGATGTTTCCGGTAGGCTCGTTAAAATTTCTTGCATTATTGACGTAAATCATTATTACTTGAAGATGGCTTCTATGGGCGGGGAGTTCTTATCTCCAGCGTTCGCCATCCGAAACGCGGGGGCGCTGACCCTTATGGCCCCCTCCCAAGCCCCTATTCCTAGATCAAAGCCAAACCCATATGTGTGTCTGTCCTGCTGCGCGACCCCAGCCCTAGTCATTTCTGATTTCCTCAGAGGAAGGTCAACGTAGCCCGCGACATTCTTAGTCATCTTTTTCTCGATTCTGAGCAAATTAAAACGTTTATCCAGCCATAGGCCTACAGACAGAACGACATACAACTTGAACAAACAGATATTTCAATTCAATTCAATTCTTTATTCATTTAACGAACAAGAATAAACAACTTTCATGAAGAATGTATATAAGGCATCAAAAAGCCGATGGCTTGTGAGGTGTAATCAGACAATCAGACAACGAATAGACAAACAAACAGACACACAGACAGACATGCCAAAGAGCTAATAGCACACATACAGGAGAGTGATGCGTGGTATGTCAGTTTCTTCTGCCAAGTGAGAGTTAATAGAGTGATTAAGTCAACGAAGGGTTTTTGCCAAACTATATCTAGATTTCTAGACAGAGAAAGAGAGGAGGAAGAAGAAGAAACATAAAGATGGGAGGGGAGAGGGATAAAGATATGGAGAGATAGAAAGAGAGAGAGAGAGAGAGAGAGAGAGAGAGAGAGAGAGAGAGAGAGAGAGAGAGAGAGAGAGAGAGAGAGAGAGAGAGAGAGGAGGTAGGGGAAGGTAGGGAGTGAGAGGGTGAATAGAAAGAATAAGACGAATGCAGACTGAAAAGAGGTTCGCAGCATAGAATCGAGGATACAATATGAATTGTGGTAATGAATGCCCCCTCGTTTGTCCATCTTCCATCTCTTTAGTCGTCATCTTTCTCACCATCTCTACATTTTGGTTTTAAATGTGTCTTCCTCCCTTCCCTTAGTTCGCCTCGCCTCCCTCTCTTTATGTTCACCATTCTCGCTGCTCTCCCTCCAGTTCCTCATGCTAAACACATACCATTTTTCTTCTTTGTTCTCTCACGCCGCCGTTACTGGTTTGCCATTTGGTCCAATCCCAGTTGGTCCACTCACCATTTCGTCCACAAGGATCCCCTTTAAAAACACTTGTTTTAGATTAAAAGAATGGTTTAACTTATCAACAACTCTAATCTACACCATAACCTCAACCGTTAGCCCTAATCCAGACCCCCACCTACCCTAACCCTAACCCATACCAGGGACGTGAGAGGAGACCTCCCACCTCCCTGCCCATACATATCAGCATGTGATGGTAGACCAGGGACGTGAGAGGAGTAGACGAAATGGTGAGTGGACCAACTGGGATTGGAGCAATTGGCAAATCACCCCGTCACTACACTGCTCTCTCCATATTCCCTAGCACCTCTTTCTTCTACCTCTCTCAATCATCCCAAGTGTCCTCTTTCATACACACATCTCACACTCCTGTGAGAAGCCAATAATTATACAAGCTAACAACCAATTAAGATTAACAAAACATGAGTAAATGCTTTGATATACATGTATAATAATTTCGAAACACGTAGTTCATGTACATGTATACACTTAAAAGTAACCTGGAGTGGTTAAAAATCACAACTCAGTTTGGACACATACACTACATACACTATGCAATCAAGGAAAATGAAAGGACTTATTAGTTGCATTTACTTGGTTGGAAACCTGAATGACATTATGAGAAATAATACTCCTATGTGATTCCAGAGAAAAGTTTTCAATCTATGTGTACTGCCAGCAATGACATATGGTTCTGAAACCTGGACTGTAACACAGAAAATGGAGCAGAAACTGAAAACTACTCAACACAGTATGGAGCTCACTATACTAGGAATAACCAAATAGGATAGGATGGTTTCTGAATGGATCAGAAACCAGACTAAAGTAGCAAACATAATGCAATCTATCCGAAGAAAGATATGGCAGTGGACTGGCCATTTTGCAAGAATAGGTGGACCAAGCATATTACAGAATGGTGACCATGGTTGGGTTCAAGACACACAGGGGCAGGCAGAAGCTAAGATGGAGTGATGAGCTCACAAAGTTGAGAGGCATTCAACGGATAGCAACAGCACATGACAGACATCTTTGACATCAACTTGGGGAGGCCTTCGCCCTGCAGTGGGCCAAATCTTGGCTGATGATGACGATAATGATTAGTATAATTATTTAGGATTGTAGCGCTAGAGCAAAATACAACTCACACTCCACAGTATTCAACCGAGACTAACAATGAAGGAGAATAGCAAAATAATATTCCACATAATACAATACTCCCACTCCCCAAAACTAAGCCATTTCAATCTATACTCTGTTCCAGTATTCTAGCTATCATGCACATTGCCATGATGATAAACAAAAACAAAACTTGTACCTTCAACTACCCCTTAGCAATAAGTTTGCTTTTATAAGTTCACAACTGAATGAATGAAAAGCTCTTCCCAGATTTAATAGTTTTACCATAAAATAACTCAAAATCATTCATATTTGCTTTGAGTTTGACTTACATAAATCAGCAATAGTAAGTGTTATTTCTTAATCAACATTTCTATGAATATTTAACAATTGTACAATCTCCATCATTTATCTTGTCATCTGGGAGACGATATGGATAGTACTCAACATCTCTAATAAAACTTAAAATTTGCATTTCTCTTATATGGGATATTTAAAACAAAAAAAAATCTTCTACAAGTTGCAAACATTCCACAGATCCTCAAAAAAATCCTGTAACAACATGATATTCTATTATTTCATTTTTTAATAAGAAATCCCTTTGATAAATCTTTTATAAATAAAAGAAGATTAAATCGATCATGAATCATGTAAGTTTACACTGAAAATAATATAAATAATAAAAATAAAAAATAATAAAAATAATAAAACAATATCCTACGATTGGTGAGGAAAATTGATTTAGCAAAATTTCTTTTGGAGAGCTGAAAAACATTTCATCCATGTGTTCTTTAGTATACACAAGATATAATAATGATCAATCTTGCAAAGGATGGAGAAAGAAAATTAATATTTAGCTAGAATTCATTTGTTTCAGAGGTAGCAGTAAATATCATAAAAAAAAAAACAATGACTAAGACATCACAAAGCCCCATATTGCTTAGTGCAGCAAAACTATCACTTATTTTTAGAACTCTTATCATAACTGAACAAAGCAATTAATTTCCAATTTCCTTGATGAAAGCTCTAAACATAGCCTGGCTCCCAGGCTGTGGGACATTTTTTTTCTTCAAAATTACCATGGGCTTATGGTGCTAGTACTAAATAGGACTAATACCTATTTCATCCTTGTCTGGAAGCTAACCCGTAACAATTAGTCTAGACTTCTCCAACCAGGCAGGGTGTTTCACCAAGCTGTTCTTCAGCTTAGAACGACTTTATGTAAGACTGGTGACTCTTTCTTCTGCTAAATCAGATTCTCAATGATTTTGATTCCCATAAGCTTAAGCTCAAATCTGATCTATGTAAATAAAAATTCTTGTTAACAAGTGTCTGATGGCAAAGTTTATGATTTGTCAAATTTGATTAGGATTGTTGGAAATAAACTCCCACTATAAACAAGAAGAATGTGGGGTATCTGATTTAGCACAAGGGTCACCAGTCATGTATAATGTTGTTCTTAGCTGAAGAACAACTTGTTGAAACAACCCCCAGGTATGCTGTTAAAAACCCTCTGACTGTACTTTAGATTAGACCACACTATAACTCTGCATTAGCAAGGGCCCTTTTACACTCATAATATCAGCTCATGGTTGCTCATAAATCAGCACCACAGTAAATATCAGTCTTGAATTAAAGGTAAGCAGTAAGCTTCCCAAACTGCCTCGAGAGCTTTTTAACTTCAGTCTACGGTTCTTCCATTTTTATAAAACTCATTTTCCATCTTGTCACATGAAAAAAAATGAAATATCTCATAAATGTATACATGTGTTGATGGATGGTTAATCATTAGGTGACATGAATATCATTTTCTTCATTATGTCTTGGATGATACATGCACATACTCAAATAATGAGGGCAATGTTACGATTCCTACTCAAATAAAAACCAACAGAATACATTTTAATTTCAATACTAAATGGTGATAAGCCTCTTTAATTTCTACATACACATCCACCGATATTGAAATCAAGGCAATAAAGTTAAATACTGATGTTGTTTCAATCTCCCCTTCTCTCTCTCTCTGTTCATTTGAACCTTGTTGCTCCTGCATAACACAAGATTGAGGAGTGATTCAGCAGGAGTGTTCACACAGAGGTAGCTTGGTGTTTACCCCCATGGGCAGTGAGTGGCTTGTGACTGCCATCGTGTCAAAACGGCGTCCGTGTGAACGTATCGCTACAAGACAAGGTCCCCGTTGGAAGAGTGGAAGAAGTTGTAGACTCTCCTGGATAGCTCTGGTCCCACTCGCCGTGTTGTCGCTAGCACCCCCTCCCCTCGACGTACCTATGACAGGGTTAAAATAGGGGTGGGGGATTATGTGAATTATGCTGGTCTATTATTATATATGGTGTACAGGGTTTTTCCCATTTCGCAGTCCAGGGACTGAATTACGACACCTCCATGGTTCTAAACAACATCACTGAAGTGAAAGTTTCACTGTTCTGACATTCTCTATCAGACTAATGGAGTAATTAGTGATTAAATCACAAATCTTCAAAATGTTTGGGCCGAACAATTTGAGATTTAATGACTACTTGCTCCAAATGTGGATCATTTGGGGGCAGATAACTTTCAGCAAGTTTCTAAAATGGACACTACATGAATTTAAGACCATTGCCAAGAAGATTGCTCACGATCACCCGCTTGAAGGCTTTTTGTCTTCCCAGTACAGTATATTCCCTTTAATTGTTTGTAAATATTTAAAGCTACGTCATGACTTTTAACCCAGCAAAATTCTTAAAATGAGGTTAATAATCATATATACTCTTCTATCACTGAAAACATTCAAACTACAGCTTTTTGAGAAACTCTTAATACCAACAGGGTGATATGTTCATATTCTGTGACACATGCATTCCTGTCACTCCTAATGTTGCTCCCATACTTACCACCACATCCTGGATGAGTTTCTTCCCCGCCTCCTCACTCACACAGTCCCGGTACGCCTGACACAAGAAATGAGTTTGAAATGATGGTGAAAACTGACACTACCACTAATTAATTAAATATTAACTGATTGAGCAGCTAAGATGAAATCACTACTATTCTGTCAAGAAGTGTTTATAAAGGTGAATTTCAATGACAAGAAGGAGAAACAAAATGATTCATAATTGATGTGAGATATATGCATTAATATGATCAAACTATCACATGCAAAAAATGATCTCAGTTGTGTTGCAAGGTCTCAGCAGCAATATCTCTTATTCTTTTTTTGTTGCTTTGTGAGATGTAATACCTCTGCAAAGTTTCTAAAGAAAGAAAAGTCACGAATTAAGCAATATTTATTCAAGTTGGCAAAATATACATTTTGATATCATAACTTAATTACATTTTCTTGATATCATTTTAAACAGCTGCTAACTGTTAGATTTTCTGGCTGTGTGAACCTTGGTTCTGATAGGAGGTCAAAACTTGCCATAGAACTGCACTAATCAAAAGGTTGAGGCTTAAATGTATCCTTTAAGGTAATTTAAATTTATTCATAGCCTGTTGTCTATTGTCCGCACAGCAGATTTTATGGGAGTCATGCTATTCAGTATATGATATTTCAACATTAGTGTTGCCAATCTCAATGCAAAAAGCAATCTTAAAGTATCACACTGCTTGTAGATGACATACACTACAGCTCAAAGGAATTGGCATAGGGAAAGGGTAAGGGAAGAAAGGGAAAGAGCCACAGTTTTAACCCTAATACTCCCGGGGGGGGGGGGGGGGGCCATTATGGCCCCCCCCTGTCGAAGTTTTGTCCGTACTTCCTAACGCCTCAATATTTCGAAACGAAATTTCTTGACTTTTTTCTCTGATCCTTCCCGCACATTTTGATACCAAATTTTTGGCGATCGGACCTACCGTGCGGGTGTCAGATTACGTTTACCGAACACATGTCACTGAAATTTCGCTATTTCTCTATGTGACTGTGTATAACCCTATGGATAAAATCAGCTTTTCCAATTTATGTAAATACTTTTCTAATAAGTGTTATCATTGTTTCAAATAGTGTAAATAATTACCACACACACACACACACACACAAACACACACCCACACACACACCCACACACACACACCCACACCCACGCATACGCATCTGAATCACAACGAAAAACAAAGAAATACATAAGAAAATTGAAAAACAATAAAATACATAAGAAATAATTACCACAGCCTATCTTTTTCTTTCAAGAATTGATGAGGGAGTTATGAAAGACATTTGTACCAAAAATTGCTATTCCTGAGGCTTTATTTAGTGAGAAATACAAAAATCTTATGATTTCTCGCATAAATTAGCATAAATTAATTATTTTAAAAAAAATAAAAGGACTTTCGTAAATTTAGCTATACAACTTTGTAGATTACATAATTCTTTACCCTTGTGCAAAATTTTGAGGCAATCGGGCGACCCATGGCCGAGATCTCAGGGGAGGGGCCATAATGGCCCCCCCCCCCCGGTAATAACAAGCTTTGAAATACCCCGGGAGTATTAGGGTTAAACAGCGGTATATTTTGTCCAGTTCAGCATAAAAACATGATGCTTTAGCATAAAATCATGTTTCATGCTGAACTGAAGAGAATATACCATGGTTTAAAACTGCGGCTCCTTCCCTTTCTTCCCTCTCCCTTTCCCTACCGGTATGCCAATTCCTTTGAGCTGTGATGTACATCTATGGAAGAGGAATTAAACCTCCCCATGTCAGATAACATACTGCTCAATGGGATGTGTGTGCATTACATATGCAAGAATGTGACAGGGGCACAGAGAGGGTAAACTTTCTCATTGCCATTTCCAGGAAAATGTGCAGTAAGCCAATGGAGTTTTCAAGGTCTGGGGGTGCTGAGAACGACTTTTAACACACCTGGTGACCCTTTCTTGTGCTAAATAAGATTCTCAATGATTTTGATTCCCATCAGTTAAAGTTCCAATCTGATCAACTCACTCATTTGTTCCTGTTTAAACATGGTGGGAGTTGATTTCCAACAATCCTAATCAAAATTGACAATTCATACACAAGAATTTTTAATTTATAAACATCAGATTTGAACATAAGCTGATGAGAATAAAAATTCAAGAGAATCTCAACTAGCACAAGAAAGGATCACCAGTCATGCATAAATTCGTTCTTAGCTTAAAGGGCATATACTGTACTGGGAAGGCAAAAAAAAGCCTTCATAATGTAATTGTTAGCAATCTTCTTTCCAATGGTCTAAAATTCATGTATTGTCTATTTTAGAAGCTTGCTGAAAGTTATTTGCCCTCAAATGATATACATTTGGAGTAATGAGTGATTAATTCACAAATCCTCAAAATGTTCGGCTCGACCATTTTGAGGATTTAATCATTAATCACTAATTACTCCATATGTGGATCATGTGAGGGAAAATAACTCTAAGCAAATTTCTAAAATGGACACTTCATGAAGTTAAGACCATTGGCAAGAACAATGCTCACGATCACCTTTTGAAGGCTTTTTTGCCTTCCCAGTACAGTATATGCCCTTTGAGAACAGCTCGGAGACACGCCCCCTGGTAATGTAAGGGTTAAATACCTGCAAGAGCAGCTGCGGCGAGGGATACTGAGCCACAATGGCTGAGGCAATCTCTGGACTGACGTTGCGGAACTGCTGGAACTGTTGCCGCCACACCCGCTGTAGCCCCGCCCCATCCTTAGCAACCTTGACCCCGCCCGCCCAGTCAACGCTGACATGGAACGAGAACTTGGCTTCGTCTCTCCGCCTCCTGAGGGTAGGGAGAGATAATGGTGCAACGTCAGGCAAGGCCCAGGGACATTTTGATTAGAGAGACAGATTGGAAAGTCATACAAATAATAAGGAATTTGATTCTGTGCATGTTTCTGAAGGTAAGAGGGTGTCAAATTGATAGTTCACCCTGAAGATAAATTGGTTTTTAAAAAAAAGCAGAAACATGAAAGAAACATATAAGTGCAGGTTTAAAGAAAGTCTATCAAAGGATATGAGACTATTGATCTTTTGAAATCTCAATTTGAGAAAATGTACATTTTCAAAAAAAAATTGTACACAACATATGGGAAAGCACTTCAGACACAAAATCACAAATGTTAAAAGACCATAACTTTCTTATCCTGACAGATTTTTATCAAACCTTAAGTTATATGTTTTTTTTTCATGTTTCTGTTTTTATTGAAGCCAACTTAATTTCAGGATGAACTATCACTTAAATTGGAAAATCATACAAATAAAAAGGATTGAGATTCTGTGTATGGTTCCACTGGTCAGAGGGTGTTAAGAGATACCCATAGTAAACATAGTAAACACCATGTAATAGTAGCATTACATGATAACAAGCCCATTTATCAGGTGACCAATGAAAGGAAATAAAAAAGAAATGAAGGGAATTGAAAAATACTTAAATACTTGTTTACACTTGCATCAATTCCTATTAGGTTTTGTGAGCACTTTTCAAAGCAGAAATTGAAAGGGAGTATAAAGGGAGGTGATAGACAAGATATGGACTAGTCTCAATGAGTTTGTTGACAAAAAGAGAGGTGAACTATGAATACATGTAGTCATTTTGCCAGAAGCATTTGGTTTCTTTCAATATCAAAAAGGGAGAGTATCAGGATCAAAGTCATGGGCAGTATGCTCTGTTTGCCATCATCAGTAGAAAAGTTAAGAGAAAACTTAACCGTGGAGGGACTTTCTAGGTATATGGGAAACCAATGTAATGTGGGATTTATCAAACTCGAATAGCAATTGATTTAGTGATGAACCGCTAATTTCTTTTAAATCCCTTTTATTTCTTTAACCTCCAAACAGCTTTATCATGATGAACAGAAAATTGGCGCAAGTTTTGCCAAATATAAACAGATATACAAAAGTTGCAGAAATTGAAACAGTGGATCCAAAATCAGTGGATCTATTGATCATAGACCAGAAGATCTCTCAACATCTTGAGGATGCATCGCACACTTGGCAAGAGCGTCAAACGTGGCGTTTGCACGGCACGTTTTTTTCGCTGGGCATCACTCTACCTGCCTGACACGCCCATTTTACACTCACTTGAAGGGAGTCTCGGCCACTGCCTTGGTGAACATAGCCACCAGGTCGGCCATCTGGTCTGCCGTCTCCAGGAATCGCACGTTGCAGTTCAGCTTGATCTGGATGTTCACCAGCGCCTACACGTATGAGACAAAAGCAGTTTCTCAAAAGTAAATGTACATACTACTGAAATACATGTTACATAAGCAAACATGCTGGTGGTGATTTTCTTCTTTTTTTTAAAGATAACATTAGGAAGCAGGGTGGTTTCTGGTTGTTTGTTTTCACATAAGAATTTCAGAAATTGTTTACAGGTAAGAATTTCATAAATTGTTTACCGGTTCCACCGACCATGATAAAACCTAAACCTGTTTTGGTAATATAATCCAATATCAATCATACTTTTATAGGGTGTGATATGTTTCTGTAATTTGAGAACAATGCAATTAATTACTATGACTTACATAACCAAAGATACATACTGGTTCTAAGCCATTCATCTTTCTTCATCTACCCCTCACCTCTTCTACCTCTACTCGAGACACAACCGTCTCAATGTCTTCTCGCTTCCTCCTCTACTATCCATCCATCCATCCATCCATCTTTCTTCATCTACCCCTCACCTCTTCTAACTCTACTCTAGACACCACCGTCTCAATGTCTTCTGGCTTCCTCTTCCTCTTTCATTCATCCATCCATCCATCCATCTTTCTTCATCTACCCTCACCTCTTCTACCTCTACTCTAGACACCACCTTCTCAATGTCTTCTGGTTTCCTTCTCTCCTCTCCTATCCATTCATCCATCCATCCATCCATCCATCCATCCATCCATCCATCCATCCATCTTTCTTCATCTACCCCTCACCTCTTCTACCTCTACTCTACTAGACACCACTGTCTCAATATCTTCTGGTTTCCTTCTCCTCTCCTATCCATCCATCCATCAATCCATCCATCCATCTTTCTTCATCTACCCCTCACCTCTTCTACCTCTACTCTAGACACAACCGTCTCAATGTCTTCTCGCTTCCTCCTCTACTATCCATCCATCCATCCATCCATCTTTCTTATCTACCCCTCACCTCTTCTACCTCTACTCTAGACACCACCGTCTCAATATTTTCTGGTTTCCTTCTCCTCTCCTATCCATCCATCCATCCATCTATCTATCCATCCATCCATCCTTCCATCCATCCATCCATCCATCCATCCATCTTCCTTCATCTACTCCTCACCTCTTCTACCTCTACTCTAGACACCACCGTCTCAATGTCTTCTGGCTTCCTCTTCCTCTTTTTCCCTTTCCCGGCCTCCTCTCCTCCTGCAGCTCCCAGCACTGCATTCCGAAACTCTCTCTGGTGGCTGTTTTTCTTTGATCTGATTAAAGAAAGAGTGGACAAATGTAACAGATAATTGCTACATTAATTCATAAAGTTGACTATCCATAACAATGAAAACAATGCAACATGTACTTATGCGGGGCAGTAACCAGGTTAAACAAAAAATCATTAAAAGGAGGTTCTTTTTAAAATAAAAACTTACCAACAATATAAGAATATCACCCTCATAATCATTTTTTGAGGGCTGTTGTATCAGCTTTCAGCACTAATTACTTTTTGTTGATGTGCATGTTAAGCATTAGCATACATTGTTAGCATTACAACATTCTTTGTGAAGATGTTATATGTCTCACTTAAATTAGAGGAACGAAATAATGCAATTGTAACTACGAAATCAATATATAAACAAAAGGAGGAAATCCAGACCCAATGAAATTTCTTGAAAGCTCTTTCATGCTGATGCTTACAGACCAACAGCAAAATGTTTGTTCACTGCCTTCCAAGATCTCTAAGATCTATAAATGTTTGACATGCACAGCACCGTTATGACTATCTTATTAAACGGTATGCCGTAATTATTTCATGGGTAGTATGAACAACTCCTGCTTAATCCGGCTAATAGGAATGTGCTGGTATCTAATGCTTGGTGTTGGTCGTGGAATACATACTACTCCACTGCTAAGAGAGGTTCATTGGCTTTTCATTCAAAAACGCACTTGCTTCAAACTTTGTATCTTCATATGTTTATTTTGCTAAGGCAAAAAAGAAATGTCATGTATTTACGCTTTTTGATTATTTGTGTACGAATAGTTATGTAACAATGTACATTATTTTCATTCCTTTTTTATAATGATGTTTACTTCATTAGGTATAAGCACTTTATTATGTCATAATTTTTTGTACGAAAAATGAAGTCAGGATGTACATTATTTACATTAATTTGATATATTGATTATGGATGTGTATTTAAGTATGTATAACTATTTTATTTACAATGTATGAGAAAATGTATTATTATTTTCTGAATAAAGGCTAAAAAGCATTTAAAAAAAAAAATATGTAAGATTCTCTCACACTATGCTCCTGCCCATCTCTAAGACATGGTTTCCTTTTATGTACCTACATGAACACTACGTCCAATGTCAGATAAAAGCCTCCTGAAAATTTGGAGAAGTGTGCTATCAACTGCTGACAACATTTTCAGTTTATCAGCTCCAAAAACATGGAATAGTCTCCCACGTAATGTAAGAGAAAGTCTATCATTGGAAACTTTTAAGAAACACTTAAAAACATACCATTTTTCTCAGTAAATGTTTTCTATTCCTTTTTAATTTATATTGTGTTATTTGAAGATTGTAAGCGCTATGGTACTTCTGGGCCCTGTTGGATAAAACTTATCATTGATGGTAACTTTGCTACTAATGTCAACTTCCATGGAAACCTTTCATTTGATTTGCTGTTGAGCGATGTTACCATGGTAGTTACCATTGATGGCAAAGTTACCATTAATGGTTAGGTTTATGCAACGGGGCCCTGGTGTACAGCGTGGATAATACCCATATCATTGTTATCATTATCGTGAATGTGTTGATTCCACTTGCCATCACCCACCTGAAATACTTCTCCATACCCAGGATAGCCACTGTGGGAACGATGCCTCCCAGCTGTTTGGTGACCTCCTTCACAAAATAAGGCAGCGTCGCTGTTGACCACACCCCTCTTTGCTCCTGTACCATAAATGAACACCTCAAATGTTATCATCCAAATTCTAAACAAAATCTTCTTCATGTGGGTTAGTGCTTTTTGCTTCAAGTGAGTGTAAAAAGAGTTGAGTTGAGTTTAAAACAAGGAAAGTACACACATAATCAAATTCATGCTCATGTTCTAAGAGATTTAGGTCAGGAATACACTGAGGAAGAGAGATGGTGCACATATCATGATTATTTTAATAGCTGCGCTTCATATGTCACACTTACCTTCACTCTGATGCCATATTCTCTTGATTGAAATGTATTCCACATTTATAATAAACACTAGTTGAAAGATAGTTAAAACTGTTGGTAGCCATTTTGGCTGTATTTCTGTTTATAAATAATCGACTCACCACTGTGGTCAAGAAGGCAAAAAAAAAGTGAAAATAAAAATAGAAAGAAATGGTTCAGGGTTGCTCAGAGCTATCAAGAGTCCCTGTCAGGACTATACACAGTCTACCTATGAAATAACTGCTCTGTGTAAACAAACACCCCCATTCAACAAACATCTAACTACAGTTTCCTTGACAAACTTACACATTTGTAGGCGTGCACCATCTCCACAAACTCGCCTGGTGAGAGAAAGACCATTGCCTGGGGCTCTAACTTGTTGTCCACCCCTTCACCATGCTGTTCAGTAAACAAGAAGAGAAACAAAGATTGTGTTATGTAAGTACAAGAAGTTGTATTGACATCTGCCTGTGTGCTTCATCTTTTCTGTGCTTCTCCATATGATTGGTGAGTGCATTGCTTGTGTATGAAGAATTTAAGGTAACATAAAGTGGTGGTAAGATGATGGGTGGTCTGTATGTGATTGCAATCGTCTAGAAAGACCACTTGTCTATAAATACTAAATTACCTGAATCCATGCAATGCAATTTTCATGTTGTCTCAACTGTCTATAAAGACCACCTGTCTATAGAGACCACCTGTCTATAAAAATCAATGACTCGCAAATCCCTTCAGGGCAGTTTGCATGTAATCACATGTAGCTATAAAGACCAATATACCTAAATCCCTTTAGGGCAGTTTGCATGTCATTAGAACTGTCTATAAAGACCAACTGTCTTAAGAGACCAATATAGTTTGCAGGCTATTCCTATCATTATTAATTGTACATGAAGACCATTTTTCCTGTTCCCCTTGGGGTGATCCTCATACACATGTTTGATCGTATAATGACTGACTGGATAATCCCACCTCCTGGCTCCGCCGCCACCTGATGCATGATGGGACAGGTTGGGTCTCGATGGCATACTTGCAGCCCAGGGTCTGCAGCCTGGCCAGCACCTGGGCTCCGCTGGACTCCTCCAGGACATGGTTGTCTAACAGGACTGTCATGTACTGAGGGGAAGAGAGAGTGAGAGAGGGATTGAGGTCATGTCAAAGCTAAATCACTGGATTCCTCCTGGACATGGTTGTCTGACAGGACTGTCATATACTGAGGACAAGAGAGGGTGAGAGAGGGATTAAGTACATGTCAAAGCTAAACCCCTGGATTCCCCCAAGACATGGTTGTCCAACAGGACTGTCATGTACTGAGGACAAGAGAGGGTGAGAGAGGGATTAAGTACATGTCAAAACTAAACCACTGGACTCCTCCAGGACATGGTTGTCCAACAGGACTGTCATGTACTGAGGAGAAGAGAGAGTGAGAGAGGGACCGAGGTCATGTCAAAGCTCAACCGCTGGACTCCCCCAAGACAAGATTGTCCAACAGGACTGTCACGTACTGAGGACAAGAGAGGGTGAGAGAGGGATTAAGTACATGTCAAGCTAAACCACTGGACCTCCAAGACATATTTGTCCGATGGGACTGTCATCTCCTGAAGAGAAGAGAGAGTGAGAGAGGGACTGAGGTCCTGTCAAAGCTAAACCACTGGACTCCTCCAAGACAAGATTGCCCAACAGAACTGTCATTTACTGAGCATAGAGGGTGAGAGAGGGACTGAGGTCATGTCAAAGCTAAACCACTGGACCTCCAAGACATATTTGTCTGACGGGACTGTCATCTCCTGAGGAGAAGAGAGAGTGAGAGAGGGACTGAGGTCATGTCACAGCTAAACCACTGGACTCCTCCAAGACAAGATTGTCCAACAGGACTGTCATTTACTGAGGATAGAGGGTGAGAGAGGGATTGAGTACATGTCAAAGCTAAACCAATTCAATAACTAATTCACAGGCGAATAGCTCCTACATGTGATCCACAGCTATTCGACCTCATACCACCTTTGATTATAAGATGTAGTACTAATGTGTTCAGATCTTACAGTTCAAATTTGGGCTTTCTTAGTTAGGCATCTTTATAAAGTTTCGTTTTTTTGTCTTTTCTGTGTTCTATAAGTCAACAATGGACAATAATAAGACAACAATTAAGATTTTGTGATATAAAAAATGGAAAAAAATAAGATTTCTTTTCTCTCATATCTTTGCTCACCTTAATGCACTCCCCAGGTTTCTCTGCTCTCTTTGCCTCTCGCACAGCCTGTTTTCAAAGAGGGAAAAAAATAATGGCCACAAAATTCAACTTCATGATGCAACTATGATATGATTGTACTACTATTTTAATTGTGAACAATGTCCCCTCACACTCAGATTTCATGTTCAACATCACAGGAGTAATATACATTTTTCCTCATTCTATGATGCTGTTTGGATACTGTGTGGAGATTATGGTATCCAAAATATGATACCACAAGTTATAACAAGAAAGGAGAGTCCAAATTAGAATTTGCCATCATGTTTCTAGGATACTCCTACCTTTCTTTGGTCAACTTCTCTCTGTTTTTGTTGTCTCTTTTCTTCCAGCTGTCTGGCCTTCTCTTGTCTCTGATGATCTCTCTCCATCTTGCGTTGCTGTGAAAGCAAAATAAATGCATTCCCAGTGAGCACATATGGTAAATACAAAATCTCTTTCAACAACAAAATCATGGACATGGTAATCATGAGACAATAATAACATTATAACATTGAAACAAAAAAGATGCACTAAGTTAATCTGTAACTTTCTAAGATGCACTCTATCATTAGATAATGTTGCTTACATGTCCACATAAGTACCGGCACTTGACAAGTTGATAGAACAATAAAATCCATTTCATCAATAAGGCCTGTCACGACCTAATCATTATTTGATCTATTCAGAGCTATGGATTGGTGTAAAATTACTCTTCATTTCTGCACAAGTTCAGTTTCTATCAGACAAACAATAAATAATAAATATATTCACCGCAGCCAGTTTCTTAGCTGCCTCTATTTCTTCTGGGGTCCTTTTTTGTCCTTTGTTGCTTGAAGCTGACGAAGATGAACTGTCCTGGGATGTTACGGTCTGCGAACCCAGACTGTCCGTCTCCATAGAATACGGCAGTGAGGATGAATATCCAGTAGTCTGAGAGCTGGAAGTCACTTCTGAATGTGTACTATGCACAACATCCATAGGATCGTCATCACTGTCACTTATAACATGGTCAGGTCCAGCAGAGTTACACATACTAGTGCTTCCAAACAATGCTGATTTCACAATCTCATGCTGTGCGGACAGACCCGACTTAGTCTGCGTTTTCAGCCTTTGGAGTAGACCGAGTTGAACATAATCATCTCCATCATCAGATGAATCTGACTCCACGTCAGGTCTCGGAGGCAGTCTAGTATTTTCCATGTGTTTATGGTTCATTCTGTTCCTTGCATCATCTTCACCATCACTGCTAGAAATATCAATGTGGTATGAAACATTCTGGTTGACGTGTCCATGCTCAGTTAAAGTCCTTCCTCCATCCCCATCACTATCACCATGCCGACTAGTAACAGAGATTGGCGACGCCCCACCCACACGATTAATCAGATCAGTACTAGAATCAGTGCTATGAGCTGGCTGGTTATCATCGGTTGTACTTGGGACTATGGTGCTAGTGTGAGGAAATCTTGTTTTTGTTGCTATGGATACAACAGGGAGATCATCTAGATCCTCTGAGGCAGCTGGGTGGGGGTCCGCACCAGATACACCAATCAAGAACTGAACAAAAATCAAAAGAAACAATGTTCATAAAAAACAAGGTTAGCAGTGTTCATGAAAATTGTCATAAAATTCAAATTTTTCCACAATGATACTAGGCTAGCTATCAATTGAAATTGTATAAGTTTAACTCCAGACCAGTTCTCAGTCCTTGCATGGAGATCTATGCATTTACATCATCAAGCTGATTGATGGTTCAACATTATGACACTAAATAGACCCCTAATTTAGTAATTAATTTAAGAACAGACATCGCACATTAAAAAACTGTGTGTCATTCTAATGACAATGTCAATAAGCCTGTCAATAACTTAAGTGAGCATAACTAGATTCTAAATAAGTTATTACATTTTTTATGCTATAGATCTAGTCAACTGTAACTTGTTATGAGATAAAGATGAATGCGAGCATGATTTTTTGACATATAATGCAAAAGAAAAGTATGTGCCTTTCAATGGTCGATAAGAATATATTTTGTACCCTCCTCGGGCTCTGGTCTAGCCTGGACACTTGTTAGCCCGACGCACCGGCTTGCCAGTGGCGCTGCTGGCCGTACAGTCTCAGCCGTGTCTGTTATTCTTGCACGCATACTCACATTCCCGTCAAATATGCGATTTATGGTCTCCTGAGGACTCAAAGTGAGGCGTAAATCTCGTCGGACATCATCAGCTGATGCATCTGGACAGACAATCAAAACCTGCTCAACCATAAAGTCCATTCTTAATATCTTTTTGAAGCAGAAAAGCTCAAGTCCTGCCCGGAGTCAATCTTGTCAATCAAATTTAGCGCTTTGAAAGTATAGTATGGTATGTGAAAAGTACAAAAAGAAAAAGAAAAAGAAAAAAGAAGACGGTGAAAAGGGATTTACGGGAGAGATCGATAAATTATATATATTTTTTTTTACTAACAAATAAAAATAAACACCTCCTCAGAACATGATCAGCCTCATCATCGAAAAGAACAACACGCGATAATCATCCAGTATCGCCATTTAGACTTGGAGCTCAAAGGAATTTGAAAAGGCAACACCAGTTGACCAGGTGGAAAATATTTGGCATCCTCTAAAGTTACACAAATGACCTCTAACACAATGTTTTAATGATGGAGGACGGTTCCCCCAGATGCAACCAGATTAATACAAAAATATGTGACACTTATAGTAGTTCAATATAAAAGCATAAGAGGTACAACTTCAGTCAAACTGAAATTGGCACATTGTTTTATATTAGATTAATGTGAATTTTTTTTTTTTAGCGCAGGTTGTTAATTCATGAATCAATATTTTTGAAATCATCCATTCAATTTGTGTGTATTATATAATTAATTGTGGAAAGTGTAACACCCTTATTTACAACATATGCCAATCTACAGCATCTCAACCAGATATTGGCATCATGATTACAATTGAATTGAATTGAATTGAGTTGAATTGAATTGACAGTGTGTGAATGCATAAAACTTACAATTGATGGTAACTTTGCTACCAATGGCAACTTCTATGAAAACCTTGAATTTGATTGGCTGTTGAGTGATGTTACCATGGTATTTACCATTGATTAGTTGAAAATCTATCACCAGCTGTAAACTGTAGAGTATACCAATCACTTCCCAATTAGTCTACAAGGGTTACTCCAAGAAAGCTCCTGGATGAATTCATATCACCAGGGCCCTGTTGCATAAAACTTTCAATTGATGGTAACTTTGCTACCGATGGCAACTTCGATGAAAGCCTTGAATTTGATTGGCTGTTGAGGATGTTACCATGGTAGTTACCATTGATGACAGAGATGCAATTATTGGTAAGTTTTATGCAATGGGGCCCAGATCATCTTCACAACCCCCATCATTATCATTCACATTATTACACCAATCTTTATAAAGAACACCACTTGACATCATACACATCACTACCATAATCACCATCATCCCATATCATCCCATCATCAATATATTCACCAGTGACATCACAATTCTCGTCTTCATCATCACCATCAACATTATCACCATGCTATCATTACATCATCTTTAAAACACCATTTCCACTAGTTTCTCCATAAATCCAAAAATGACTATTATGACAGCACTTCACACAAAAACTCAATTTAGGATCAGCTTTGTTTTAATACATTATTATATACAACTCATTACAAGTCAAATAATACATGGATTTGACAATACAATGTATACAGTAATGTGTACAACCTTTCCTTCTTTTGTTCATGAGCTTTGACGACTTTCAAACACCATACCTTTAAGCCCATCGGCATACATGTACATTGACTGCTATATAACTCTTAACACATGTAAGAGGCATTTAATAATACTACCTACACATATATTGTAAAGACAAATGGTTCGAATGACCTCTTTGCCAAATATAACATTTACAATTTGTTGCCCAGTCTTGATACCACACTGTGTAGAACAATGGTGTTTAATACAAAACTGCCTAACTGACATATAAATCTATTTCTCTGATCTAAAAGGGATGGTAAAATATGTGACTGACAATGAGTAAAAACTGTATGATGCGCCTGCGCAACATGCATGCATCAAGGTAGAAGCCTCAGAAAAACATGTCATAACTTTCATTGGCATTGAAGTCTGTCATTTAATAAAAAGACATAGAATCCTTCCTTTGCTAATCCAGAGTATCCTTTCTCGAGTACTCAGAAAAGCTTAACGATAAAAATAGACCTTTGCCTTACTTTAAAATATGTATACTTCTGTAGCAATAATTTGGTGGTGTTTCATATGTTTATAATTTTTTTTTTGTTTAATCCAACACACACTTTCATTTTCTAACTATGACTCTACATTCCATCTTCTTTGGCTCTAGTGTTTTACTCAAATTGAACGTAATTTTCAGCAGATTTTTCGAATTGTGAATAAAAAAAAAATGTAAGTATACAACCAAACTTAGACCAATCCCCACTGCTTTTAAAAGTTGACTAAAACACTTCAAGAAAACCACTAAAATAATATGCCCTTATAAAAATTCTCGAATATGTTCAAAATAAACTTATGGAATATAATTCTATCATCTGAAACAATATGACTCCTGACATATTGGTTACAAAAATGGTCTTTGGTTGCCTTGTAGAACACATTCAAATTTAAACTTGGTTCAAACTGCTGTTTTGTAGATGGCGATCATACAGATATATAAAATAAAATATCACAGTACAGCTTACTCTCGATACAACGAGCACGGATATAACGAGGTTTCGTTATAACGAGAGAAATTTCTCGGTCCCAAAAGTTTCTACATGCAAACCTATGGTGCAACACGTCGACTATAACGAGCACGGTTACAACGAGATTTCGTTATAACGAGCTTATTCTGTTGACACCAAGACAAAGAAAAACATAACAATTGCGTCCCGTTACAGCGAGGAAGGAAAAATCGAGACATGAAAACACCGGCACCGCAAGGAGCTAGACACACACCTCGTATACACCTCCGCACAACGCGAGCATGTGCACAGTTTCTAATACATGTACATCACTCCTTCTTCGCGATCGCACGTACGTAAGTACATTGAAAGCACATGGTTTCTAAGTCCGATCCCATCACGGCAATCAATGATACGGTGCGTGCTGAACTGGGGGTGCACAGTGTCTGATACATCACTCCTCGATCCGCACAGCGTACGTACATTGAAAGCACATGGTTTGCAAGTCCGATCTCATCGCGGCAATCAATGACACGGTGCGTGCTGAATTGGGGGTGTGTCTGATGAGCAGCAATTGATTGGGTTTGTTGACAAAAACAAATGTAATCTCGGACGGGTGAAGTATATTTCACACACTAAAATATGACAATGAAAGATTTGAAGAGATAATGAAATATTCTTTAAATTCGAATACCGCTGGAAATCATCACGATAACAAAATGAAATATACGCATGCAGGGCAGCGTTAAACTTCTACATGGAACCCCCTCGTAATAATTTTGGAATGACCCACAAAGAAAGTGCCGATCAAAATGGTGTTGCTACGTCGTTGCAAACCCATCAGACGAGCGAGATGCTCTTCCCCTCATATCACGGCCGTTCAACCCATTGCGCCGCCTATTCTCTTGTTTGTCCAAACAACGACACCGCATGTTTTCTTGTCCAGAAGATTACGATAACAACTTATTTTGACCAGTTTATTTACTGTAAAATAACACCCATCGTATCGAGAATGGTCTGTATTCATTGAATTCAATTAGTTATTAAAACGTCAACAATATATCAAGGTAGGATGATGTGTTAATTGAGCAAACATAAATCCCCTTTTCAGTTTGAAACGCATGTTTCCAATCCCTTTTTCAGTTTGACAACGCATGTTTCTAAGACGGCTATGGGTATTAAAACATAGTAAAACACAACAAACACACAAGCACACATGTTTCAATCTATTTTATTGTTTTTTACTCTGTTTGGATACAACGAGGTTTCGTTATAACGAGGAAAAAGCCCTGGTCCCGACGACCTCGTTATATCGAGAGTAAGCTGTAGCACATTCGTAGCAGTTTTTTCAAACAAAATCTGAAGTGCTCCACATTCTAAGGACTGCATATTACAAAGCGAAAGCAAGATTGAAAAATAATAATTTTGGTTTCACATTTTAGGTCACAGTGATTGATACATGTTCAGAAACTGCGTCATATCATTTATAGAAAATGTTCTTTTTCTTTCATACCCAAATCAATATTTTTACATGTGGCGGATGGTAAAGAATGGTATGAACAGTGGAGAGTGGTGTGCGCTATGTGTAGGGAGCTTTTCAAATCAATAAATGTAACTTTGTCCAGGATCCAAACCAAAATTAGTGTGTGAAAGAGCCAACATGTATTATTTAGAATGAAGGGATGAAGGGATGATTTGATTGATAAAGTCTGACTACTTTAAAAGCAGACATCGGTGTCATTTTAAAGGGAGTATACTGTACTGGGAAGACAAAGAGGCCTTCAAAAGGTGATTGTGAGCAAACTTCTTGCCAGTGGTCTTAAATTCATGTATTTCCATTTTAGAAACTTGCTGAAAGTTATTTGCCATAAAACTATCCACATTTGGAGCAATTACTGATTTAATCACAAATCCTCAAAATTGTTCAGGTCGAACATTTTGAGGATTTGTGATTAAATCACTAATTATTCCAAATGTGGATCATATCAGAGCAAACAACTTTCAGCATTTTCTAAAATGGACAATACATGAATTTAAGACCATTGGCAAGAAGATTACACACAATCACCTTTTGAAGGCTTTTGTCTTCCCATTACAGTATACTCCCTTTCAACAAACAATGCAAAAGATAGTAGGCAAGCTTTGTTTCATGCAAAATGTAACCATCACGTCACATCTCAATTCAACTCATCTGTGATGAATAAAATAGAACAGTCTAAAGAATTGCACAATTTATAAAATAACAGGTTTATCATCCATACCAAAAAGTTCTGATAAGTTAAATCAAATTCCAGTGTACTTACACAATAGAAATACAAAATGGGGAGAATTGTATAACACAAGAAGAACACAAATTGATTCTAAACATTGGTAGATGAGAGCTTTAGTCCTAACACATTTACAAAATAGATTGCACTAATTGCTCATTTAATCATCAGGGTTCTATTAGTAGCAATATATTCCTTACAAGAGTTTAAAAATCAAATGATGGAAACTACCTGCAAAAAAGAACTAACAAAAAAGTCTTGATGAACATGAACAAAATATGTAAACCCTTTCTAATATTAAGTGAAAGATGAATGAGGATAATCCAATTACGGATGAGAAACTTGGTGCCAAAATACATCATAAAATATCATCATAAAATGTACAATCTAAAATGTGGTCTACCTCATGGAGCAACAATATCTCTGTCATACGTTCACAATTCATTTGTACAATGTAAATGCTGTTATATGTGCAGATATATCCTTACACTATGACTCAACTCATCGGAGTACATGCACATGCACATTTCTCACAAATGCAATTAAAAATCACTCCATTTCTGCAATGTGACTGAGACCAGCTCGTGAAATGGATGAAAGATACAAATATTAAAAATTCCTGCAATATCTGCTGTTAAATATGATATAAACCAGATCATACCCATTGATATTCTTTTAAACTGGTCTACAAGCACCTTTGGTTCAGTTTAAAACTCAAGCTTTCGTATACGATAACAGAGTCAACTTCTTTACATCAAATCTATTTCTGTTCATAGCTACATGTATCATCAACATACACAACAATCCCTTAAAGATGATCCAATATGGCTTGTTTACTTTATTATAAGAAAACCATCTTGAGTAATTCCAGGATTTTACATTAAATTAAGATTAATAAAATAGCATTCACGCACAATGTAATCATTACACAGGATTATCCTTGCTCAATGTCAATAACAATATGTTGATAAAAAAATAATTGTTCACATTTTGCACCATACACATTTATCTCTGATACCTTTATAAGTTTTTTGATGAGTGTATAGTTAACAAATCCTGCAGGAGTTTTCGCATTTTCCATTTTAAATACAATGTACTTGTTGCGACAATAAACTGTAAAATTACATCACGCTCACTTTGCTGTTGAGTTTAAAGCCTAGTCCCCCAAACCACCAAATCCGTGAAGAACTAGATGATTGAAACTGGAACCAAGAAGAGCCATGAAACTTTATCCTTTAGACACATGGATTCATCACACCACAATCAGCATTAGTATCTGCAACTGATTTAACATATCCTTATCACAATGTCACATCCCTCATGGATTATCAAAGTTGGAATAAACACAACAAAAAAAGTAAGTACCTCCTACACAAAATAGCATAACTTTTTATCGAAGAAGTTTTGGGGAAAATAATTTGGCAGGATTGCTGCTTAATGTATTGGCTAACTTCTGTGTGAAAATCACGTTAAACCAATTAGTCATGCATGAGTGGGCAAATTTTAAAGGCAAAAATATCACTTTTCAAAAGTCACAAGGGTAATTTTGGGATTCTGTCATGAATTTTTGATGAATTCCATTTCTGGTGCATAACTTATGTCCTTTCAATGTTTATCATCCATCTTTCAATGCACTAACACCTATCTCGACACTTAACCCATTGTTCTGGTTGAGTGAGCACCGTTTAAGAAATATACATTCCTCTTGAGTTCGAAACTTTTAAAAACCCTTTATTTTGGTGAAAAAATAAAACTCTGGATATTTTGACAAAGACTAACGTGACCTGTTATGTAAACATAAGAAGTCATTTTCGTGTCATGGCTGAATGAAAACACTTTAAAAATCGCACAAGAAATGCCAAAATGTATTGTTAAAACGGCATGAACAATTGCCCTTTGTGACTTTTGAAAAGTGACATTTATGCCTTTAAAATTTGCCCACTCAAGCATGACTAATTGGTTTAATGTGATTTTCACACAGAAGTTAGCAATAGGTTAAAGAAGAATCCTGCAAAATTACTTTGCCCAAACCCTCTTCGATAAGAAGTTACGCTATTTTGCACACTTTTTTGTGTGTGTGTTTAGATTCTAAATACCGGTATGTATGTCTGCTTGTAAGGTTTCACCCAACTTGTGTCAAGGCTTACTGCTTTTGCACAACCCTGCGTCTCACATGTAGATAAGAGACACATACCTTTCATAACCGACGGATATCCATCTGTAAAAAAAGAAAACTGCTTTTATATTAACAGACTGGGATGGGTTCCTCTTAACGAAGACAACCCTATTGTCCAGTTATCAATCACAGTAGCATCAATGACAGTTGCATATCACAAGAACATGTAGATCAGTATAAAGATCAAATCAATTCCGAGAACTTCTGATTGTAAGGCTTCCCACGATTTGTCCGAATGCTCTTCTATAAAGACTACGACCTTGCTTATAATTTCAGCACATCTTATATATAAGACAGATGTTTTATAACAATGCTTTCATATAAACCCACAGGGTGGGTCTCATAACAGGATGAAAGCTCTTACTTCAGCGCTAAGTTGGTGATGCTAGCTGGGCTGCAGTCCTACATCACATATGTCAGTCAGGATACTTGTTCATATGAAAATCTTGGGGATGATTGTATCTCTGCCACTAGCCACCAAGACATGTGCATATTCTGACGTACAGGAGGAGAGACCAAGATAGCGCTTCCCGACTTAGCACTGAAGTGAGAGTTGTTATCGTTTCTAGAAACCCACCCCCCATCTGTTATCAGCGAAGCAGTGTTGTGTTATACGAGACTTCATCGTTTTGAGAAAAACACAGCAGTTATAACACAGCACTACTCTCATAACAGATGGCCATGAATAGATACAAGCCTTATGAAGAGGTACTTCTAGCCGTACACCCCTAGAAAGCTATTTCTGCAAAATTGGCTGTAAAATACAGATATTAAATGGTTTATGCGTTCAGTTCTGCAACAAAATATGGGATTGTACTGTACACATACTGCACAATAATTCAGCATGCATTTCCAAGCCCCACAATACTTTTATCCTAAATTAGCCTTAATTGCGTACATACAAGTAAATTGTAAATTCCTGTGTCGTGGAGAAACTAAGTGTCTAAAAATGGCTCCATCAACATACGCAGCACAATGGGGGTGAATGTTTAACCCGACACACATCCATATAAAAAGGATGAAAACTAGTCATAATGTGACGCGATGGGCAAGAGCCAGACAAAAACTATACATACCCTGTGATCACTGAGGTCCTGGTGCATATTCACCAGCACATCTTTTCTTTGAACAAAGAAGAAGACAGGGGTGGGTGAGGACTTCGGCCTCCTCCACCCACAAGTGCCAAGCCAATGCGGTCCATGCATGCAAACATCTCCCTTTACAAACCTACAATGAAAAGACCTAGAAAGTGAATGCTAAGTGTGTGACAGAATAGAGAAAGGCCCTTTCATATACCCTTTCCCTCGTTTGTATAAAAAGTGCGGGTGCGTTTTTTCCTGTTGTTTGTTGTCTTAATACTTCTCCGCATATTTTCATGTCAGGCAAGAATGAGAGGCGACTAGAGCAATTGCGCATGCTTCGTGATATTTTCATGAAGCAAACTAATCTAGAGGGGGGAGAGGGGGAGTATAGCAAGAGGCATCTACAGTGCAATGCCAGGTGGTCTCTGAGAACAAGCTCACATTAAGGTTTAAAGGTTAGAATGAGGGTTTAAGGTTTAAGGTTTTGGTTCAATTTATTCAATTTTAATAGCTACTTTCAAGGTTGTGCTAGTAGACAACAATGTAAATGTGACGTTAAAGGAGTACCAGCAGATCAAAATGGCAATACAGAAACGTCTACTTCCAAGTCCCTCATCAGACCAGAGCTTATCATCACGTGTCGACCTCTGTACCAGCAGCATCAACCTCCACCTCCTCCTCCTCATCTTCCCCCTCATCGTCCTCCTCCTCCTCCCCCTCCTCGCTCTCCTTCCAGCACTTAGACGTCATGCTGAGCGTGGTCTGGGTGGCCTTTGTGCGGGAGCTAGCTGTGCCCCTGGCACCCCCTGCTCCTGAGCGGACCTCCTGGGGTCGGAGCAGCCAGGCCAGGTTGTCGTCTAGGAAGCTCCGGAGCCCGGGTGGCAGGGACGGTTTCAGCGCCTCCAGGACGTCCTTCTCGGGGGGTACGGCCCGGCGCAGGGCCTGGCAGCACCAGAACTGCAGGTTGCTGGGGAAGGACTTGGTGTTGACCAGCCGCATGCTGGACCGGGCAGCCGTGGAGCTCACGATGGGGTACCACGTCTTGCCCAGGAGGTTCCTCGTCGCTACGCCTATAGTGGAGGAGGAGAGAAGGGTAACATATTACCCTTAATGTTATGCAGGATGTGCAACCTGGAATGTTAGGAAAGCGTGGTGTTGGAAATTTTTTGAAGTAGGGGGGTGTTTCACCAAGCTAAGAACGACTTTACGTATGACTGGTGACCCTTTCTTGCATCAAATCAAATTTGTTCCTGTTTTAACACACAAGTTAATTTCCAACAATCCTAATGAAATTTGACAAATCATTTCAATTGTATGCAGACACTTGTAAACACAAATAATTTTAATCAATTAAGACTTAAACTGATGGGAATCAACATCATTGAGAATCTGATCTAGCACACGAAGGGTCACCAGTCGTACGTAAAGCTGCTCATAGCTTACGAACAGCTTGGTGAAACACCCCCTGGTCCCTTATTGCTACTTTATGCCTGCATGGAAGGAGGACAGATGTCAGGAAACGGATGGGTGAAAGGGAGGAGGGAAACAGACTAGGGAGGATACCCTACATGGATCAGGACTTGCCAGCTGAGGACATGTTCACCAAGCATGCAAGTCTGGGCCACGTGGCATAAAACATGCAATTAATGGTAACCCTGTCATCAATGGTAACTACCATGGTACCATCGCTTGACAGCCAAACAAATTCAAGATTTCCATAGAAGTTGCCATTGGTACCAAAGTTACCATCAATGGTAAGTTTTATGCAACAGGGCCCTGGTGTTAGACAGTTTTACCTGAATAGGTCCTCATTGCTATGCCAACAAGAAAGGACAAGAGATAGGAGGAAGCCGATAGGTGGGAGAGAGAAGGGGATCAGGTTATACAGGGTTACCCTCAGTTGTGTTAAGGATTTGCCACCTTGGGACCAGTTCACCAATAAGGCACGTTTTTTGTAACAGCATATCGGAGAAGGTTCTCATTGCGGTGCCAGCAAGGGAAAGGGAATAGGGCGCAAACAAATTTTGTTCTTTTGAAATATCGTAGAGAAAAGACAGAGAGCGAGCCTTACCCAGGTATTTGCCGCTCTTGTAGTAGGTCAGGGTGCCAAACCACATGTCCAGATGCATGCCAATGATGGCGCCCTGCCCAAACTTGCTGCAGTATCTGCGCCCCACCCCTCCCTTCTGGAAGCGGCCGGTGTAGGAGAGCCCACAGCTCTCGCTGCCCGCCTCGTGGCCCAACATGCTGCAGAAGGCCCGCGAGTACTGGTTTAGGTCCACCTGCTTGGTGCCTACGCCAATCATCTAGACCCAGGAGAAGAATGATTGGAGAACATGAGTGAGATAATGAAATACTCAGTCAGGAAAATATAAGTATGTTATTCCCGTCCACCAGTTTGGTGCCCACTCCAAACATCTGAACACACAAACTTTTGTTTGATGCAATATACGTCTTTAAACAATGTTTTGAAAGCAGCTTGGCTGAGGTATGTTAACCACCAACAACTCGGTGCATTCCACCCTTCCACCATTTTCTTTATGTAGGCAAATCTTATGCACATTCTTCAAACAATACATTACTACTGGTAACCACAAAGATTGTCGAGGTTTGACCAGTGGCAACAACCAATGTATTCGGGGTATATTCCACCAGGAAGGTGTTAGAACTGGAGTCAGCACGAAGAGTAATTTATTCCTACACCAGTCGCGTTCATTGATAGCACAATAGAATATTTGACGCATTTGGTTCTTTGATCCAGTGACGACCGCCGCCAAATATGCAAGACAAATTTTGGATGCATTTAGAGGAATATATATTTCTTTATGCGCAGAACATTTCAGAACCACTTCATGTACTGAAGTGCGTGTGCAGTGGTAGAACATCTTGTAGTGATACAATTCTGTGAATTTCAGATTATATTGTTGCTTCGTTTTTGTGATAAATCGAGAATACTGTAGAAAACATGTCAGAGAAATGCCTCCATATTGCACATTGGGCAATCATATTTCCTTACAAATATCTTGTAATTTGTTTGAGTGTTTCACCTTCCATGAAAACAACCTCAATTTCACGTCCGGAGATGTTCGAAAAAGTTACGGACCAAATTCTTTCTACAATTTTATCAAAATTTCCCTTTGCTCATCCCCAAACTAATTCTCAGTGTGTGTAATAAGATCGGCTATGAACTCCAAGCGAAGGCTGAACGGTTGACATATTTCTCAATCCAGATTTTCTTTTGTTATTCAGGCGAAGGCACTGCCTAATCAAAAACACAGCGTATTGTTTACAACACCTGAATGTCTTGGATTTTTATGAGGTGGTGGTCATCAGTGATCAAAGGAAGTCTATCCAAGCGCAGTCCATTAATGATAGGTCCATGATTCCATCAATAGACCATTTTGTATGCAAATTCCATGCATGTCGTTCAAATGATACAGTACTATTGAGAACTCCAAAGCTTGTCCAAGGTTTGTGTCTAGCAACGATTATTAGGTTCAGAGTGCATTCCACCCATTGAAACTAAATCACTAGATAGAGGTAAATGTTATACTGTGTTACTATGCAGTTAGAGATGCAGTTCTGAATACATTATGAAAACAGTTTATTTGTTACTTATACATGTAATAATCACTAAGAATGTCAAGTTGTGACTAGTGACAACTAACGTAATATTCAGGGAACATTCTCACTATTAAGATTACACCACAAGGGGTAGGTGCATGAAAACATTCTGTAATCCAGAGCTACTTTCAATGTTTGATTCTTTTCTAGCAATGTAGATTGAGACCAGTAATTTAATTCACCTGCGCACTGCATGGTTCTTCTTACCATATAAAGTATGCAGTCGTTGCTAGGTCTGGCATACATGTATGTCTGCACAGCCATAAAGCTATAGTTGTCACAAGCAACTTTTGTTTTAAAGCTGCTAGAGCTGCATATCGCAAAACAATTGCTTATAAACTGCATGGCCTAATACATAATGGACATAATTATTTTGAAGTCTTGGTGGAATAAAACTAAAAGTACAATAACATTTTATGGATGATATTTCTCTCAGAGCGTACACTGCACAATGGATTAACCTCACTGTTACCAATGAGAGGCTCAAAGCTTTTCTGACATAGCAACATTTAACATGCCAACTGTGGGCGTGCCCTCTCAAAGCTTTTCTGACACAGCAACATTTAAAAAAAATAGAAATTAAAATAAATTGTGCAAAACACATGAACAAATATCTTATTATGAATCTGGAAAGAAAATTTCTTTTTTACAACACGACAGTTTCAATTGGTAAATTGTACCCAAATCTTGCCCAGGTTTGCCCATATGGAGGAATAATGCACATGTATGTATCTATTGGATCAGGGAAAATTAAATTGAATTATCCATTCTTTGAAAGCTAAAAATGAAGATATTTTAAATAAAAAATGTTTATTATCAAATTTCATATACAGTACTATGCAAAAAAAGACATTCAATACAGATGTGTCAAGCTATACATGTAGCAAAATTACAGGAGGATGAGAGGTTTGCCTTTCTATATTTTTTGGACAATTAAAAATATATTTTCAAACTGTGCGGTTTTGCGATCAAGTATCTCACCAGTATTGGTTTTGGGTTTGGTGCAAGAGACTCCATAGTGGAGAAAAGTCTAGACAATGGGGGTGGACTTGAACATTCCTGTTGACAATGTGGTTCTTTTAACCTGCACTGTACATACATATCTACATGTATACCACCCATGCCAAGAGTGTAATTAAACACAAGAGGCAGAGGATACATGTTTGAACACAAATACATGTCAAGAACATTTGGCATAATCATAGTTTACTGTAGGTCCCATGCTCTGCCACAAGTTTGTACACGTGCAAATTGTTCTGTGTGCGTGTTTGACGAAATGAAAAGATGTGGGTCTGTCTACAGTAAAGGGATATTTTTTGGCACAACTGAATCATTTGAAATTATGACCACCTTGCACCACCAAAACATGACAGAGTGTTGAATTAATTTCCTCCAAAATAACTTCAGCTAAAATCCTGTTCTTAATGTTCATTATTATATATTTCTAAACTAAGCCTGTACATATTTGGCATATCACAGTGGGACAGACGGGTGTATCACAAACTGTCCCGTTACCAACGAGTCGTGGCAAATTTGTACAGGGCAAATTCTCTGAGGCATAATACATTTCTTTGATATTTTATTATTATTGGCTGGTTTATTATGAGACAAAAAAAATAATTGGAAGTTAAGAGATTTATGCAAATGTTACAGTAAATGTAACAGAAATGTACCCATTACTGTAGACAGGCCCATATACATAAACATGTATGTGTTACTCAGCATGTCAACTTATGTCACAAAAATGCGGTACAGTTTGCGCATTGTCTCCCATCTCATGATAGCCACACCATCAACATTTTTGCCTGCCAAAACACAGCTCGGGATATCCAACTCACCATGTCGGTGCCGTAAACCGGCGACACCATCTTGACCTCCCAGAAGAACTGACCGTCCCTCATGGTCTCCGAACCCCGGGCCGCTGCAGTCCCACAGCTGTAGTCCAGATGGAACCGCACCTCAGTCTTCATCTTTGCCAGGCAGCACGCGCTCGACTTGGCAGTGTCATCCCATTGCCACTCAAACCCTACGAGATAGGAAGAAAGAAATACACGTAAATACAATTTAATGATTACAATCTCAAGCAACTGGAAGGTTTTTCTCTGGATCCAAAATTTAGCAACTGTACCAAAAATAGGTTCTTTTTAGTTTGATGACAACAAATTGCACATCAATTTGTATTTCTTTTTCTGTTTTACACATCTCACAAGCAGAAAATTATCGGTATATCAGCTCTAAATCTAGAATCTACAAGAACATTTACATGTTATAAAGTGATACAGATCATTTCTGAATTCTGTGGAATATAGTAATATACGCATAATCTGCAAATGATAATGCGATGCATGTTTTTCATAATTATATGTATTTATTCTCTGGAAGTTAGCTTCATGTCACAAACGTTCAGTAATGCCGCCAATAATAATCAGACATTGCCAAACAACATGTAATTTACATCACAGTCTACCTGCATATTTGTTATTTCTTTCATCTTCTTCAGCTCCACTTGAGCTCATTCCCATCTCTTCTTCACTTCCAAATCCAGGCCATCCCGCGCCGTCTCTCAGAATGCCGACTCCAGCGCATTCCATGCCGAGCCGCCGAACTTGAGGCGATGCACCACCTAAACCCGCGCCTCTCGGACTCAGCGATGCAGGGGCAGGCGGCGGCGAGCCCATGGGCCCCTGGCCGTTCGTCGAGCTAGCACTAGCCGCTGAAGGCGAGCTCGGCAGCAGCTGTCTGTCACTAGACTGTCGACTTCCATGTCCGTGATTCGGAACTAAAATGTCTCTCGGAGGAGTCAGCTCGCCCCTGTTTCTGTCTCCTGGAGAATTTGAGTGAACGGGGGAAAATGACCGTCTGGATCTCTTTTCAGGAGGTTGATGAAATACATGAGGAGAGCTCTTCTTTTTCGGTGTGTTTTTTTGTTTTGACGAAATTGTCCTTGCCTCCATATTGGTTGCGGTACACGACCCACTCGCACCAACGTTTGCGATATCATCAGTTCCTTGGTCTTCCTGTGGACATATTTCCTTAATGCTGCGCTTATATTTCGAAGAATTTCCCTCCATATTTGACTAATCGTCGCTTCACAAAGCAGGAAATAATTGTCCAGACAGTATACCCTATAGGAGTCGACACAATTATATGAAATTAAATGTTATTTCACAACAAGCAGTGGCCCAACTTACGTGACTCCTGCAGAGAGATGTGTTACGAATTATGCGTGTAAAACGTAATTTCATTTACCGACGTATGTTTTGTGCAATTTTCTATAAGAAAACGCCTGTGCATAACCCTATGTCAAACATGCGAGGATACACGTGATGTAGTCTACTCTGAAAACTTCACATACCCAGTTTATATTGGTACTATTGTGATTCAAATACATATACAGCAAATATTTTGTGATATATTGAGAGTTTAAAACAAAAATGAACCACACCTGTAGATTCTTGCAATGTATTCAGGAGTGTTGTCATGGAAATCGTTTACATAATAAAAACGACACAATAAGAAGGTGTTTCAGAGCGAGACTACAAAAGAAATGATTTTGATTCCAGTCGTTTCTTTGTATAATTTTCAAAGAGATCAAACTGATTTGCCTCTCCATCTGACAAGCGCGGTTTTCACCCTCAAGGCCCCACAGAAAAAAAATGACAGGAATGGTGGGGCCAGGGGGTGGGGCGGGGTTGGAGGGAAGGAGAGGGGAGTGGGGATAGGGGTGCAGAAAGAGGTGTCTTGCAAAATGCAAATCAGTCATAACTCAATTGAGGGGAATAATATTTCCTGTTCTCAAGCATTGATAATTTATGCGATAATGTTTCCTTTGAGTATTTACAGTGTATCAGAACAAACAAAATCAAAGTATGGGCACGGGAAATGTCCCCTGCCTTCAAATGCATTTTGACTTCTGTTAATGCATATTAGTGTGTACATGCATTGCAAAATTGCAACTGTCAGTGTTAGAATCTCTCTCTCTTTTTTTTCTGACGGCTTGTAATCCCCATCACCCCCACAAAACCCCTCAGATAGATAAGCTGAACAATATACAGAGTTATGCGCATATTCACTGCAATGACTAAGCCTACCTGCAATATAGGCCTACCATTTTTGTTGCGTATATGCAAATTCTTTTCAGACACGTCGTGCAAACGATACGAAGTACTAATGGTAACCCCAAAGCTTGTCCGAGGTTTGTCTGGGTTGCAACAAGTAAAAATTCAGAGTGCTTTCCACCCATTGAAACTGAATCGTGAAATACAGGTTTTTGTAATAACTATGCAGTCAGGGGAAAATTGTGAAAACATTACAAAAACGGCTTACCGGTATTAAGTTTTGTTACATTATTTTTTTTTTATCAATTATTATGCCATTATCATGGACCCTAGGGTCCATGCTATTATCATCTGTTAACATTTCATGAGATTTTCATTTTGGGGCAAATTGGGACATAAAGGGTTACTGAATTAGAAAAATAAGTTCCCATTAATCTATGTAAAATTATTCACTAAAAACGAATTTCACATTCGTTTGCCGCAATAAAGTTTAATTTTAACGAAAATTTGAAAAAAAAAAAAAACAACCGCACGCCTCCAGTGACGTCAGAGAAGTCAAAATGCCATAATTGCCAACGGCGTGAATAAACGATTTCATTCACGCCGTTCAAACAATATATTATCGATGGGAACCCAAAAGCTTGTTCGAGGTTTGTCCGAGTAGCAAGAAGTAATAGATTAGTTCAAAGTGCATTCCATCCATTGAATCTGAATGAAAAGATACAAGTGAAAGCAATAACGCGTGCTACGCAGTTAGGGAAAAGTTGTGAATACATGACGCAAACGGTCTATTGTTGATTTCCATACAATCTAAGTTTAACAGCGGAGTCTTTTATGGTATTTGACTCCTCTGACGTCACTGGAGGCGTGCATTTTTTTTTTTTTAAATTTTCGTCAAAATGAGACTTTCTCGCGGCAAACCAAGGTGAAATTCGCTTCTAGTGGATAATATTACATAGATTAGTGGGAACGTATTTTTTTCTAATTAAGTAACCCTATAAAAATAGTTTTATGTGCGTGTCAAATAATTAAATCAGAACACAGCGATGTCCAGTGTGCATCACATTGTCATTATACTAGTAACTTCTTTTGGCGTGCGTAAAATGTGCATACCTTTAAGAGGCCTATATAGACCATAATCTATGCAAGACCAAACGAATTAAGTGTGGAAGAACATTAGATTACATGAAGTACCATCAGGCCTTTAATTGATGCAGATTCATTGTTCTCTTCTTCCCGTCACAAAAGAATGCCTTACAAAGATTTTCTCTTTGATCCCAAGTTCGAAGCCACCGATGCTGTGGAAAAGACAGTGTTGCCTGGAATTCACGCATAAACATAATAGAATGTGCAGAATATTGAAACCCCAGATGCTTGCGCAAACGCATGTCATGTGTGTAATACTTACAGTGCATCTCTAATGATGTAAACGAAGTACATGTATATTGTTATAATAAAGTAAAGGGGCTTTAAACGTTATTTCAAGTTGCAGTACAAATGTCTCGATTTCACACTGTTCCGTATGACATTTCATTAAAGAGCTGCTGGAAATGTTACTTTAAGATTATAGTCAGGTTCCTTATGAAAGGTCGTTTAAAATTTTGGGTGATTTTCAATACTATTCATTTTTTAAGGCTTTGAAGTACGCCAAATCCAAAAATTCATGTTGCGATTTTTTCCGAAGCCACTATAGCGGCTATCTTGGATTTTCAAAATGGCCGCCATATTCAACCGGTTTTTGGTATAAAAAGCCGCCTTAACAATACACCAGTTCGTAGTTAGCTCTGGAGCAAGTTTGGTCACTATGACCTTTCCCTTTTTCATTAGGATAAGCAGTTGATTAATATATCATTTCAAAAGGAGATGTTACGTAATGTGCTTACCCGACATAGCAATTTGCGATATTCAACCTCTAATAAAGGAACCATCTCAAAACAGGTGACAAGAATAGTAGGCTACGGTCTGTGAACAATTGGGAAAGCTTCTATTACATTGTTTATTGTAAACTAATTGTTGTCGTTTGGCCTGTTGTCAAATACCCCATGATTGAACACCTTGGTGTTCTTTTATAAATTGGATAACAAGCATATTCTAAAATAACTTATTAATGATGATGCTTATCTCAGTGATTTAAAAACCAACAAGCTGGTTTGGTCACTATGACCTTCATCTGCTCATGCGCAAATTGTAATTACGAACTGGCTTATTCTACACTACTGGGGCGTGAAGGTTTTACCCCGGGGTTTTACCTTATTTCCAAGCAGGAGCCAGCTGTGCCATACAACTACTAGTGTTACTAATAAAACTCCATATACATCATTTTGTTTAATGGTATGCAGTCCACCAGTATTTTACAACAACACTGAGGTAATTCGGAGAGTTAATTCATTCAGCCATCGCTGTTTCTTCTATAGACCATTTACGGTATGCATGCAAATGGATGCACGTCTTTCGAAAAATAGGTTACTTATGGTAACCCCAAAGTTTGTCCGAGGTATGTCGGGTAGCAACAACTAATATATTCCGAGTGCATTCCACCAATTGAAACTGAAGCAACAGATACAGGTGAATATAGCATGTTAGGGATAAGGTTGTGAGTACATTGCGAAAACGGCTTATTCAATAGCTCTGCTCGATGGCATCTATAAATTAACAACAACATTCTAACATCCATTGTTTATCTTCGTACAACATAGTTTAATCCATAAATAATCTACTCATTAAACTTAGCATGAACTTCTAAATCAGCCAGTAATCACCCTGTGTGTACAATGGTTCTGTATTTCTGACACTATGATCTTTTGTTATGCGGACTCAATTTCCAAGGGTCCTTTTTAAATTTTGTCCGCATAACAAAAGACTATATTCATAGTTTATGAATGAGCTCGGACGTGATACATTCACAGCTTAGGGTCGCTAACACGTTCACCGTGGAGGGATGCAAATATCAACTTAAATATGCCATGTAATACGTAAATTCTTATATTCATCACCGACGCTCTTGTGGCCGAGAGGTCTAAGGCGCCGGCAATGAGCACACACTTGTGCCTCGCACAGGTTCGAATCACAATCTGACGCAATAAACTCTTTTGCTTTTATTTCGTTGCTTTGAAACTATATTCCACGCGAGTCTATACGCCTAAATCCCCGAGCATCAGCACCGACGCTTGGGATCAGCCTTGTTTCCTCCCCTGAAGGGTTAGGGCGCCTCGGTGCTAGAGTTCAGGGAATGGTCGAAGAGACGTGCTTTGGGCCGAGATCGCCATATCAGAAGGGCATTAATGGTAGTCGGTAAAAGGTCATTGATTTGACCCCAAGTCACGACACCTAAACACCTGGCAACCATCGCGTAATCTTTTTTTTTATATCCATTTTAATTTGTTGGTTTCCCTTTATCTCTATGTAATAAGCAACTGTTGATCCCGTAACCTTTCTTTTTCCCACTTTCTTTTTCTTTTTCTTCTTTCTTTCTTCCTATATTTTTAAACGCCACTTTGATTTG
Organism: Arbacia lixula; assembly: GCA_963669155.1. Taxonomy (NCBI): domain Eukaryota; kingdom Metazoa; phylum Echinodermata; class Echinoidea; order Arbacioida; family Arbaciidae; genus Arbacia; species Arbacia lixula. The sequence goes on from OZ022579.1 coordinate 11,239,052, forward strand.
TTGTTTTTCATTCATATCACTAGTAAACATAGACTTGGATGACGTGAATTAAAAACAACAACAGAATATTACAGGCCCCACCCGTAGACCAATAATGTGGTGAGAGGTATAATGCACACTCACCCTCATTGTTTGCCGATCGTTGAAAGAATTCCACAAAACAAATCCTAATAATTGGAAGGTAATATAGAGTTTTCCTTTGCGGAAATCACAATTTTTACCGAATACTGTAGGGCTCCATGCATGCCTAAAAACCTTGTACAGTCCAATTCCCTTTATACAGAGCACAAATACAACAAGATTTTGTTACGAGGCAATTCTTAAAGTCCCAATTTGTGCAAACCTATGTGTTCAATGTTCATCATAACCAGACTTTGCTAAAGCGAGGTAATTGGCTTGGTCCCAAGCACCTCAAGAAATGGGTGGATTGTATTTTGCAAATTAATTTGTATTTACTGCAGCAAGTCACAGTACTGTATTAAAAAGAGCAGGGAATCCCTTTGCAGGTCAACAATTTTTTTTTTCGAAATACCCCGGAAAAAAATGCTTTATAAGAACTTTTCTTAAACAAGGTGGTTCGCGAGCCACGAGTCTCGCCTGATTTCGCAATCGATAATATAGTGCTACGTTTTTTCTCAAATATTTGAAATGGTGCCGAGATGACCTTTGACCTCACCATCCTCTTCAACAGACGTGGTTTTGCCCAAGGATCATGCACCAAGTATGAACACTATTAATGCAGAAATAACAAAAAAATGAGAGGAAGTTAAACCAAAACTTTAAGAATACTTCTACAGTACGAGAAAAATAGAAGTAGAAGAAGAAGATGAAAAAGAAGCAGAAGAAAAAGAAGAAGAAGAAGAAGAAGAAGAAAAAGAAGAAGAAGAAGAAGAAGAAGAAGAAGAAGAAAAAGAAGAAGAAGAAGAAGAAAAAAAGGAGGAGGAGGAGGAGTGCCAAATTGATTAGTCTTATGGGATTGAAGAGCGCCATCAACCCAACATAGAGGACAGTTTTGGTGTGACTGGATTTTTTTTTATTTTTTAGAAAACGTACGAAATGACAGCGTACGAGGTTGGGGTGGGGGTCGGGTCGGATCGAGGGGGGGGGGGGGGTACACCACATACATTTTCTGACGTTATCATAAACGGATCCATGTATACATGGTAGGGTAGGAGGGTCTCAGATTAAGAGCCATCATTGTTATAATCACGATCTTCATTCTTACAAATGAACCTATAAGTTTTCAGTATGTTGTTTGATAATAATAGAACATTGTAAAAAAAAAAATCACCAATGATTCTCATCATCTTTTCATTTTGTTTGTAGGTGGAGTTAGTCGCTATTTTTATAGATTATACCTGGAGCGAATGTTACATGAAATAAGCACATGGTGAGTGAAAGGAAATACGAGAGTCGAGAGAGAGTGAGACTGAGTGTTACATGGGAAGAAAATCAGAGACAGGGAGAGGGAGGGACTCAGGAGAAGGGGAGGCGAGAGGTGATGGTATGTGCGTGTGGGGGTGTTAAATAGAGAGAGAGAGAGAGAGAGAGAGAGAGAGAGAGAGAGAGAGAGGGGGGGGGGGAGGGAGAGAGAGGGAGATAGAAAGAGAGAGAGAGAGAGAGAGAGAGAGAGAGAGAGTGAGAGATGAAATTCATTCAGGAAATTTAATCATAAAATCAAGACAAATGCAGAGCCATGTAAATATATCATTGTAGCTATGACTTTACTTTATGCTCCTTTTGTATTCTAATTCCCCTTCCCACAGACTGATTTCGCTATTTATAACAGAGCTGGTCGCTAGTGGACATCTTTTGTTCAATTACGGAATTGAAGTGATTCCATTTGTCCGAGCCACGCCAGAACTCACTCTCAGCGTACACTTAAAATCCACAGATAAAGAGGAGAGGAGAGTTGTTATTCTCGGAGAAACCCCCCAAATGACTCCTTACTCTCTCACTACCACTGACATGAAGATGTGTATAATAGGATTATGAGTTTTGCAGCCTGGTAATATAAGGGTTAACGCTAGTGTAGGGATGGGATAAATTGAGATAATCTAAACGCATGGTGACTTTGTGTCGATTCGATATGTTCCAGGCAGGCGTTGTTGACTGAGTTCGCGAGTGTCGAACCAGAGAGTTTAGAATTAGCCCCATGGTTGAGCGATAACGCCGCATCGCTCTCGCTTTCATTCATTATGAATACGCGCCCAGCATAGGAAGGTCATACGCCTGCACCGTGTCGCTAGGTTATAAAGCTGATAAGTCTTCAAGAGATGGTGTTTCTCTTGACTTAATGACCCAGGACGTAGTGTGGACATTTAATTAATGAGGTGGAGTTATATACGTGGAACATAATTAATTGCAGTCGGGATTTCGCGTAGCACTCATCAGATTTGTGTGGGTTTCATGTTGCAATGTTATGTAAATAAGGGAACGCATGAACTACTTCTACTACAATCACTGCTCGACCTTCTTGATCTACACGATGCTTCGGGCAACATCCGAACTACAGAGGGATGGTAACGACCAACTTGTTGTCTCTAGATAGCATTGATTGAAACAAATCCTATTCAACATCTATGGCGAAAAAGGCGATTATGGATGTTTTCAGAGACGCACATTGAAGAACCTGTAGCTGTCTTGCCAACTGTTCTATTGATGGTTTATCCTAAATCAGATTTTAAACTCATCAAAACCATCAGTCATTGGATTTAAACATGGTTTGGTAAGTTTCATCATCACCATCACTTTATTTTCATTCCATCATGTTTTTACTGGTCTTTGTTTACTTATAGAAAGAGTATTCTTATCCTGGGATAACTTAAACTTCAATTGAACGAGAGATCGACATCCTTTCATAAGATTCACCACGGTTGTGTTCAGGTTTATTGGGGGACGTATCCGAAATCATCCATATTAAAGAGACTTCGGGAGAGAACGCATGCCTCCCCATATCTATGTAGATCAAACATCCCTCATAATTACGGAGTCTAATAAATGAATACAAAGCAGAGTGATTGTTGTCATGACAACTTAATGTATCCGACTTGCACGGATAATATGGAGATCAACATGTCACAAATTAATGATTATAGATGCTGTTTAAATACGTCTTCATGATTTGTCTTTGATGATATGACTGCAGTGATATAACAGTTATTGACTAGTCAGCCGTTAAGATTTCAAAATTAATCATTCTTGATCATATGGCTTGTTAAATCAATATTCTATTGTAACTATGGTGAGTAGAATTTGCGAGATTGTTAAGTGCATATGTATTTTCATAAATCAGTGAGCTCATGTAATTATCATCAATGGTGAATCTTGGTGGGTATTTCTTTACAATGAATATGTCCAACGTATCTCTCCGTTTCTTACACTTACTGGCTTTTTATTTCCATTATCATGGGTCGACCTTTTATCTTTGGGCCGAACAACAGCCTTGGCAACTCATCACGCTCACTATAAATAGAAATAACACATAGTGGCAACTTTTGATGCTTCATTTGTTGGATGTAGGTTATCGTACATCGACTTACTTTGATTTCAGATCCTTTTTGTAAAGGATAACTGTGAAGTACCGGTCGTGCAGCTTTGAACAGATTCGTCGTCCTCGATGCTTTTAACAAAATAAACCGCGGCGTTTCGTTTCATGTTTAGTAACATCACATAGTGATAAGTATAACATAGACAGACGCGATGCTTGCTCAGACTTAAAATAACAAGCATGTTTAGTGGGAATAAGTTTTTTTTCTCTTATTTTCACGCATTTTCAGTTTATGCAGAACGCTATAAAGATTAATCAAGCTCAAGGAAACGCACAACAGTTCTGAAAACGCGAGTAGCTTGACAGATTCGGCCTGTATCACCAATATGTTGTATACATAACCCCAACATTTTTGCTTTGTAAGCGATACCGGATTGAATGATAATTTATTTATTCATGTCTTTCCGTTTGTTCTTTATTTATTCCTTTCTTTCTTCCTTCTTCCTGTTCTTTCTATCTATCACTTCACTTATCCATGCCTCCCTCTAGTTCAATATCATAGCAAAGGCGATTGCTCTTATACACCCGCTTTCGCAGACGACATGTAATACTACGCGTGTTGCACATTTTTCTAAATGATCGAAGCGAGGACCTGTACCCTTGACTTTTGGACCTTGACAACGCCGTGTTTCACTCAAAATTCTTGATGAGAGATGAGTCAAAACAAAAGACTAAAGCAAATATTTTGATTTGATGAGATGACCACAAGATAGATATGGTGCTCGATTACATTTGGATGACAACTTTTGTTGACTATGATAATGATGATGAATTATATTTCTACAAACGAGGAATGTTCGGATTATTGCTTCCATTACGCTATCTTGAGAAAAGGTCATTAAAGCCTATGCCGATCGCATTGCTTCTTTTTATAGTTTGGTTAGATACATTTTTCTATTCTTTACCGTATACCTACCTATGTTTGCATTTTCTTCTTATTTTCGTAATTATACGACGTTATTCAAGGATAGAATCACTGTTCGTAATACGACTAGTAAAGGTAGTAGTTGTAACACAAAATAGACCTACATGTACATCATAGTCGCAGATTTAGTAGTACATGTCACGATATAAGTAGAAATAGAAGAAGTAAAAATGCATTATACATATACATGTAGAAGTGGAAGAAGTAATTTCACCGTAATCTTGCATTATGTAAGGTTCTGTTCGCATACTCATTCTCAGGTCCATAGTATATTCTACTACACAATGACAAAACACAGCCTCCAAGTTTGCTTGTAGGATCGTTGCATGACGCTTTTAAAAATATCCACCAGTCAAGACAGAAGACAGTTTGTTTTTTCCTGTCGCCTTCACAAACTCTCACCCGTCTCCACACACTCTCCTTATTCATGACAACAGAGAGACACGTTTACCCGACGACTTATCCAACGCGTCTTTCACCTTTCGAATTTGCTTTACTTTTAAAGCAACCCGTTTAAGCCGCTTTAAGCTACCGCGTAATCAAACGCCATTTAAACTGAAGCAGTACTATGGTGACCTTGTGAATGTTTGGTGTACAGCAAGTAAAGATTTACAGCTCTACTATTCTAATTTGTAGAACTGTACATTTCCCTAAAAAAAGAGGCGTTTTGTACACCTTTTGTGCTACACAAGAAAACAAGTAGGGCTTTTTAGGATTGACGTATATCCATAAGCTCAAGTAATATATTGAGGGATGGGGGGGGGGGGGGGGTATATATTTGAGGGGGATATTTTTCAAGCCTGATGTCATAAATGAAAATGACAAACTTTTACCCATGATGTGCATAGTACTCTATGATGACATTCAAATGTTTATAGGTGCTCTGGTGTTAATGAAGGGGGCTATTTTGCCATGAAGCATCATTAGTTTGTTACTTCACATGGGGTGGTGGTGGTGATGGTGGTGGTGTTGGTGGTGGTGGTGTTGGTGTTGGTGACGGTTGTGGTGGTGAGAGTGGTGGTGGTGATGATGATGATGAGGATGATGATGATAATGGTTATAGTGGTGGTGGTGGTGGTGATAGTGTGGTGGTGGTGATGGTGGTGGTGGTGATGATGGTGATGGTGGTGGTATAATGGCGGTGATGGTGGTGGTGGTGGTTGTGGTGGTGGTGGTGGTGGTGGTGGTGATAATGTGGTGGTGGTGATGATGGTGCTTTTGTTGATGGTGGTGGTGGTATAATGGCGGTGATGGTGGTGGTGGTGGTGGTGGATGGGATATCGTCACTTCGATTTGTATCTATATGGCATATGAACGCGGGAATATTTTTCTCGAAAATGAGGCGGCATAAATTTCTATCTGCGATATCTTGTTCCCACACACATTTCTTGGAATATGAAAGTATTGCAATCACTTCCACTTCCATTGCAAAATGAAAAAAAAATAAGAGCCTCATCATATTTCACACATGCTACGCCTCCTCCTCTCCATCGCAACACTCACATAATACAAAACAGCAACGAATAGGAAGCCATACCCCACCATGCTGTATCATGAGCCGCTGAATATCAATACGATAAATTTGCCGGTCGACTGAGTGCGTGATATCACCTAGCAATACCGATGATCATTATCCACGCATGGTGATCAAAGCTGCACCGGGTATCTATGCCAGCCACGCTCACTCCGTATTTGAATCGATATATGGAATTATATGGGAGAGAAATGTACAGAAAAGGAATGAAAAGCTACATTTTGTATTACCATCCCCTCTCATTTTCTCTGCCATACAGTATGTATTTATGCGTCCTGTCGTTAAACTCTTCCTTCTTCGTTCGTAATACGTGTTTTTACTAATCAAATCGATTATTTTTGTTCCATTCACTGATGTATTGAAACAAATGCTTGTAATAAACATATATTGCAGACAAAAGTCTGGTACTGATTGCTGCAGAATTTAAAGTTTATTACGGATCGCATAATTTATTTCTTCCACTTGTCTTTTCACAAACAGATTCATATACAGAGGACAACAGGCATCTCAGCATTGGTGTGCGACAATTTGGACAAGTCCTTCGGAAATCGACATTTTGATACACTACCAAGCAACGCTTCAGGAAAATGATTTATTACAAACTCAAGCTGTTAAAAGTTGTGCCAAAAGTTGTTATTCGTGAGGAAGAAGACCTATTCTAGGACTCATGATGGTGCGGAAACTGCCTGTCATTCTACAAAATAGGATGAAGTGAAACGAGAGAGTGGTTGAGACGACACTTAACTACATAAGCTACAGACTGTTGCAAGATGTACTGGTATCTATGACATGGATTCGTGTTTTTAGGGTATAAAAAGTATATGGATTTATTTTTTGAGGCGATATAGGTTAATTGAATTAGTAATTCATTGAATTAGAGAGATAACAAATATTTTGGTTGCCATGGAAAAGGCGCCGAAAATGGCGCCCTAATTTACTGCGTGCGACTCACAGAGAGCGTCGTCTGCGCGCAGCGGCAAGGTGCAACGGGCTTTTGATCGAAAGATGCGCCAGACCCTCTGGGGACTAGGCGAGCAAAAAACACGGAGAAGGACCAGACGCCGGCCAAGCCAAGAGGAATAGTGCTGAAAAGAAGAAGATGGAAATCAAGTGAGTAGGAGTAGTGAGTGGGCTATGATATAAATGTAAAAACATTTATGTACGTATACGTGTACATGCATGTGTGTGCATGTTGTTATGTGTTGGTTCGTGTGTATGTGTGTATGTGAGAGTGTGTGTATGTGTGTGTGTACATGTGAGTATCAATTTGTGTTTTTAGAATGACAAATAGGTGAATTGAATTTCGTAATACACAGATGCCAAAACTTATTCGGTTGCCATGATAAACATGCGACTGTCAACTGACTGTGTATGAACAAATATAAGTGCGTATAAGTGTGCGTATATGTTTTCATCGGTGTGTATTCAACATTATGATGAATTTACTATTTCGCTTTGCATTTTCTGTATGGATAGTTTCCATTGTTGGAAATAATCATTTAGAATATACAAAAAATAAGCGTGAATTGGGAAAATTCTGAAAATGCATTAGCCTACCAATTTCCCTCTTATCAAGTCATTCCCTTGCCATAACATGAATACTGGAGAATATAGACGTGTCCATCATGTCCAGTTGTAACTTCATAATATCTCCTTTATAATTATACCTGTCTAAGTGCGTCAGAGCTGACAGAACGCTCTTATACCACTTAAAACCATTCCAGCGATCATTGTAGGTTAGTATATATATGCGCAAACTTACTTCCCCCAAATATTGTACGAACCGTTCTTCAAGAACGTTCTGATTCACCAACCACTTGTCGCTCGCTTAGGTCGTATACACACTACCAATCTGAATAATAATAATAATAATAATAATAATAATAATAATAATAATAATAATAATAATGATGATAATAATAATAAATGTTTCTTATAATAGCGCATTTCAAAACCGATGGAATTCTCAATGCGCTTTACATGGAGGGACTTAGATTTGCATTTTACATCTACTTGTTTATCTACATACCATGTACATCATACAATATAATTTAACTGAACAGAGACCAAGGTACATCTTGAATTACAGAAATAAGTGACTAATTAACATTTGCATCTTAAATTACAGAACCGGTATCGGTAAAGAGTACTTTGAAGCGCTCTAAACCGGTTAAGGATGGTACATGGGATGGGAATACACCCTATTACATGACAACCAGAGCATACAACCACGAGTCTGAATCGGTAAAGAGTACTTTGAAGCGCTCTAGACCGGTTAAGAATCGTATATAGATGGGACTACACCCTATTGCATGACAACTGGAGCACGGAACCATGAGTATGTTTATTGATGGAAAACGGTATAACATGTTGGAGTACCGCTCCTGCAAACGGATGACTTAAAAGTGTGATGTTTATCACGAGGGATGATTGAGAGTAAGCCACTCGTATGGACAATTGTGTGTGGTTCTCCTTTTGTGTGTCAAGTCGTGATGTATCCAGACAAGTTACCCTTCTTCTCAGGCTTCATGAAAATTGAAGTAAATGATCCCAAGCGCCGGTTGCTAAGATACCACTGAAGGAGGGTTTTTTTTTAAAAAGAGAGTACAATTAAAAATGTGTTGATATATATAAAGACAGCGGTAGGAGGGGGGGAGGAAGAACGAATGGGAGAGAGAACAAAGGGGGGAGAGAGAGAGAGAGAGAGAGAGAGAGAGAGAGAAAGAGAGAGGTGGGAGTGTTTAAATGAACGTGATGATAGTGTGACGATAGTGATCGAGAAATCCAAGGGATAAACTATACCTTTTTTTGGCTTCACATTAAGGTAAAAAAAAGTAAAGCAGAGAGCAACTTAAAACCATGATTCCCCCAAATCGAAGACTAGATACAGAACGAGAACATTCTTCATCTCGGACTTGCAATAAGTATAACTGTGAACCGTTATTCCAAGCGTCTGCGGGGTCTTATTTAAACTACGAAGATCTTAATCTCTGCTTTTAGGTTAAATGGGTTGCTCACCCTGAAGATAAACTGGTTTCAATAAAAGCAGAAACAATCATGAAAGAAACATAATAGAGGATACGAAAGAAGGATAAGAAGGTTACGATCTTTTAACATTTCAATTTTGTGACGTTACGTGCGAGGTGCTCTCCCAAAATGTTGTGTGCAATATGATTCTATAAATTGCTCTTTTTTCTGTTTTTGATGAAGGAATATTTTGTTTTCATAGAGGCAAGTGCGCAAGAATGTGTTTCTAAGTAATGATGTATCACATGCAAAGGGATTCATAGTATTTCAGGGTGAAACATGATACTTGCTTAGAATAATCAGTGGTGTGGTTTAGTAAAGTACGCATCAGCTTATCATGACTTGATGAAGCAAAATAAACTGACATCTAATCTTACTGTGAAGAAGACGGAGTTAAGGCTCACTAACGTACATGCGCACTAAGTTAATCAGGAAATGTCACAAGTGCTTAGGCATTTTTTTCTACGAATCGATATGAAGGTTGATTTTTGAACTTTTTGAAAGCTTGTTTATTGACGCCCATTATCCTCCACCTTCTTTTAGATTTAAAACAGCGATTGAGTGCTTATCTTCATCTTAGTGAGGAATAAGAGTGAGGGGGAGAGAGAGAAAGAGAGAGAGAGAGAGAGAGAGAGAGAGGGAGAGAGAGAGAGAGAGAGAGAGGGAGGGAGAGAGAGAGAGAGAGAGAGAGAGAAGGAGAGAGAGAGAGAGGAGAGGGGGTGTCTCTATATACCGCCCAAGGTGAAAGTACTATACTAGCTCTATTGAGTTTAAAATTGGGTCTCTTAACAAGGGGAAAGCAAACAGCAAGATGCCTGAGTGATCTGGTCGGGATTTCATCTCCTCATCAACAACACAAAAGTCGGTAAACAAAGGCTCCTCTGTCGCGCTCACCCCTGTTTAATGCCCTCATTGCCTTGGGTGCATGAGTGTATACAAACTTAAAGGCCTTTTTTATGGCTAGGTACCGAGTGGATTAAACGACTGGCGGGCGCAGTGTATTAGCTCTGTGCTCACGGCGTTTCGTATACATGGTATACGGAGTGATAGTCCGTTGTCATGGTCACCGGAATGAGTGGAAAGAATCCGCGATAGTTGCGCCCTACGAACATCACCCGCATCTTACGATGATATGTTTCTTAATTTGTTTTTGTGTAATTAGCTTGGGTTACATTGCGTGAACAGAAAGTTATGCATTGTTTTCTACAATCGTATCTCTTTGTGTCCGTTTTCAATAGAAGAGCGTACCAACATGATCATATTTTTGGCACGCATCTCTATGCCACCCTTGTACATGTTCTGGGCTTCTCGTCACATCCTTTTCGCGTCTTCTAGTATTTTTTTTATTTCGTAGGGAAAAACAAACTACGGCAGTTGGTAAGCAGCTGCCATGTCGGCTAAACCTCGGACAAGCGTTCGATCTGTCCCATCATGAAAAATTTACGTTAAAGGCACACTTATATTTCATGGTGGCTACAAATTCAAGATGCATGTAATTATGACCCTATAACATACTGCACATACATTTACAGACATCACACTAGATATAACCAAGGATGTTTAAGCACATGGAGTGCCAGCAGCCATTTAATTAATGCAGATTCATTGTACTTTGCCTTTAGTCTCAAAAGAACGCTTTACAAAGATTTTGTCTCTGATCTCCCATGTTCGAATCCGTCGATTCTCCTGATGATTTATGCCTGGATTTGACGTATAAACAAAATCGGATGCGCAGAAGAATTCGGGGAGATATTCTCACCCCATATACTTGCGCAGTTGTGACATGTAATAATCAAATTGTGTATTCGCTTGTCCTAATTAAGTGCATAACAATCACTCAGTGACAAAAGTTCAGCAGCGAAGGCTGAAATGTATGCACGTATAGGAATGTGTATGACCTATTATAAAATCCAGGTGAACGTGACGCAATCGCGTATGCATCATTGAGAGCAGATGCTAGTCATGAATATTAAGTGGCGGAATCAAACCTTGTTCAAAGGGATGAATATGCATGTACTTAAACATCCTTGATATGACATGAAAGCCATAGAGAGCCCTTTCTACTTCTTCTTTGGCCTGCTTTGTATCTGTACAGACTATTGTCTTTGCGCGTGGATTTTCGCCTTTATCTTGTCCGTCTAATTTGGTTCAGGGGTGAAACCCTACACCCCTGCCCTGGCCACATTCCTGATACGGGGTTCGGTTGAGTAGCTACGGCGTGTACATGTCTTGGAGTGGGGGTGGATTTCTGAAAGAGGATCACTGGTCTCCGGTAATCCGAAAAGGGAGAACAAGGACCTGTCCGTCTCGAGAAGAATAGCACCTCTTGTAATCCGATCTCAGGCCCTCATTAGAAATAGTTTTGAGAAAGGTCTTCATTGTAACGAGAGATAAGACTGTATCCTTTTTCTTCAAGGGATAGATCACCGTGAAATTAAGATGGTTTTAATAAGAGCAGAAACATGAAAGAAACATAAAAGTGAAGCTTTAATGAAAATCCGTCAAAGGATAAGAAAGTTATGATCTTTTAAATTTTATGATTTTGTGACGTCACGTGCGACGTGCTCATCCATACGTTGTGTAATAAAAGTAGAAGAAATAGAGCATTTGAAGCAATCTGGATCGTAGTTTATTTTTCGTGCTGAAAGCAAAATCAATTATTTCTTGCTTTACCTTGCTTCATAAAACGATTATTCAGAAGGATTAGAAATTACAAATAAATACAAATCATTCAACGATTACAAATGACAAATCAATATAAAGAGGAATAATCAAACCTTGTAATTATATTCAAATTATCTTTGAAACTTGAATTTTAGAACTTTATTGAGAGGTCTATTTGAATTGAAGTCTGTGGCACTATTACGTTGACTTGAATTTACAAATGGGATGCACTACATTTCATAAGCAGTTTAAAAGAGTATGAATGATTAATGGTTCGGCTAACGACTAGAATGGTTGCTAAGAGATAAATTATATTTGAGGATCGTTCAATGGGAACGGTGCATGCATGATTTAATTTCCTGAAAGTGAAATCAATAAATGGAGCTATATCAACGGAAACAGGTTCGCGTGACCATGAAGCTATGAACCATTTGTTTATATTGGATCCATGACGATACTGACATTTCTTCTGAATTGAAGCATCGAAGAATGATTCAAAGTCCTTGTAGCCTCGTCCAAGTCTAAAAAAGGGGAGGGGTGTCGCAAGCTTCGTTCTAGCATGTCCAAGAAGAGGTAAAGGGGGTTTCGTTTCCCACTCTTTTGCCATTTACCCCTATTAGTACCATGTATGCATGTCAAGTTTATTGTGTGAATTGGGTGTCGGGAATAGGTAGTGAGATGGTTCACCAAATAAAATGGAACTCCACGTTCCAGTATTGTAGTAAATCCGATAGATACACGTAAAAACCCGATGCCTTCACGGTCGTGTCTTGTTCAGAGGTCAATTGTTGATAGATGGTATCGTGATATTGTACTAAAAAATCCGGCTATCCAAACGTGCAGAATTGTTAGTATTCTCAAAATGCACCATTTGCATATCTTGGCCAGGACCCTGTTGCATACAACTTACCAGTGATAGTAACTTTACCACCAATGGCAAACTCTGTTGAACCCTTGAATTTGATTGGCTGTTGAGCTGTGTTACCATGGTAGTTATCATTGATGGAAGAGTTACCATTGATGGTGAGTGCAAGGGGCCCAGATCTGTTTTTAACACTTCCGTTTCGTATATACAACGCCCGAAACACACGGACAGACAATCAGACAGAAACACACACACAAACACACGTACACACACACACGTACACGCACGTACACAAACACACAAGCACACCTTGTCTGTGGGTCATTTCTCCTCACCACCTAACATGTCTGACTGTACATTAATGCGTCTAGGACGATAGATATTTGCTGAGCAAATACCTGCACAATTCACTCTGAACGAGCCCTCAGACCCTCTAACCCCCCCCCCCCTTCTCCAACCTATAATGCCTTAGTTGTATGTTTTGGGCTCATGTACGACCGATCGGCAATTACTATGTTTGCTTATGCTGCCACAGCTTAATGAATACTGTCGTAGTGGGTGCAATTGGCGCCTTGGCGATGAATTTTAACCTATCCGGCCAGTCCAGTAGAATGACCACCGGTCAGCAGACAAGTGGACACAGCGGCCTCAGCTGAATCACTGAGTACATGAAGGGAACAAAAGAGAGAAGAAGGGGAGGATGTAGGTCCTTTAACTCTGTACGTTCAATATGTTCATTTATCACCAGCAATACACATAAATCCCATAGAGCTAAATTTTGGCTGGCTCAGTAAGGGTTAAAACCAATGGAGGTTAACCCACTGTTCACTTAACACTAGAACGCTCTAATCCCTTTCATTCTGCTTTACGATTTCTCATGACAATTCTCCAAGATAATCCATATTTTGATCGTAATAAGAGGAATATTCAATTCGTGCATCAAATCATTTTGTATTAACATAAATTCAAACGCACCTACTTATATTTCCGTGCTGCCTCAGTTATGGAAGTTACGTCACATGCATGAGTGAGTGGTTTGAAGAACGAATTAATAATATAAAATATCGTAAACAAAAAACAAACAAACACAACAAACCCAAAATTATTGCAGGGTAATCAACTTATAATGTTCTCGAAGGCATAGCTCCGAATCGGTCTTATAATCATCTCGGCTTCATACGCCGCTCTCCTCCGTTATACATTCGTGTGTGTGTGTGTGTGTGTGTGTGTGTTTGTGTGTGTTGTAACCATAGTAACATATTATACAGTTGAAAATGGGGTGTGATGTCTTTCAATGAGTAATCAAAATGTGTCAAATGTTGTATAATAGCCATGATAACATGTCTTTAATTCGTTTGCCATATCCCAGCTTAAATGTCGAAGGGTATACAACAAGCAATGTGATTCTCATTGTCTTATTCTTTCTCATTGTTTCTCATCGTTCGAAGCAAAACCTGAGAATAGAATGAGTGGAACTATGAAGGAACTCGCCAAAAAGCGCCCGGGTGCTTATTTGAGGTTGTTCGCGTAAGGGCAATGCTAGCTTGGAGGTATTTGTTCATCAGTCGCGTCTCGGAAGCAGTATAGTAGCATGACAACAGCTGAAGGATTTCACACCACCTCGCTATAATTTCGATTAGACGCCTTGCACTGCCTGTCACGACTGACATTAGTTACCCCAGGTGAGAATGAAACTAATGTGTGTATAGCCATCCCGTTGGAAAAGTCACTTAAAGGGATAGTTCACCCTGAAGATAAGTTGGTTTTAATAAAAGCAGAAACATGAAAGAAATATATTGATGAAGGTTTGAGGAAAATCGGTCACAGGAAAAGAAAGTTATTAGATTTTGAAATATCAATTTTGTGACGTCACGTACGAGGTGCTCTCCCATATGTTTCTGTGCTGTATGATTCCATAAAGTTGTCTTTGTCTGTTTTTGATGACGGAGTATTTGTTTTCATAGAGGTATGTGTGTACGAACGTGTTACTAATGATGTATTAAACGCAGAGGTGAAATCTTATGTCTCCAAGACCTGTCTCAGTTTAGGCATAAATTAGTGGTTTTGCAATGATAGGTGTATGTGTGTGAAAGAGAGATAGTATGTGTTTACATGTTCGCGTGTGTGTGTGTGTTTGTGTGTATGTATGTGTGTGTATGCGTGTGTATGTATGTGTGTGCGTGTGTGTGTGTGTGTGTGTGTGTGTGTCCGTGTGAACTCTGTGTTTCACTACGGTGAAGGAGTTTGATAAAACTTACTTACAGATACACTTGTAATTAAGGACATAAAATGGATCACATATCAAAATCTATCATAGTTTGTAGAAAGAACCATTGTTGAAAAATGTTACGTTATAATAGTAAAAAGAAGGTTGTGAGCGCCTGTTTTGCAGCCTGTATGACACAAACTGCGCGTCGCTCCACAACACGATCGCTCTACACAAGTTGACTCTCTATTCAATCTGAATTGATCTATGAAGCCTGTAGCGAACTCATTACAATCATTAACCCATCGCTTGATTAATTTCAATTTACACTGGTCTATTATCTTCTAAAGAAGTAGAAATAACGAATCACCGGCAGGTAAATTATTCATTACATTCTAAAGCACGCTGGCTAGGTCTTCCTGTATTGGCGTTAATTTCATCGTGTGATCAAGATGATAAAGCTCTCGTAACCCGCCAGTCGCTTTGAAACGGTTAACACCCCCCCCCCCCCCCCCCCCAGTGCCAAACCAGGAATATCACATTGACTCATTGCACAGTTAATGCATCTTTGGTACTGAGAGGCTTAAATAAAATTTTGTTGAATTTTCTACAAAAAACGTTAATGGAATTCATTATAGACTGCCATTATGTTCACCCAATAGGAAGTAAACAGAAACATTCAGTTAGTGTAAGGTGTAACCGTTTGATTGAGCCTTTGTAGATTAAATAAGTGTATCACCTTGGTTATAGGACTTCGTATCTTGTTTGAAAGTGCTCAATGAAAACCTTTAATGAATTCGTCTTCTCTCTTTTTTCTCTGTCCTGACATACATTCTATTTTCATCACTCTTTTCCTTCTATTTACCCTTCTCTGACCTTCTGTTTCTTTATCGTTGTGGGCTTCCTAACCTCCCCTCCCATTCTGTCCCTTCCCCATCGATGGACCCACCCTCACTCTCGTTCTGTACCACTCCCCTTTCTTTCTCCTTCCTTTGCTCATTTTACTTCGTCCTCTTCTCTTGTCCCATCTTCTCCCTCTCCTTCACGTTCCTTCTCTACATTCCCTCCACATTTCCCCACCCTCTTTTATCTTCTCTCTTCTCCCCATTCCTCCTCACCTGTCCATCCCATCTCCTCCTCCTCTCTCTCTCCTACCATTTTCCCACCTCATCCCATCTCGCTCCCCACCATTGCCCCTTCCCTCCACCCTACTTCCCGCTTCCCTTCCTCTCCTACCACCTCCTCCATCTCAACCTTTCCACTCCCCTCCCTAAACCTCATCCTTAACCCCTCGTCCTCTTTCCGCCCTTGCCGCCTCCTCCTGTTTCTCCCCTCCACCCTTCTTCTCCTTCCCTTCCTCTCCTACCACCTCCTCCATCTTACTCTTTCCACTCCCCTTCCTAAACCTCGTCCTTATCCCCTCCTCCCCTTCCCTCCTCCACCCCAGGGAGAGTAAAGGCGTGACGCTTTTCGAGGACCAGCTCAACCTCGATCACCTGAAGGAGCTCATGTCGCAATTCGCCGTGCACGAACCCACGGATGAGATGCCGGACGATGGCACGTACTCACCGGGCCGAATCATTAAGAGGGAGGCTGGGAATGTGACTTTGGGCGAGTTTAAATCCATGGTCAGGAGCCTTCTCAAGTCTTCCGACTGGGATGCGCACCTAGAGGCTCTGTTTGCAAAGGTTGGTCCCTCCTCCTCCTCCTTCTTTTTCTTTTCCTTTTCTTCTTCTCCTTCTTCTTCTTTTTCTTCTTCTTCTTCTTCTTCTTCTTCTTCTTCTTCTTCTTCTTCTTCTTCCTCTTCTTTTTCTTCTCCTTCTTTTCTTCTTCTTCTTCTTCTTCTTCTTCTTCTTCTTCTTCTCCTTCTTCTTCTTCTTTCTCCTCCTCTTCTTCTCTGTTATCTTCCTTATCTTCTTGATCTCCGCCTACTTATATTTTCTTCTCATTCTCCTCTGTTTTTCTCCTCCTTTTTCTTTTCCCCTTCTTTTTTCCTTTTCGTTTTCTTGTTCAGTTCGCCCTCATTTTCTACTTCTACTTACATTTCTTCTTTCTCCTTCTTCTCTGTCATCGTCCTCTTCTCCCTCTCTTGTTCATTTCCTCCTCTTCTTATTTTATTGTCTTTGGCTTCCCATTCTTCTTCTTCTTCTTCTTCTTCTTCTTCTTCTTCTTCTTCCTCCTATTCTTCTTTGTTATCTTTCCTATCCTCTTGATCTCCACCTCCTTATATTTTCTCCTCATTCTCATCTGTTTTTCTCCTTCTTTATCTTTCCCCCTATTTATTGATTGAAATGATTAATTGATTGATTCATTCATTGGTTGGTTTGTTGACTGATTGATTGATGGATGGATTTATTTATTTATGTATTTATTTATTCATTCATTCATTATATTATTATTCTTATTATTATTATTATAATTATTATTATTATTATTATTATTATTATTATTATTATTATTATCATTATTATTATTGTTTTCATTATTATTCAAGTTATGTTCTTCTTATTGTGCTTGGGCTTCTTGTGTTATTTTATGATGCTGTCACTTGTAATCCATCTCCTACTTCAATATAACAGCATGCACATAATGAAAATCCCGGTGAATCCAATTTGGTAGAAACATGATTAATTCATCAATGACATGGTTGAACACGGTGTCTCAATTTGGATGGACAGTGTGCATAATTAATTAGTTCATGGACAATCTCATACCGCTTTAGCATCATGAAAACGATCTCATTTCAAAAGTACCACTCGTATTAATTTGTTGCTATAGAGACGGGATTAACTGCACCCCCTGGCGGTTCCATTCTCTGGATATCATAACCCACCTCAACTCTCAATATATTCCCAAATTACTGAGTGAGCGTACGACTAGGGAAATCTGATTCGAACAGTGTGAGGCAACTATTTGATTAAACCGAATTCTAGTGAGATTGCCGGAGAACACCAATATTGCCAGTTGATCCCAATGGCGTCAATATAATTTTGTTTTATTATTCTCGTTCAAAAGATATCTATTGAATTGAATTGAAGGTCAATCTCAACAAGACTGTTTTGAAAATCGTTATGTTACACGGTAACTTTCTCCGATTTATTTACAAATATAAGATTTGACAACATTCAAAAGTCATTAATATACATGATATTGCTAATATGGCTTAATGTACTATTGGAATCCACTTTTACCTCCAAAACTTGTTGGTAGTTAAAGAAAACCCAAAGTGGAAATACTCTTAAATGATACACTATCCTGCTTATGCAATGTGAATAGTTGAATACAATGAGTTTGTCAGAAAAAGTACGTGTGCGTCAATTGACGTTAAAGTATCTCTCTATTTTTTAGAGCAATGTTGTATGAGGCACAGTCATGGAAACTCTTCCAGGGAATTACTTCCCTTTCCCCTGTAGTAGTTCCTAGATATTGCAGCCAATTTAGCTTGGAGTATTATACTGGCATGGGCGGAAATCCCGGGGGACGGGGTGGACGCGTCCCCCCCCCCCACCATTTCGAAGGGGGGGGGGGGACACAATATCAAATTTCCCCCCCACTATTTTCGGTCGTGTACCCCCACGAGACTGGGCGGATTTATTTTTTTTCGGAAAACGCCATTACCCCCCCCCCCCCCCCCCCCGCTCAGCTACTTCTTGAGGAAAAACATGTCCCCTCCACCTTCGGGGAGCGATTTCCGCCCATGTATACTGGTGTAGTGAGTGTATCATATTGTTGTGCCCAGAGTTAGGCAAAAGTACATACATGCACATTATTCCGTGTCCAGGGATGTGAGCGGTCCAGACAGAGGAGGTCAAGAGGTCAACCCATGTCTGGCCAGCCCACTGCTGGATCACGGGATAGGGGCATGTTGAATGGGCTGATGTTCCATGATCATGAATGTTGCTGACCAGTCCAGCATTATGGAAAAAAAGGGGGACTGTCAGATTTTGCTGACTGGCCAGAAAATGATGGAAGAAAGTGACTGGGAGGAGGGGAGATGGAGTTAGTTGAGCTCTAGCATGTCGAGTGGAGAGTTGAGACCCGACACTGAACAGTGAGAGATTTGGGCGTGTGACGAATAAATGAGCTTTTAAAACGTTAAATCTTAGTCGACTGTGTCATTATTATTCTGTATCAAAGTTTCAAAGACTTAGAAACTTAACACTGGTGGCAAGCGGTGGGATTTGAACTTGCACACGCTGACATCACAATGCCAAACACGAAGAAGTTGAGGAGACAAGCTGATGTCATGGAACAAAATGACGACCAGGATTCGGAGATCGAAGCGCTGAAAGAAGAAATCAGGGAGCTGAAAGCACAACAAAAACCGGCTATAAACTCTGTCCCGCTACCAAGACAAAATTCGTTTGATGGGAGTGCATCCTTTGTTGCTTGGCGCAACCAATTTGAGAGCCTGTCCGCATCAAGTAGGTGGGGAGAGGAGGAGAAGCGACTGCGTCTAATTTCGTCACTGCAAGCGGAGGCATCAGAATATATTTTCAACCTGCCGGACTTTGCCGAACTCTCGTTTGGACAGTTGTTGAACAGTTTGGAGAGACGATTTGGGGACCATCGTCGATCTGCTTCATTTCTTGCTCGGTTGGAGGCAAGGAAGCTGGGAAAAACAGAGTCTATCGCGGAGTATGTTGCAGACATAAGAACTCTTACCAACAAAGGCTACCCAACTGCCGATTCGGTGACGAGAGAGACGATCGCGATACGACATTTTACGTGGGGGCTATGCGACCAACAACTCGCAATAACCGTGGGGATGCGAGAGCCAACATCCCTCGAGGAAGCACGAGAAATTGTCGAGGTGTATCGGAGCTTGAAAGAGGAGGAGGCATGCCAAACCGGAGCAAGAGTTAGGCATGTAAAGGGAGTGACGGAAGAACGACTCCAGGAATTTGAAGAGAAGCTTACTTCAACGGTTTTGAAGAAAGTGGACGACCTGGCATCCACATTGTCTTCCATATCCATCAACATGCAAGGGCGTGGCCAGGGAGGATACCGTGGTCGTGGACGTGGCCGAGGTGGCAGACGTGGCTTCGGATATTATCGTAGTAGGGATGACATCAACTGCTACAACTGTGGTCTGCAAGGGCACTTCGCTCGGGAGTGCAACCAGCCAGAGAGAGAGCCGAATGATGGTGCGCAGCAGCAACAACAAGCCTCGTCGACATCGGAAAACTAGTGATGACCGGGTCATCCGGTCCGACGCCGGTCACACCAGTAGTAGAGATAAATGTGAGAAGGAGTGGAGCAGTTGGGATGTCATCATCCGTGAAGGGAAAAGTAAATGAAACAAGTGCTAATTTGCTAATTGACACAGGTGCTGCAGTAACAATAATTTCCGAGTCTTTGTACAAAAGAATTCCCTGTGATCGTCGACCTCCGCTCACTGAACCGTTAGACAAAACCGTACTTAAGACTGCAGATGAAAATGTAATGAATGTTCTCGGACAAACGACCTTTCATTTCGATATTGCTGGAAAAGTGTTCACATGGGATGCATATGTGGCAACAATCAACGACGATGCATTAATCGGATTTGATTTTCTCTATCATTTTGATTGTGTTGTGGAAGCTCGACGAGGATTGAAAATTGATGGATTGCTTGTAAAATGTGAGCTTGAGTACAGCACTCCAAATATCACTGCTCGACGTGTGACATTAAAATCTTCAGTTGTTGTTCCCCCTAACAGTGAAATAGTGACTACCGGAATTGTGGAAAAGGACATAGGGGAAAGTAGCAGTGATATAATTATTGAACCGCTGCCTGCTGGACTTAGGAACAATGAATCAGTGTTAGTTGCTGCCACATTGTGTAGTAAAGACCAGGTGAAATCAAATGTTCCGTTACGATTCATGAACACGACATCTGAGAGTGTTTTATTGCGAAAAGACCAAACTATCGCTTATGCTAGTGATGTGATTGACTTGCAGGAAATTGATAATTGTGAAAATAGTTCAAGTGTGCTCATTAATCGCATTAGTGGTGCAAATGTCACAACAGCGGCGCAACAACGGCCAACCCACACTGCAAAGGCAGAAGATACTTCAACACAACTGCACAGAGATCTGAACGAACTTTATGAACGAAGTTCTACAGGACTCAACAATTCGAGAAAACAGAAACTCAGCGGGTTACTTTTGAAGCATTCCAACACATTTGCAAAGTCAAAAAGTGATCAAGGGAGGTGTGGTGTTCTTCAGCATGAAATTCACACTAATGATGCCAAACCGATTAGACAACCTGCTCGCAGACCACCTCGCGCATTCGAAAATGAAGAAAGTGAAATAATCAAAGAGCAATTAAAAGGAGGCATCATTAAACCGTCGACATCCCCCTGGGCATCGCCCCTCGTCTACGTTAAAAAGAAGGACGGCACCACACGCCCCTGCGTAGATTATCGCAAACTTAATTCCGTGACCGAATTTGACTGCTTCCCTCTCCCTAAAATCGATGAGTGCCTCGATAGCCTGGGTGGCAGCCAGTTTTTCTCCACCCTTGACCTCCAGTCCGGGTATTGGCAGATCGAGGTAAAAGAGGAAGATAGGCCAAAAACTGCTTTTCGAACGCGATCTGGACTCTATGAATATGTTGTAATGCCCTTCGGGCTGTCGAACGCTCCGAGTACTTTCGAAAGATGCATGGAGTTAGTAATGAAAGGATTACAGTGGAAAACATTACTTGTCTACCTCGATGATCTCATCATTTTCAGCAAAACTTTTGATGAGCACTTATCACACCTTGATGAAGTATTGTACCGCTTGAGCAGGGCCGGGCTCAAGTTAAAACCGAGCAAGTGTGCATTATTTCAGTCAGAGGTACTTTATCTGGGACATGTTGTGACACCTGAAGGAATAAAGCCGAACCCTGAAAAAGTGGAAGCAGTAGCTGAATGGCCTACCCCCAGTGACATTGGGGATGTGCGCTCATTTTTAGGACTGTGTTCCTATTATCGGAAATTCATACCTGGATTTTCTACTATTGCCCGCCCCTTGAACCACCTACTTGAATCTGGCGTACGCTTCGAATGGGATGACGAATGTGAGAAAGCCTTCATCCATTTGAAAAGTGCTCTAACATGTGATAAAGTAATGGCCTATCCTTGCGATCAGGGCACATTCATACTAGATACAGATGCGTCAGCATACGGTGTAGGTGCTACATTATCCCAAATGCAGCTTAACCCGAGGAATGGAAAAATGGAGGAAAGGCCGATAGCTTATGCCAGCCGGACACTTACAAAAACTCAGCGACGATATTGCGTCACTCGCCGAGAATTACTCGCAGTCGTCACATTTGTTCATTACTTCAAACATTACCTACTTGGACAAAAATTTATCATCAGGACGGACCACAGCTCGCTCCGATGGGTGATGTCGTTCCGCGACCCGACTGACCAAATGGCGAGATGGTTAGAAATCCTGTCTCAATATAACTTTGAGATAGAACATCGTGATGGGAAACGTCATTCTAACGCAGATGCACTGTCTCGCATACGATGCAACCCAGAGGCCTGTAGCTGCTACGACGGTGACGACATCGTGGAGGCCTTGCCGTGTGGAGGTTGTCAACGATGTCGAAAACAGCACGCAGCGTGGTCGGACTTCGTTGAGTACGAGGACATAATCCCGCTAAACACACGACGGGTAGGTAGCCAGACAGAGGAAAGAGAACCCAGTGATGCGCTACCCCGATTTGACAACACATCATCGTCATCGTCATCACCATCATCTGAACGTGACACGGCCACTAGCCCTGCCGATGAAGACTCGAGTTATTGCAATGACAAGTATGCATCCGATATCTTTTTGGCACTGGGGTATGTATTCACGCTGGTTCATTTGATTTTTGTAATTCTTATGCAAAGTATCGAATGTTGTGCCACTGCCACGAAAAGGGGCATTAAACGAATGTGTATGTGTAAACATACCTACATCAGGCAGGTTACAACCAGAAAGAAAGCCAAAAGCAATGTGAGCTTGGGAGGAAATTGTAAAACCAAAGAAAATGATCATAGTAAAATTGGGCAACATATATTAGATAGTATTGGATTTACATCGTCAAGCTTGTCAGCCATACAACGACAAGACAAAAATATAAATTACATCATGAATTTAATGAATGAATCAGGTGAAAGACCTAGCCGTGAAAAAGTACAAGATAAAAGCCCAACAGTACGCAATCTTTGGTTACTATGGAGACAACTGGAGTTGGTCGATGGAGTGTTATATAAGAGGTTTCATGAAAGCCCATCAAGGTCATTTCTAACTCTAGTTGCCCCTAAGTCATTGCTTAAAGTAATTCTGGAAGCCAACCATGATAACGTAATGTCTGGTCATCTAGGAATAAAGAAATCATTTAGTCGAATTCAGAAGCACTACTATTGGTACAAAATGAAAGACGATGTCAGAAATTATATTCGGGCTTGCAGTGTTTGTGGCGCTCGAAAAAGGCCACATAAATCCCCAAGAGCTCCCCTCCAAAATTATCAACAGGGAGCCCCCCTGGATAGGGTAGCCATTGACATACTAGGCCCCTTCCCGGAATCTAACAATTCAAACAAGTATGTATTAGTGGTCGGGGACACGTTCACTAAATGGATAGAGGCCTATGCAGTCCCTGATCAATGCGCTAAAACGGTGGCAGAGAAAATTGTGAATGAATTCATTTCAAGATTTGGAACACCCTATGAAATTCACTCAGATCAAGGCAGGAATTTTGAATCTGCGCTGTTTGCTGAAATATGCAAAACTCTCAAAATACACAAAACCCGAACATCAAGCTACCACCCCCAATCGAATGGGTTCATCGAACGATTTAACCAAACTCTTGTCAATATGATTGCCTCGTATGTGAGCAAACATCAGAAGGACTGGGATGCCAATATCCAGTTATTGACAGCTGCGTATCGTAGCACTGTGCACCCCACCACGGGGTATTCCCCAAATTACTTAATGTTGGGAAGAGAAGTTAACACGCCTCTTGACGTAACGCTAGGGCTGCGGCCAAACATGGAGCCTAGTAATGTAGATGAATATGTAGTCAAACTACTAGATCAGTTGGATGAGGCATATGGTTTAGCAAGGCAGCAAATCGGAAAGAGTGCTGAACGACAAAAACATGATCATGATGTACGATTATGTTACAAATCATTTGAAGTTGGCGATTTAGTATATTGCCTGGACACTACTAGAAGAAAGGGGTTAAGCCCGAAACTGGAACCAGAAAAATGGAAAGGACCTTTTGTGGTTACCAAGAAACTTAGTGATTTGTTGTTTGAGATCAAGCAGCACAAATCAAAATCGAAGGTAGTTCACCATGACAAATTGAAATTGTATGTTAGTGATTCACTCCCAGATTGGGTGCCTAGAATGCAAGAAATGGTCTTGTCGGGCAAAAACACTGCCACAAAATCACGAGGAGTGCAAACTGTATAATTCGTAGATGAGTAAAGTACACATGTTGCTTGATTAACTTATTTTGTTGTGCTTAAGGAAAAATGCAGTACCTTTGTCTTCGCACATTGAAACTTTTATTGGGTAAATTTCAAACAATAAGATGCATACAATGCAACTACTGGTACATAATGATAACAACATTGTGCATAGCGCATTAATTGTGTTTTGATATGCTGTAGACGTTTTTCGCAAAATGTTGCAAAGAAATTACAGAATGTGGAACGAAGAAGTGAAGTACATTGGATATTGGCACGAAAATAGCAGATGGAATTAAAACCCTGATCAGGTTGTTAATCAAAGGTAAATGATGATATGCGCCATAAGTGAGAATTAGTAGCAACCACATTTTTTTTTTTTTTTTTTTTCATCTCTTGTGTTGTTGAAAATGATCTGCCCTGCGTCTGTCCAAAGTCGCCTTAGCTGGTATCTCCAGGCAGCAGTGAGTCAAAGACGATATTGGGGATGAATGAGATTAAACAGTGTATCAAAGCACAAGTAATGCATTATTTGGTTATTCTACAGTGTATCCGAAATATGACAAAAGAAATCAAGGATATGACAAAAGAAATTATTATTGTATTTTCTGTACGGAAGCGAATTTTTTTTTTTGTGGGCACAGTTCACCGACTTGAATTTTTTCTTTCTTGATAGTTATTCATTGTTCTTTGTTATTGTGATGAAATAATTAGCAATGAAGTAAATGCTAGCTTAGGAAAGTTATTTCATATGGACATCGCTTATCGCTTCTTGATGTATGTTCTTGGAGAAGATGACCTGCCCTGCGCCTGTACAAAGACGCCTTGCTGGATTATTGATTCCGGGCCGCAGAAATTCCTCCCCAACATTCATTTGAGGACCAATAAGTGTTTCACAGGGACGGTTGATTTATTAATTTAGTCTCTCAACTGCTACCCTTTTGGATATTCATTTACTTGTTGGGGGCCTTGTTTATGTCATTACTCAGTTTTCACGTAGGACATAATTATTCACACTGGTTACGGAGTAGTGTCTTAGCAGAACATTTGCATAATTGCCCTGTTTTTGTACTGCGAGTTTCAATTTCAACATGTTTACTTTATGTTCTAACTTTGTGTTCATTAATTGATGATGCTGGTTTTATTTGATCTCGATTGGTCTCGATTATGATTTTATTGTTGATATAAATGTACATATCTTAGGGATTTCATAGCTTTTGCTTTTGCTCTTGGTTATCTGTAGATTTACTTTTCTTAATTATGTTAAGCAGTTCAATTCCCTCTCCTCTCTATTCCTGATTTCACTCTTTGTGTCTTCTTTCTTCTTTCATCCCTTTCTTCACTCCTCAGTGGATGTATCTACTGAATTTCTCTCTCTCTCGTTTTTTTTTTTTCTTATCTTGTGGCTTTTCTATCACATTTCCTTCGTCTTAATGTTGACGTTATTAACTTGTATTTGGTTTGGATGATAGTTTGTTCGAATTCATTGTTTAGTATACATGAGTTGTGTGAATCGTTTTCTTATGCTTTTCTTCTGTATCTTATGTCTTTGCGGAATGACCACTTTGATTACGCATGTATGTAGGTTGGAATATTCAGTGTATTTCCTATGGCACTGTAGACACATATTGAGTAATGTACTGTACATAAGTTATGTGTGTGTCATATGGGCGTGGTTTAGGTTTGGAGAACCACTCTCTACTATCTGATTGGTCATGTACCCCCACCATTTCACATGCTCACACAGAAAAAAAAAAAAAAAAAATCTTTGCCACCCCAGGGGTCATGAAGGCCTTGCAAATTTGTGTTGATGTTGCCGCACTGGACATTTGGCCTAGCCCGGTTATCTGACCACATAGGGACATAAATTTTCCTCCCTCCCACCCCCCCCCCCCCCCCCTGCCTACACCACTCTCCCTCATCCGGGCCTTTCCATTTTTTCCCTACATTATTTCTAGTCCACTTGTGTCCATGCGCAGTTTTGTTCTTCTTTATGGGAAGCGGTGTTTGGGTTAAAGATTCTGACACAATCATTCCCAGGGTGGTTTAGGACATGCCTGTGTTTGCAATTCAAGCCCATGAGTTTTTCTTTGTCTGTATCGACGCCCTTATATTTGAATGCACTGTGGAATTTGTTCGGACATTTGTATTTAGTCATTAGTATTTTGATACCTTAACATGCTGTGGCAGTACATTTCTTTCTTTCCTTCTTAAACATGCAAACATCTTTCTATCTCTCACTCCTACGATTTCCTCTCCTTTGTGTCTTTTAAACTCTCTCTCTCCAAAGTTGTTTGGCCTGCTGTAAATGTGTGTCTACATTGTTTTATGATGTTCATGATAATGATGTTATGCTCGGTCAGTTATTTTTTATGTTACATGTAGCCTATGTACACTGTAGGTATATAGTCATCTTGAGTTGACTTTTAGAATTCTGTCATTAGTTTGTGATTATGTTTTTTTTTTCATTTCTACAGCTAATGTTGGGTCGATACATGCTACACTCATTATCAAAGTTGATTTTGTAGTAGGACGACCTTACTTGGATTTCATTTGTCCATACTTCTGCCTTTACATGTTTTGAGTTTCATCATGACTTATTCTGTAGAATCACATTCTACATCCTTCTTGTTTATGTTTAATTGAATGAGTATAAATCCGTGCAGAAGACTATTTTTCAAGTTTATTATGTCCGCAGGTATACAATTGCTTACTATTGCGTTCATGGGAATCCACCTGCAAAATGTGTGGGGCAGAAGTTATGTTTTGTTTTGGTATACTTATCAGAATTTTTTTACCCCATTTGGGCACACCGGTTATGTGGGCTCTTATTTCACCCTGACAACTTATGTGGCTAGTTTATTGCTTTGCCCAAGGTCCTGATACTGTACGTTTCCATTTCCCATCTCCTATTTTCCCCTTCTCACTGTCTCTCACTTTTCTCTCCCTCTCTCTCTCTCTATCTCTCTCTCTCCTTCTCTTTCTCCCCCACCCCCATACCTTCCCCTTCCCTCTTTACCCCAGTGTCTGGTATAGAGTTTTCTGTCCGACCAGTAAACTAGGTAATCCCCAGCTTTCTGTAGATGTAATTATGTAAGACGCATTTTGATTTCTAAGTTACACATGTTTGTTGATTTCAATTACAATGTTGCCCCTCTCATCCATGTGTACTGATGCATAAGTTATAAAGAGCTGAATTAGCAAGTTTGCATGGTAGTTGTTTAGTTCTAGTTGTTTCCTATTTTTACATTTGTTTATAACTGTACTGTTGCTGGTTGATATTATTTGTTCAATATTATTAGCCCCACTCTCTCCCTTTCCCTTTCTTCCAATATTTGCTGTCCACATTATTTTGTATTGAGGACAATACATTTTTTCAAAGGGGGGGAATAGTGTTGTGCCCAGAGTTAGGCAAAAGTACATACATGCACATTATTCCGTGTCCAGGGATGTGAGCGGTCCAGACAGAGGAGGTCAAGAGGTCAACCCATGTCTGGCCAGCCCACTGCTGGATCACGGGATAGGGGCATGTTGAATGGGCTGATGTTCCATGATCATGAATGTTGCTGACCAGTCCAGCATTATGGAAAAAAAGGGGGACTGTCAGATTTTGCTGACTGGCCAGAAAATGATGGAAGAAAGTGACTGGGAGGAGGGGAGATGGAGTTAGTTGAGCTCTAGCATGTCGAGTGGAGAGTTGAGACCCGACACTGAACAGTGAGAGATTTGGGCGTGTGACGAATAAATGAGCTTTTAAAACGTTAAATCTTAGTCGACTGTGTCATTATTATTCTGTATCAAAGTTTCAAAGACTTAGAAACTTAACAATATGTAATACCAGCGTGACCTCCCCTCCTCCCCTCCTCCTCTCTCCCACACCACTGCCCCCGCTGTAATTACTACATAATTATGCATTCTCCACTGTACGATGCCAGTCGCGGTTATGATGCTGCGTAAATAAGTACAAACCTCCCCTACAGACATGCAGATACCAATAAGAAGAATTAACATTTCGAGGGCAAATACGAGTAGGTTAATTGCAATTTTTTCGATTTTTCCTCATGGCGAGGACACATCCTCCCAAGAGTCACTGACTGACAATACTTCCAGGATGAGAGAAGATGGGTTATCATGGCAATAGAAGTGATCTAGGTCGGAGATAATGATTGGGCTTTTAAACCATGTGTATTCCATTCGACTCGAGTTAATTTAAAATTACAAAAAATAAACATATCGTTTTTCCCTTTTTACAAATTTTATGATAGGGTGGTGTGTCGTTCTAAATATATGGCATTGTTATCATGAACATGAAAAAATGTGATGAGAGTTGCAAGTGAAAAATAAAAACATTGAATCAATACTGACGCAACTAGGATATTGTTTTGCAGGGAATATTGCTACGATCTTTTTGTAGCGTGATCATCATTAAGCTATGTCAGTGTCAAGGACTCCTTTTTTTGCAAATTGTAGGTGGTATCTTATCATCTGGTTACTATGTAAACTTCATCCCTTTTCTTGCATCTCGCAGATGAATACGTCTGCGGGCGATATGGTGGACTGGAATGAAATGTTGATGCGATGTTTTCTTTTTCTACTCTGATCTACATTCAGCTATCAAGATCTTCTTTCTTATTTTTTGCAAATTGTAGATGGTATCTTATCAGTTCAGTTCAGTTCATTTTATTTTAGCGCGATGGCCCATTTCAACCAAAGGCTGTTTTTCAGGGGAATCGTGTAAGAAAATAACATTACACATTATACATTTGAACATAATAAATCATGAAAAGAACAAATCAAAATATACATAAAAACAAACAAACATACAAGAAATTTACATGCTTAGTCATTAAAAAACCCACAAAGATATGTTTAATTTGCTACTTTTGTTTTATCATCTTTCCCAACATCTATATATCATTAATAATATAAGAACTGTATGCTATCTGAAAGTCAGATACTTATAGAGGCAAGAATTTATTGAGCGCGGTCTTAAATTTGGCAAGACTCTTATTTCATTAGGTAAATTATTCCACATATTTTTGGCTCCCTGATAGGCAAGACTGTTTTTTTTTTTATTTGTATGAGACAGCGGCAGTTTAATATTCTCCTTAACACTGCGTTTTTAATGAGAAATATTTACGAATGGTATGGGCAGACATTCCATGTAGCATTCTCTGTATATTTAATAGAAATCTTATCATCTGGTCATCGACTTTCTTGCACCTTGCAGGTGGACACGTCAGCAGATGGTATGGTGGACTGGAATGAGTTCGTGACCTACATGCTCCTGCACTACCGGGAGAACGACAACATGAAGTTACGTCAGAGGGTCGTCTTCTGCAAGGAGCCCAGGATCAGACACATCATCCAGAACAAGGTATAGTGACATCCGCTACAACGACCACCCATAGAGAAAGACCGCTTGCCTTTAAAGGGATTCGTGAAGGTTTGATGAAAATTCGTCAACGGATAAGAAACTTATGAACTTTTAAAATTGTAATTTTGTGACGTCACGTGCGAGGTGCTCTCCTATAATTGTTTGCATTTGATACCTCATTAAAAAACACACATAACTCTATGAAAAATATTTACCCCGTCGTCAAAAACAGAAAAAGAGCAATTTATTTAATCATACTGTACACAACATATGGGGGAGCACCTAGTACCTTTCATGGATTTTCATCAAACCTTCACACGCAGGTTTCTTTCATATTTCTGCTTTTATTGAGACCAACTTAATTTCAGGATGAACTTTCCCTTTGAAGACATTCTTCCTTGTCTCTACTGGGGCTTTTTTTTTTGTTGTTGTACAAGTTTCACAATGCTACTAATGCAAGAAAAACGGTCTTTCTTGACAGGTGGTCTTTATAGAGAGTTGAAAATTACTTATAAATTGCTAAAGTTGAGTGGTGCTCGTAGACAGTTTCTCTTTGGAGAGGGTTTTAACTGTATTAGCTAGGTACTACTAACCAATACTAGGATTGTAAACTGATGATTGTGGAGCTCAAACTAAAACTTGTTGACATTACCCACGACCCGACAAATTTGTTAGCGACTTTGTGTAAACTACTTGCTTGAAGATCTACTTTGGATGTTGACATGGTTTTGAATGAAGGTTTACGACTTATGATGTACATTGATGCGTTCTTTTTGTTGTTTTTTCTGTTCTTGCAGCAAGATATCGTCTGGTGTACTATGGTGCTGGAAAATCCATGTCGGTTTCTGACCCTCAGCAAGGTGAGTATGCTGATAATTTGTTTGATTAATTAATGAATATTTTTATTATCATTATCAATATTTTGTAATTATTTTTTATCTTCTTGTCAATTTACATTTTGAAGTAAAAACCAACAACATTGATAAAAATGTGACTGTGAATCAATGCATGTACATGTGTTCGATTTGTTATGTGACACTTTCAGAGAAAGGCTCAATCCTTTTCCTCTTACATGTCCAATTCATACATTTTCCATTTCTACACCTGTCATGCCTGTAGTTGTCTTTGTTTATGCGAGACTATATTAGAGATAGATTGTTTTCTTCAACTCAATCGTTTGACTGGTGATTCTCCTGTCACGTTGCCTCTTCAGCTAACTGTCTTCTATTCCCTCGCAATGATGCTTTAAAACATGTGGTTGGGAAGGATACATGTGTTATTAGATGACATGTTAACAAATCAAAATAATGATAAGCCGTGACATCTTCAATGATTCCCCGCAACTCCTCCAATGGCCCATCACTGACTCGTGTCACTCCATCCCATCAAATCCCAGGAGGGCACTTTGTGCGTGTTTGATGAGGACCTGCGCCTGATGAACTCACTGGAGCTACGGGAGGGGCCCGAGGACCCCCGCAACGGGGCCAAACGGCGCTTTCGGACCTGGTACAGCGACATCGTCTTCATGGGCAACGTCAACCGGATCGCCATCGGCTCCAACGGCCGCTCCATCCGTTTCTGGGACATCATCAACCACAAGACGTGCTTCGAAGAGTTCAACCTATACGGTAAGGGCGGTACAAAGGGAGTGAAACACTGATAATGTAAATTCGTAATATCATTGTAGCTGTTGCACTTCTTATTTCATACAAACTCCTCAATAGAGTTTGGAAAGATTTTTTGAGCCACCTATTTCTCATGTACCCGACACCTGCTTGCATCATTTTATGCGTCAGTCCATTAGCTAATATTCTCCTCTGTAAAATAACGCCAACTTTGTAATAATCGATTGCTTCATGGCGGAGTACCTCCCCTTTGTTTGTAAGTTGGTCCCTAACATAATTTGCCAAATTGACCAGTATCTGTTTTATTTATTCATTCAGCCATTCATTGATTCATCCTATAGCAACATAATCAATAGGACTGGCGCAGATACTGGTCAGTTTAGCACATTCTGTTTGAGACCCACCTGCAAAAAACGTGAAGGTACTCAGCCGTGATGCAACCGATTGTTGACAAATTTGTGTTATTGAACGGACTGATGCATAAAATAATACAAAACGGCCGTCAAACAAATGATAAATAGGTTTTAAAGAAGTTTCTAAGCTTTTTGTGACGAGTTTATTTTCTTCTTCTTCTTCTTCATCATCTTTTTTTTTTTTTTTTCTTCTTCTTCTTCTTCTTCTTCTTCTTCATCTTCTTTCTTTCCAGAAGTGCAATCTGTCCCCAGCCAACCTTCCTGCATCCACCAACGATAAAAAAAACCCCTTGATGATGTATATCCAACTAGTTATTTCACGGCCTCTGCTTTTTCTCCACGAAGGGTTAATTCTACGACGCCTCTTTCCAAACCACGTCACCATATATGATAGAACATAAATGTTCCACAGAAACAATCAATATTTTAATGTAATTTTATTTTATTTATATAACTTCCTTCACTTGTTACAGCTCTAAGTGACATTCCCTCCTGCCTGGATTATTGGTATGATAAGAAGGTAAGCACATTGACTCTGAGCGATTATAATAATGATATCATAATAAAAGGAAGTAATTTAAAATATATTAATAGTCGGCTCAGTTATATCTATTATGAGCCAAATAATAAAAAAGTAATTCCTGCTCTCAGGAGGCAGTTTGTATAGGTACACAGTTTTTTTTTTTTAAGCAAAGGCCCTAACATTTGTCATTATAAAAACCCTTTTCACAAAGTTCTAGGCAATGGTTATTATGTTAAGCCGCTTGCAAAATAACAATTGTATTTCTAACAAATCATTGTTGTTTGAAATTGATAGCACAACACTCACTGATTCAGTGTCTTTATATTCCACATACTAAGAATGTTGCTATATGATTGGTCAAGAGTTGATCACGTGATGAGGCGTAGTTTTTCCTATCAGATCACCTGAGAATAAAAGTTCGTTACACTCTAGGTGATAGTACTTTTTGGTTTCGCTGATCTCTTCACTCCTCACAGTCCTAATGCGTGATTAATATTTTGAGTACGCGCGAAATAAAAGTGCGTTACACTCGGACTATCAGCTCCCACTAACGCGTCCAAACGCGCGTCATAATGCGCGTCCTAATTAAACGCGCGCCCTAATTAACGCGCATCCTAACGCGTGTTCCCAATGGCAGCGGCTCGGGGTTAGGTAGAGAAGTAAACATTACTTTTGTACGTCAAATTGTAATTTTTGGTATAGATAGTTGGTTTCAGATGTGGAATATAAATCAAATAATCAACTTTTGGTTTCAGGCAATGAGACGAACTATCACTTCCTCGGCGATCTGAATGTATACGCTACATCCAGATCGCCCCGGAAGTGATAGTTCATCCCATCACCTTCACCAACGTTGATTATTTGTTTACTATTAACTCTCTATGTGCCTCATGATGATCTATTCACTCATACACACCAATCCCATAGAGTCACGTTTTGTATGGCACTATTA
Organism: Arbacia lixula; assembly: GCA_963669155.1. Taxonomy (NCBI): domain Eukaryota; kingdom Metazoa; phylum Echinodermata; class Echinoidea; order Arbacioida; family Arbaciidae; genus Arbacia; species Arbacia lixula. Next base: position 11,272,156 of record OZ022579.1, read on the forward strand.
AGAGGGTTGTTACTAAACATTGATTTTTTATTTAGGAAATAAACGGAGAAATAAAAGTGAGATACTTGGAGAAAGAAACAATCGAAAAGTGACAAAGAGACAGTTGACAAACGTAAATATGTGTTGTATAAAACGATACTACAAGCAACTAATATGCATTTATTAACAATATGTACATGATACCAGTTATGGGTTTTCCCCTTAAATGCTACAGAGGGTGCCACGCCAAAGAGTCACAGAATTCATGTAACCCCATATTGGAGCAGCAAGTCCTCTTCTATCACCTACTATCTCAAACACTCATCTCCAACACAATGGCACGTCCACATTGCACAAAGAGTCAGCAATATCTCATCTCGCCTTAACATCCCTTTCCCCCAGATCAAAACTTTCTGCTGACCAAGTACATGGTCATGGGTCTAGTCTGCCCCCGCAGACCCTATATTTACAAACTCCTTACATGGGGTTATTTCTGTAACAGGGTGAACATCATCAATACCATAGGTGCGTGCAGTATGTAATAACTCAAAATGGTTAACGTCCGTCTTCCCCAGAACCCATCGGGTGAGTCTCTGCTGGTGGCTGGGACTGACAAGGGCTGCATCAACCTCTTCTACTTCAACAAGCCCCAGGAGAAACTCTTCGAGACGCCCTTCAAACACGAAGACACCGTCCAGAAGATCTGGATGCACGTAAGTCAACACCTTGAGACATTTCGTCCACGTCGTCTTCTCCTTTTTCACTGCTTCTTCTTCTACTTTAAAGCCATACCTTTAATTATAACAAAATAATTATGTCTAGTTAGTAAATACAAAATTATGATATTCTGAATATTTGATAGTGGGACTTAAAAATTGATACAATCGATACAAAGCTTGTTAATTGCCAATGAGGGCTTGTGACATTAATATTTTTTGTCTCGCCCACCGGAGGTGAAGGCGAGACTAAGGGATCCAAATGGCGTCCGTCCGTCGTCCGTCCGTCGTCCGTCCGTCGTCCGTCGTCCGTCCGTCGTCCGTCCGTCGTCCGTCCGTCGTCCGTCGTCCGTCCGTCGTCCGTCGTCCGTCACAAATGTTAAAGTTTACCTGCAAGACTCTCTTTTGACAAATAACTTCACATGGGTTGCTTGGATTATAACCTAACTTGGGTCATAGATGCACTGGGGGTACCTTCATGTTATGGTACCGTTGGAGGTCACAGGATCAGGTCAAAGGTCATTTGAGGTCATATGTTAAAGTTTACCTGCAAGACTCTCTTTTGACAAATAACTTCACATAGGTTGCTTGGATTACAACCTAACTTGGGTCATAGATGCACTGGGGGTACCTTCATGTTATGGTGCCGTTGGAGGTCACAGGATAAGGTCAAAGGTCATTTGAGGTCATACGTTAAAGTTTACCTGCAAGACTCTCTTTTGACAAATAACTTCACATAGGTTGCTTGGATTACAACCTAACTTGGGTCATAGATGCACTGGGGGTACCTTCATGTTATGGTACCGTTGGAGGTCACAGGATAGGGTCAAAGGTCATTTGAGGTCATACGTGAAAGTTTACCTGCAAGACTCTCTTTTGACAAATAACTTCACATGGGTTGCTTGGATTACAACCTAACTTGGGTCACAGATGCACTGGGGGTACCTTCATGTTATGGTACCGTTGGAGGTCACAGGATAAGGTCAAAGGTCATTTGAGGTCATACGTTAAAGTTTACCTGCAAGACTCTCTTTTGACAAATAACTTCACATAGGTTGCTTGGATTACAACCTAACTTGGGTCATAGATGCACTGGGGGTACCTTCATGTTATGGTACCGTTGGTGGTCACAGGATAGGGTCAAAGGTCATTTGAGGTCATACGTTAAAGTTTACCTGCAAGACTCTCTTTTGACAAATAACTTCACATAGGTTGCTTGGATTACAACCTAACTTGGGTCATAGATGCACTGGGGGTACCTTCATGTTATGGTACCGTTGGAGGTCACAGGATAAGGTCAAAGGTCATTTGAGGTCAGGGATACAATTCTTTTGCGTAGCAACGGAGATCGCGATATTTTTGGTTATTTTCGCAAGTGGGCGAGACACAATATTGCTAATGCCTTGTTTGAAATACACTGTAAAAAAATAACTGTAAATTTACGACATTTTTGACTTGTAAAACTACAAGTTTTGGTTGTTTTTCCATTATTACGGTATTTTTCTTGTAAAATGGCAGGGGAATCGTTTTTGTCTAGGAAGTCGGCTTGAATTAACGATTACCAGCTCGTGTAACTGTTGATAAACAGGAATTGCGTATTCATACAGGCCATCCTGTTTATTTACGAATTGTTCCCATAGTTCCATTTTCAGCAACGAGAATTTTCCTGTCAAAAAACAACAAATTCCATAATCAATCAACATAAAACAAATATTGCTGTTGATCAACATGTTTCTCTTATATCAATGGGCTTCCTTGTTCACTAACAGAAAGTTCTCTTATAGTTCTTTTTGACTTGTAAAATTACAAATTTTGGTTGTTTTTCCATTATTACGGTATTTTTCTTGTAAAATGGCAAGGCAATTGTTTTTTTTTTCTAGACACTGTAAAAAATAACTGTAAAGCTACAGGATTTTTTGCCCGTAAAATTACAAGATACTGCCGTTACATTAAATTTACTGTCTTTCCCATGTAAAATAACAGGAAATTTGTTTCTTTACAGGAAGTCAGCATGTGTTCTGGTATTTTAACGAGCTACTTTGTTAAATTACAAATTGTTACGTCATTTTTATTTTCAATGAATATTCATTAGCATAATTCTGTTAACAAGGGATTTAGAAAATAACAATTATCAATTAAATTAATTGCTCTTTTATAGAATATTACAATTGTGAATGTAATGGCATATTAATAGAAAATATTTAATCTATAAAGGATCGCTAATTGAATTGAAAGCACTACGAAAATGTTAATTTATCTGTCTAATTAGTGCATCTTTCCGCAAGTACTAACCATAACGAAAGTATGTATGAATAGGATGCCCTATATAAGAATGTCCAAGCAAGTTAATGATAGTAAACAAATAATCAACGTTGGTGAAGGTGATGGGATGAACTATCACTTCCGAGGCGATCTGGATGTAGCTATCTTTCCGAAGCGCAGCTGAGGAAAGATAGCGTATACATTCAGATCGCCGAGGAAGTGATAGTTCGTCTCATTGCCTGAAACCAAAAGTTGATTATTTGATTTATATTCCACATCTGAAACCAACTATCTATACCAAAAATTACAATTTGACGTACAAAAGTAATGTTTACTTCTCTACCTAACCCCGAGCCGCTGCCATTGGGAACACGCGTTAGGATGCGCGTTAATTAGGGCGCGCGTTTAATTAGGACGCGCATTATGACGCACGTTTGGACGCGTTAGTGGGAGCTGATAGTCCGAGTGTAACGCACTTTTATTTCGCGCGTACTCAAAATATTAATCACGCATTAGGACTGTGAGGAGTGAAGAGATCAGCGAAACCAAAAAGTACTATCACCTAGAGTGTAACGAACTTTTATTCTCAGGTGATCTGATAGGAAAAACTACGCCTCATCACGTGATCAACTCTTGACCAATCATATAGCAACATTCTTAGTATGTGGAATATAATTAGGGATAATAGGTGTAGGTTAGATTAGGCTTATTGTTAGATTAGGAGGAGGCTAGGATTAGGGTATCCAAGTATGTATTAATTAATTGATAGGACTTAATTAAACGGGCATTCCTGTTAAAAGACGGGAATATTTTTTACAGTGATCGGCTTGAATTAACGGTTACCTTAATTAAGTCAATGTCAAGGAACAGGAATTCCATTAATTTAACAACATTTTATTACATTATAAATACAGGAAAGGACTGTCAATTTACAGAGCACTTATTAACGGGAACCTGTATTTTAATGAGGTTGTATAAAAACGGGAATGCGACACTGTTAAATAACAAGGTGGTCAATAACGGGAACCTGTATTTTAATGAGGCTGTATAATAACGGGAATGCGAAACTGTTCAATAACAATGTGATCAATAACGGGAACCTGTAAATTTACACTAGACTGTAAAAACACTGTATGAGGATGTGAAAAAACGGGCGTTCCTGGCGTCCCGGACTGCCAGGAAATTTCTCGTAAAAAAAATGTAATATTTTTTACAGTGTAGCGCATAAAAAAATTGTGTTTTGTTTATTACAAATATTGACACAAAATATTTAATGATTAAATTACATTTTGATTTAATGCACACCATATTAAAAGATATGGATTTAAAATGGTATAATTTTTAGTGTGATTAAATCTTATTTAATTGTATAATGATCGTAGATGCAAAAAATTTAAATATAATTCAATTAAATTCAGTTTTTTGCTTCTCCTTCTTGTTGTGGTTCTCCGCCTTCGTTTCCCCTCTCTTCTTCTTCGTCTACTTCTCCTCTTCTTCTCTTCTTGTTTTTGTTTTTTATCCTCTCCTTCCTCTCTTATTTTTCTGCATCTTCTTCTTCTTCCTGTAACTATCCCTGTCTACTTTCCCTTCTTTTCCTTCTCTTTCTTATTGTTCTTCTTCATTTTCTTCGAATATGACTATTTTTTGTAGTTGACTCACCCTGCTTTTTTTAAAGGGTTTAATCCGTTCTCTATCCATATCAAGTGGTCGTCCGGTACTGCATTTATGTATTTCTGTATTTCTACCGAGCTGAAAACAAAACTATAAAATACAGTGTTGTTATTTTAACTATCATGGCTATAAAATAAACAATTTCCTAAGAGGTTTTTCGTCCAGCACATTGATTTATTTTATAAATTTAATCTACTAGGAGACTTAAGATGCTGATTATATACGGTGTTTATATGACCGTAAGGTAATTTTGTAAAAATTAAAAAGCATCTCTGTTTATATTCAGTGACATGTTAGAAATATATAATAACTGAAATTTTCGCACAATTCATGCGCTCTTTCCCACTCTTTCCCTAGAACATTCACCAGCACGCGCGGTACGTGCGTCACGTGGTGCTGCCCAACGTGCACACGGAGTACGTACGAAAGGTGCGCTACCTGGCCGACAAGGACTTCATCCTGTCATCCAGCGGGTCGCGCACCGCCCCGCTCATCATGATGGACATTCAGGGCAAGAGGAAGTCATACATGTATAAACTTAGCAAGGTCAGCTCTCATCGATTGATTTATTCCCAACGCTATTTAAAAAACGAATGAATACAATCGAAAAAATTGATACAGCAATATGGAATAAAAGAGCGGCAGAATAATTCACCTCATTGTGCATCAATAATTCACCATTATTTTCTTGAAGCTGTCATTTACTTTACCATATGACGTCGCAATTTACTAAATTAAACGAATAGATTATTTTGTGTGAAGATACAATTTTCAAGATTCATTTTCCGCAAAAAATAAATACACACAGCAATGTAAATTCATGTACAATTTACGAGACGAAATATGATTAACACAATTAATTCATAGAATTTTTATTTTGAGGAGGAGTCGAAAAAGAAGGACGTGCCTAGATTAGAAAAAACATCCTTTTGTGTGTTTCCTTCTATTTTTTATTCTCATTTTTATTTATGTGTTCCGCCTGGAATTGTTGGTGTCGTTCCTATCAATTTAGTTATTACATCGTTTTCTTTTTCTTCTTCAATATCTTTTTAATGTTCTTCTTTACTTGTTCAATACGGATTACGAAAAAATAACATCCCCTGCCCCCCCCTCCACCAGGGTGTCGAGTGTTTCGACTACAACCGCAACATGAACGTGATTGCCACGGGCGGCATCGACCACGTGGTGCGACTATGGAACCCATACGTCGAGGACAAGCCCGTCGCCTTCCTCCGTGGACATACGATGGCGGTCGTTGGTGTGGTCATCAACGAGGTCTTCCGACAGGTCTACAGCTACGCCAAGGACGGGGTAAATGAGTTTGGGTTGGATGACAAATTTACAATGTTAAAGACGACGACAAAATGTTTCTCTGTAAATGCAGTTCAAATGGAGTCGCCTGTTCACAATCGTCTTTCCCTCTGATCATTATACTTTCACAATTATTATAAAGGTGAGGAGAAGGAGTGAAATTATGAGCATTTTACAACGATTATGAGAATAACTAAGACGGATTAAAATATCACCGGTTTACAATGATGATAATAATATATCACAATGATTATAAAGGAAATATCTATCAGCATATTACAGCGATGTAAGAATGATTAAGATGGATTAAAATATCACCCGTTTACACTGATAATAAGATATCACAATGATTATAAAGAAAATATTTATCAGCATATTACAACGATGTAAGATTGATTAAGACGGATTAAAATATCACCCGTTTACAATGATAATAAGATATCACAATTATTATAAAGGAAATATTTATCAGCATATTACAACGGTGTAAGAATGATGAAGATGGATTAAAATATCACCCGTTTACAATGATGAGAAGGATGTTTAAAGGTATTAAAATAATGCTTCATAATGCGTTTTTGTGTCCTCATTATCCTCTTAAACTAGGCTGTGAAGGTCTGGGACCTACACGAATACTCTTGTTTGCAGACGATCAACATTCGCTTCTCTTGCCTTCAGAACGCGCGAAACCCAGAGTTTGGAGTCGTCAACTTGGCGCTATACCAGGCAAGTATCCCGGACCATGGTTATCAAGACAGTGATCGTATTATTAGAGAAAGGCATGCAATGGAACGATGTGGAATTTTAGATTTCAACGATTGTTGCTGTGACTGGCAGGTACTCTTCACAATCCAACGCATGCGCGATTGCGTCACATCCACTCGGATGTTACCATGGTTACAATAGGCCTTGCGGATTCCACGCCATATTCACATTCGTGGCAATTAAAACTCTTCGCTCATACTCATGGTGTTCTCACGTTCAAACTTACCTTGCCCCAGTATAATTTAAAGACTGATCTTTATACATCTCAACAGCTCTGACTCTCACCTCGTAAACTTTGCTTGAAATAACATATTCGTCTAATACATGGTTTTTTTTTTAATATATGTTTACAATGCAGTCGTGTCTCTTTTATTCATAGTTTATGTACACATAAATGACACAATACAAATATCCACATTTAGAAACCGATGTGTAATCATGTTTTGTTTTCTTCATTTTTCATTAAAATAGAATATGAAACATTTATCAACATATATCTTCATCTGATTTAGGGTCGTCTTCTGCTTGCGTCATGTGCGGACTATGTGGCCTTGTTGCGTCTAGGACGGAGCACCGCACTGGACAGACGCACCCCCGTGACGCATGAGACGCAACTATGCTGCGCCATCTACAACTCCTTTTTCAAACAGGTCCATGTCTGTCTCCTTTAAACTCTCTCAGTACTAAGCCAGGAAGAGCAGATCGACTTATTACACATTTCATGTCGAAAATTTAAAATCGTTAAAATCAATCGAGTCCTGTAGGCCTACGCTGCATGTGACGGCGACAGAACTGGCCAGCCGTGATTACGGCTCCCGTAGTTTTTTTACCACTACACTCTCCTTAACCTTCAAAGACGTCATTGGCGTTCCACGTTTTCTATGAAAACTTTGGTGTCCTAAATGGGAAATCATTATGATAGAAAGTACTTCGGGATTTCAGATGATACTAAAGAGTAAAGATAATAACACATTAACTCGTGATAAATTATCAATTATACTGATCATGGGCAAATAGGTGCGTAGGGTGTAGAATGACACCATATGCAATGATCATGATGCTGATACTATTAAGTCACTAGAGATTTTACCAATAGAACTAGCCCTATAACTTTGTTTTTGGTCAAAATCATGTTAATTTATTTTGCTAACGTTTAAACAGGTTGCAACCGCTGCAGACGACTCGACCATATCCGTGTGGAACATGGAGACTGGCGCCAAATCCTTCACCATCCTAGAGGCTCATGGGAACGAGGAGATCACGTGTCTGACCATCAGCACGACGGGCAGGAAGCTGTACACGGGGGCCAGGAATGGCACCATCAAGGTACAGTAGGGTGACGTCATAGGAGCATGCTGTCAAAGCAACTGGCGGGTGATCAGAGCGGGGACTCGCATTGGGAGCACCCAGTTCTTACTTGAGTGATGTTCTTTAGAACTAGGAACCTGCATAACAATGAATGTGACAACACCACTTCGGGCCAATGACATTTTCGATTTAAGGCAGATTCACACCTGATCATGAATCCGACTTTTCGACACGACGTCTCACTTTCTGACATGGGACATGACAAAACCAAAGAAAAACAATGGAAATTTAATGTGCATGATTATGCCTATCAACGCAACACAATTATAACAAAACAATTATCTACTAGCAGCAATCACTTATCAGAAGGTTAACCGGTCTGTAGCATCGATTAGCAAAACTGTCACGCACAGTGATCAATAAACACAATTTTTGACATGAAAATGGCATCGTGTTGGGAAAAATGACATCCGCACGGACCTGAAAAACACTCAAGAAATGTGCCGCTATTGAAACCGGGTTGTACAATTTTAAATACAAAACATTTTTTCTCCTAGAGCGTTTAGCGGTGATTATGATTATGAAAGTGATGATGATGATGACGATGATGATGGTGATAATGATGGTGACGGTGGTGATGATGATTAATGGTGATGATGATGATGGTGATGGTGGTGATGATGGTAATGATGGTGAAGATGTTGGTGATGGTAATGATGATGATGATTGTGATGCTGATGTAATGATGATGATGATTGTGATGGTGATGATGATGATAGTGATGATAATGGTGATGATGATGGTGATGATGATGGTAATGATGGTGATGATGATAGTGGTGATGATGATGATGATGATGATGATGATGATTATGCTTCTGCATAACTCTTTATCTCCTTGTTGGCCTTTCTACGCAGGTGTGGAACTTCCAGAACGGCCATAGCATCCACAGCTGTGACGGTGTGGGCGAAGAAGAGATCACGGGACTGATCTCCATTGGCAAGAAGAAAGGTTTCCTCAGCGTTGGCTGGAGCAGGAAGATCGTGCAGTATCAGGATGGAGACTGCGATGTGAGTACGATTCGTAGCTGTCACCACGAACTGACACTTTTCACCTGCATGCCAGTTCGCGGTGAGTGGTGACATCAAACGAACAGGCAAAAGCATATTCGTCACTGTCACCACGAACTGACACTTTTAGCCTAAATGTCAGTTCATTGGTGACAGCAACGGATTTTAACGGACACGGCAACTTTGGTTGCTTGGAATGCTGAGCTGTTGTGACGGCGGCGGCGGCCCGTCTGCATTTTTACGAACCATCGAATCTCTGTGCTATGCGCTGTACAGATTTTATGGTTCGTTAAAACGCTCACTAATTGACTGACATACCTACAGTCCGTTTTTTTTTATGTACGTTTGGCGGTTAATTAATGAACCTACTTAGACAATTTGATTCATCAATCTAAATCCTCGCTGAATAACCAACTAACTGACCGACTGCCTGACCAATGAATTGATTCCTTTATCGATTGATTAATTGGTTCATTTAGTAGTGGTAACTCACAACACTTGGTTGGTCTTGTGTACATGGGCGGAAATCGCTCCCCGAAGGTGGAGGGGACATGTTTTTCCTCAAGAAGTAGCTGAGCGGGGGGGGGGGGGGGGGGGGGGGAGGGGTTGAGGGGTAGTGATGGGATTTTTTTTTTATCCCGCCCAGTCTCTGAAAATGCTCTCAGTGGGGGGGGGGGGGGGGGGGGGGGGGGGGGGGGGGGGGTTATGAGGTTTTTCGAAAAAAAAATTAATCCGCCCAGTCTCGTCGAGGGAAGCGACCGAAAATAGTGGGGGGGGGGGGGGACATTTGATATTGTGTCCCCCCCCCCTTCGAAATGGTGGGGGGGGGGGACACGTCCCCCCCCCCCCCCGGGATTTCCGCCCATGCCTACACAATTGTACCGTATAGGGAGATCGAGAGGAAGTAAGAGTAATATGTAGTGGGGGGGGGGGGGGGGGAGTAAGAGAGATACACTGAACTCCAAAAGTTTAGGAACACCTGCATTCAGTGTATAATTGGTAGGTTTAATTGATATTCAGGCTCATAGCATAGTTCAATTAAGTTTCGTTTTAAAGTGAATAGTATATAAGAATGTACATTTTATCCTTGATTCAAACAAAGTTATACTCTATTAAATGGCTGCCTACCAGTCAATATGGCATTTTCTCAAAATGCTAACCTTTCTATTACATTCGCGTAATCTAGATATCCAGAGCTTTTTACCATTATACAGGGTTAAATGCGTAACTTCATTCATTTTTGTCTCGCCCACCGGAGGTGAAGGCGAGACTAAGGGATCCAAATGGCGTCCGTCCGTCGTCCGTCCGTCGTCCGTCACAAATGTTAAAGTTTACCTGCAAGACTCTCTTATGATCCATAACTTGGCAACTGTTACAGCAATGGCAGCCACACTTGGTTGATAGAAGCACTAGGGGTATCTTCATGTTATGGTGTTGTCAGAGGTCATGTGATGATGTCAAAGGTCATTTGAGGTCATATATTAAAGAGTATGTGCAAGACTCTCTTTTTCTATGTTAAAGTTTACCTGCAAGACTCTCTTTTGACAAATGACTTCACATGGGTTGCTTGGATTACAACCTAACTTGGGTCATAGATGCACTAGGGGTACCTTCATGTTATGGTACCGTTGGAGGTCACAGGATAAGGTCAAAGGTCATTTGAGGTCATACGTTAAAGTTTACCTGCAAGACTCTCTTTTGACAAATAACTTCACATGGGTTGCTTGGATTACAACCTAACTTGGGTCATAGATGCACTGGGGGTACCTTCATGTTATGGTGCCGTTGGAGGTCACAGGATAAGGTCAAAGGTCATTTGAGGTCATACGTTAAAGTTTACCTGCAAGACTCTCTTTTGACAAATAACTTCACATAGGTTGCTTGGATTACAACCTAACTTGGGTCATAGATGCACTAGGGGTACCTTCATGTTATGGTGCCGTTGGAGGTCACAGGATAAGGTCAAAGGTCATTTGAGGTCATACGTTAAAGTTTACCTGCAAGACTCTCTTTTGACAAATAACTTCACATAGGTTGCTTGGATTACAACCTAACTTGGGTCATAGATGCACTGGGGGTACCTTCATGTTATGGTGCTGTTGGAGGTCACAGGATAAGGTCAAAGGTCATTTGAGGTCATACATTAAAGTTTACTTGCAAGACTCTTGGTGAAGGCAAGGATACAATTCTTTTGCGTTGCAACGGAGATCGCGATATTTCTGGTTATTTTCGCAAGTGGGCGAGACACAATATTGCTAATGCCTTGTTCCTTTTCCTAGTTAGAAGTCAAACACGCAAATAAAATTAAACGATATTTAGTGTTTAACTTGTATGGAAACCTCTTTTTTTTTTATTCAAAAACATAAATGACAAGAAAGGGGATTGAAATCTGTAGACTGGGGCGGCCAATCCATGATTGCCAGGACTTGTGTCTCTTCCGTTTTCTTCAAGTAGCCTTTGCATATTCTTTGAATAGTCGTGACGTGTGCTTTGGGTCATTGTTCTACTGGAAAACGAACCCTCTTCCGATCAGGCGTTTCCCTGAAGGGAAGGCCTTCCGCTGTAGGATTGAATGATAGCCTTGCTGATTGAGGATACCCTCTACTCTGTGCAAATAAGAAAGATTGGATGATATCAGAGATCAGGGTCATGTTGCAGATAGGTTTTCTCGGTAGCTACCATTGATGATAAGGTAGAATTTAAAACCTATATGCAACATGCTCCAGGAAAGTGTAGAAAATCAATGGACAAAAAACCGGGCAGAAATGTAATAAGAAGAGGAATATGGAATAATGAAAAACAGAACAACAAAGATGATAAGGCTCTGGATGATTGTTGTCATCAAAGATAGAAGGAAAACAACAATCAAAGTCAATAGTTCAACAACAAAAAAATAAAAGGTTAAGCGATGGTTGCCAGGAGTTCAGGTGTCGTGACTTCGGGCTCATCACCCTTTACCGACTACCATTAGTTCCCTTCTGGTATGGCGACCGGCCCATCGCGTCTCCCTTCCTACCTCCTAAAAACTATAGCCTATAAGAACTATAGACTCTAACTCTTTAGGGGAGGAACAAGGGCGATCCCAATGCCTTTGCCGGGCCATCCGACAATCCTTGAACCTTGGCTTTTACACCTTGGAGTTAGCGGGTTTCGAACCCGTGCTCGCTAGCACGAGTGTGAGGTAGTCCCGGCGCTTACCCTACCACTAGGCTATAAGACGTCGGTGGTTTTGCTTGGTGATTTTAGCGTATAGACTATTAGTTTCAAATCAACGAGAAAAAAACCAAAAGAGCATCTATGTCAGGAATCGAACTCATGACCCTCAGGTTATCAGTCTGACGCTCTACCAACTGAGCCAACAGACCGATTGCTGATGTTGATACGTTTTCATAGAGTATTAAACATATATACTTGCAGATTGTCAACAAGTTTCTATCTATTACTTAGGTAATTTTCTTTTTGATATAAGGAAATGTGCAATTTATGAAAAAAAAAATCACATGGGGGAGCGGGGGATTTGTTGCCCAAATGTATCCTGAAAGTGACCCGAGAGCCCTATAAATCTGATACAATCTTGTAGTAACGTGAACTATTCTATGCTGTGAGATAATTGATAAATGTTACTACTTTTCCATGGCGCTCGCTTTTCTCTCCGTCTCTCTCTCTCTCCCAACCTCCTCTCTCTCCACCTCTCTCTCTCCCTCCTCCTCCCTTTTTCTCTCTCTACCCCCCCCCTCTGTTTCTCTAAAGCCATCTTCGTTGTTCTTTTCTCTTCCGATGCAAGCATTCGTTCATATAGAGTACCGAAGTGGTGTCGTCATATGAACATGTTGTCAAGACAAATTGGCTCTAAACAAACTCACTCAACTGAGAGGTTTACCTGTCCGAGACTGTATACCGGGCTAGTGTCCGGCATTCTCAATTACATTCCCCGTTGTAATCACCGCTGCTTGTTCTGCCCGTATTGTTTAGAGCCATTTGTCTTAACAATAATGCTCAAATGGCGTCACACTTCGGTACTCCATATTCAGATAAGCAGACGTAGACGGTTGCTTATTTTCCCCACAAATATATTTTTTTATTCTTGAATGCATCAACATTCTCAAATTCATGACATATATCAATACGGTAATGATGAAACTGGTCCATGTATAATCATGTAAATGCTCATTGTTTTGATGAAGGAAACATTCAAATATCTATACACCGTATTGTGGATGCAGAGAATTGTCCTAATCAGAACTCAATTCAAACAGTGATGCAACACTTTGGCAATTGTCGACAAAAACTCTCCTGAGTATAAAAAATGTCATGTTGTTTTCTTACATATTATTTGCTGGCTGACCCCCCCCCCCCTCCCCACAAAAATGCAACTAAAATCAGAGTAAGAAAGTAAAATAATTTATTACAATATAAAATTGAAAATGAGAATGAGGGATATTACGTGGGATGTGACAAACATACATTTTATTTCAAGAACTAAATATTAAAAATACATACCTGTTCTTTTATAATGCTGTCTTTATTAAACGCTTAGAAATATAACTGATTAAGTTCTTATTTATTCATCCTTTAAAAGATAGGTACATTTATACTAGGATGCCTTATGCCATGGTCACAACCGGCCGTCTGTGTTTTTCTACGTGGGGTTGGCAGCTTGCTTGCAAACTTCTACAATCCTTCCCTGCGTCGTCCTTGCGTCCGACGCAAGGAGTTTCAGTGAAACCCGACGCAGATCACAAGCAGAGAGAATCATATATGTATATGTGAAGGAACATCTCGGGGGAAATCAAGAAAAACCGAGCTGTACACTCTTACAATGCAAAGAAGCTAGGCCATTTGAATCACCAATTAGGTATTTTACACACGCCGACACTGATTCTGATAACATGAATATATAGATATACAATGTACATGATGGATAGCTTATATCGTTGGAGATTCACATGCAATAGAATGTCATTTGAGAGAGAAATAGTTTGCTCAAACATTGCTTTCCTCAATTAAATACAACCACAATTATTCTGCTTCTTATAGAGAATGAATTCCATGTCGTGTTCTTCCATCAATACTGTGCACTTCACATGCTATTACTTGCAACTCAGGCGTGTGTGTGACGGGGAAATGTGTCGAAGAATGATCCATGCCGCCGGTCTCTTACACTAATACATCATGGGACGACTTTCCCTTATATGTGCAGTATTGAGAATTCAACGTGCTTCACATAATCCTTTAATCCTAATACTCACGGGGGTGCATTAGTCCCCCACCACCCGTCATTTATTTGTCGGTACTTCCGAACACCTCAATATTTCGAAACGAACACGATTTTTTTTTTCTGATCCTTTTCGCGCATTTTGATACCAAATTTATGACGATCGGACCTACCGTGCAAATACCAGATTACGTTTACCAAACACATGTGACTGAAATTTCGCTATTTCTCTATATGACTGAGCACAACCATATAGACAAAATCATGCAGGAGATTTCCCATTTTATGTAAATACTTTTCTTATAGGACTGTAGGAAGTGTAAATAATTACAACACACAAACCCACATACACCCAAATTCACGCACACTTACACCCAAATCGCAAAATGCGCTTGACGAAAAAAATGAAAAACAAAGAAATAATTACCACAAGCTATCCTTTTTTCGGGAATTGATGAGGGATTTTTTAAAGATATCTCTACCAGAAATTGATATTCCTAAGGCTTTATCTAGTGATTTCTTGCATAAATGAGCATACATTATTGAATAAAAACATAAAGGCACGTTCGTATATTTAGCTATACAACTGGTAGAGTACATAATTCTTGACCTAAAAAATGAGGGAATCGGGCGGCCCATGGCCATAATGTCCCCCCCCCCCACCCTAACATGCTTTGAAATACCCCGGTAGTATTAGAGTTAAGAGAGGTCGTATCATTCTTTGTTCAAAAGTATTCATGCATGCAATTTAACTTTTCGTGAAATAATTCAACGATCATGATTTGCCTTGTGGTCTGTCCAAGCTATCTTATGTTAATATGACTGCTTGATATACTATCTCTCTCTCTCTCTCTCTGGGTGCTTTGTCGTGTGACGTAGGCGATCATGGAGTGCCACACAGTTCTCTGTACTGAGCTCTTTGTATCAATTGCATATCATGGTAAACCAGTCAGTCAGGATGCTTATCAACTTAATAATCCTTCTTCCCATGCCCCATACCCCTGGTTCTTTTTCATCAATCCAAACTCTTTCAAGTAAACTTTACACAGTATACGACGTACAAAATCTCAACCTCCAGATTCTTGGCTCACATATCAGTTTCATAATATACATACATGATAATGAAACATTCTTCTTTGTGTGACATAACACATACATCTATGACTTGAGTCATATGTCACAAGTTAGGTAAATACTCGTTCTAGGCATATCTGAATATTGATCCGCTATTACGGTGAGCATTTCTATAATGACAGTCCAATGGGTGGATACAAAATACCTTTTGTTCCCCTGCATCAGTTATAAATTAATGCTCAATACCCCAAAGGAGATGCAGTCCGCTGGTTCAATAATGATGTGCGAGTTTCGGCATGTAAACAATTCAGATTGGCGGTTATTTCTGACCAGTCAATACTAAAGCTCGCAGCTTAATCAAGAGAGAGAGATGTGTCACTGATATTTATATAGGACATGTGTGGAGTTACCCCGGTGTTCCTCTGTGGGAAAGTCCCCCCTTCAATGACCTCTCCTTAAGGAGAGATGTAGCGTTGATTAGTTGAGCTACCTCTGCGCGTTCTCTTCAAATCGTTCCAAAGCCCATCCGTTAACATGGTGGTTAATTCATCGTGACCTTCATTTTAGGCAAGATTGTTGCGCTAGCTCAGCGGGCTCTCTCTCTCCCTTACCATTTTGTCAAGTTTCGCAAAAGTCCATCCTATAATGGCATCTCTGGTAGGAGAGATTTCTTGTTCATTTGTCAAGCTGGCTGCGCGGATTAATTATCTCCCTCACTCATCCTTCGTTAAGTCGTGGCAAAGTCCATCCTACAGTCTATAGTGACCACTCCTTTAGGAAGATTTAGCCTAGTGTCCATTTGTTGAGCTCCCTCACTCATTCTACTTTAATTCGGCCTGCTTTGGCGCTTCCTACAGTAGCGTCCCCGCCGACGACGGAATTCCTATGGAATTCTCGCTTTCATTATGATACATTAATGAATCATTATGAATTATGATTCCTCAAGATGTAAATTACTGCTGAGTTTCTCTAACTGGAACGTGCGGCAGCGCTGCAGTGTCAGCTTGCCCATAAAGCCGTAGATGCTCTCCTCCTACTCGTCACTGTGCTTCGCAAAGTGGGGAGTTCTGCAACACTTGACGTCACTCCACATGCTTGCGCCACTGCTCGACCAACTCGTCGTTTTCCTTGGCCGTGGCAATCGGGTCATCGCGAAAGAAGAGGTTCAGGGCGGGCGCCTTGAACAGTAAAGATCTCATTCACCTGAAGGACAATGCAGAACAGTAGGACCGTTAATAAACTCTGCTTTGTTTCTTTGGAAATTCTTATGGAATTCTCGCTTTCCTTCATACATTAATGGATCATTATGAATTATGATTCCCCAAGATGTAAATTACTGCTGAGTTTATGCCTTGTAAAATATTAGAAATATGTGGCTTGTTTGAGACCGAGTCGTTGCGAGACTAGACGGGTCATCGTGAATTCGAATGTGTTTTTTTTTTTCAAGTCTCCTGTAAGTCTCTTTAACTTATCTATGCTGTCCTTGCGACATCTCCAATAATGAGACGGACCTTTAACTTTTACATTACCATTTCCTGAAAACCACATTGGCGAACAACACATCTTCACGCCAATGCTCACGGGAGAGTTCACCCTTCAAGCTCACCTTGACGATGCTATCCATGGTGTACTTGTTGGTCAGCCAATGGTAGGTCTCTGTAACCCTCTTGGTGACAAACTGCGTAAAGGAGTTGTTGGCGTCCTACGAGTAGATACCCTCGTAGCTATCCCTGGAGAGAATACAACTGTACAGGATCTGAGCAACGATGCGGTAACGCACCGATGCATAGGCCTAACGGCTACTCCGCTCCGCAGACGCACGTGGCTGCTGACGGAGAAGGCATGGACCAGGAGAGGGCATGTGTCGCCGTCCGTGACATAATCCAGGATCTCCCGCGCGATCTCCTTGGCATTGGCGGGCCAGGCGATGTCGATGGGTCGCGTCATGACACCAGTACATCGAATCTAGAACTAAAAAATATACAAAATTGAAACATGTATTATATCAACATATGACTTCACATAGGAAAATATTAATAGTGACTGATCGGAAAAAGCGACGATTAATAAAAAGCGGCACAACATGAGTATTGCAGAGATGTAAGTATAAACAATGATTGGTTGATTGATTGACTGATAAGAAATTAACGACACTACTAACACTTGAGTGTCATATAAGTGTCGAACAGTTCATCTAAAAAGATTATACCATTCAAGTTTCCCTAATGTGATTTACAGAATTTGAGAAGGATTATAAATCAGAAATAAATCAATATGTTAACTACTTCCTCGGAATAACTTCCCTACTCTTTATGAAAAAAGAAGCATGTTCTTTAACGTGCCAATGGTGTGACTCTCCTTTACACGGGATCGACGGTTTAAAGTCTCCTCCGAAAGACTAGGCAATTGGAATAAAATACGTTGCCCAAGGGTATACATGTTGTGATTGGGATACGATCAGTTTTCCACTTAAAATCAAGTGTAAAGATTGATCTTCTTTAGAAAGTTTGTAACACATAATTGCGAAATATCTCTAAATAATGTCTTGAGGTCAGGACAATCAAAAAGTTAATACGAATATTTGCAAGTTCAACACATTCAAGGAGAATGTGTTTAATTGTTAGTGTATAATTACATGACATGCATTGAGGTGGAGTTTCTAGTGCAAATAAGTATGCATGAGTCAAATGAGAATGCCCAATACGAGCACGGGGCAAGTATAAACAGTGCAGAAGAAGGTTTACCCGTAAATGCCTCACTTGCTTGATAAATTGGGTACACCTGTGTAAAAAGAGCATGCAGATAAATCATGTAAATAAAATAATTACACCGGGGAGCTAAAGCTGCTAACTTATTTTATTCTATGTTGCGCCAGGTAAAGAGTATTTAGAGAGGATGAATGCTGTTTGTCACATAGTGGGTTTCTTCAAAAATAAGATAAATAATTAATAAAAATCGGAACTAATATTTATGTAGTTTCAAAATGAAACTTTAATCAAAAGGAATGCATTAAATAATCAGATTATAATGAAACGCAATAACATACACATATCAATTGAATTGAACAGTGAAATATTGCCTCAATACAATAATCTTTAAGTAGGCATGATGATGGATAAGCAATCAAATACTTTCCGATTGACTCTGTCTACTAGTCATATATATATCAAAAGTAATGAATGAAATTATGGGTTTACATCAAACCATCTTCGGTACAGATATCAAAACCTGCACATGGCCGGTTGATAATGTTCAGCGCAGTGTGCAGCGTCAATACAACCCGGTTGCCTTGACGACGCGATCGCGATAACGTTGATTTTTGAAGCGCGAGTTCATCGAAAGACCCGCTGTCGAGGTTACACGGTAGGACGTTGATGCCCGAGCTGAGGTGGTTGTAGTTGCGATCCTCGATGCTCGGCGACGTCGATGAAGGAGACCAGGAAACCGAACTGTCACCGCCCGGTCTGGGTGCAAGGGCACGTGATGGCTGAACCCTTGATTACGTCTGAAATACAGTTACACCGAATCATAAATATATATTCAACCCAAGTATAACTTGTACGCTTTAACTTTATATTTTGTAAAGCACACGACATCTTAAAATGACAATAATCACACTATTTGGTTTACCAATTAATAGACTTCGCAAAAAAAAAAAAAAAACCAGCAACCGGATATCTCCAATTACCATAATAGCCATTTACTAGCATAATAATGTCCAGTGCTAGAATGATTCATACCTCTGCTTTGTACAATACTTCCATTTAACCAGCAACCATTACTTATGACCGCTTGTTAACAAAATGCGTAAGTTGCATAAACCATTGATTATCAAAACATATAGCCACGCTAAAGTAGTTCTCATTTTCATCCCAATATAAGTATATGACGTAAATACACGGTGGTACCGATCAATGAGAAATACCCAACAATATAGGCTTCCTCAAAGTTCGACATGGCTGACATAAAATGGCCGACTTTTGTTACTTGCCAAAAGAGGGCGTTTATGACATATGACTACTAATTAAACACATTTCAGTTATTGCTGAAAAATATATACGTTCAGTTTCCGAATTAGAAGAAATCATTCATTTTGAAATGGTAATTTGCGTGTCAGAAATTGTTTGCATTTAAAATGTTCACTTTAGTTGAAAGTCAAACTTTAATCTGAAAGACTTGCCTATACAGAAATTAAACAGTTGTAGAAACCCCCCGCAAACTGGCATGTTTCAGACTTACAGTTATTTTGAAGAATTGAAGATCCTGTTGCCTGCCTCCCGGAGGAATTTGTGTCCACACGACGGCCGTCTGCACTTCCCGCTCATGACAGCAGAAACAGTGGCAGCTAGAGTTGGGGTGGATGCACTCACTCTCATGCAGCAAGTCCCCAGACTTCCCCGACTCTCTCCCGCGCACAGGACTCCTCCCCGTGGGTGACAAAACACGTCAATTACGACAAAATAGCTTCTCACACCACTCCCTCAAACTCATGTTCCCTCTGACCCTCGTTCCATCATACCAAAACAAAATCTACCAATCATGTTCTCCCATATGTGTCTCGTCACTTACTATTACATAATACCCTTAGGGCAAAATCAGGCAAACCGAAAAAAACGCGGGTAACAATAGATTAGGCACGGCTCCTAGCTGCGAAAAGGATAGACAAAAGAATTAAGAATGCGATGCATCCAGTGCGCCACAGAGCCTAGGTTACCTGTATTATAAAACATATGGTATAAGGGCTTTTAGAAGATGAGTCGAATTAACTCGGCCATGTGGTGTTTAAAGCTATTACAAAAGAAACACATTAATGAGCAACGTGGCTTCCATTGCCAGTCAGTTAACATTTGTAATTTGGCTTACATTTTATTTTGACATTGTTTATAAGTTGATTTTAAAAGAATTACGAAACTAAGCATTCTGAATGTGGGCTGGTAATAAAATCTAGGTTACTGGACCTAAACAACGGGCTGATTTGGAAAGAGCATTTTGTATTTAACTTTCCACATGTGGAATTTTACAGGTTAAAAAGGTATTGTACTGATGAATTTCAGCATTCAATGAAAACATTTAGCCTAAATGTCAGTTCATTGGTGACAGCAACGGATTTTAACGGACACGGCAACTTTGGTTGCTTGGAATGCTGAGCTGTTGTGACGGCGGCGGCGGCGGCAGTCCGTCTGCATTTTTACGAACCATCGAATCTCTGTGCTATGCGCTGTACAGATTTTATGGTTCGTTAAAACGCTCACTAATTGACTGACATACCTACAGTCCGTTTTTTTTTATGTACGTTTGGCGGTTAATTAATGAACCTACTTAGACAATTTGATTCATCAATGTAAATCTTCGCTGAATAACCAACTAACTGACCGACTGCCTGACCAATGAATTGATTCCTTTATCGATTGATTATTGAGTAACTACCATGACAACAGGTGCAATAATGAGAGTTCATTGGCTGTTGCTATGGTAGTTACCATTGATGATTAGTGCAATAATTGTAAACCTAAATGCAACATGGCCCTGGCCGCACATTTCACACGACACATTATACGTCTCACATAATGATGAAATCTTCGCCTCTCTTTACTGCACCTGTCACGCAGACCAACCACCTGAGAGCTGATGTTAGCTGGAAGGGGGGACATATCCACAAAGATGACATCCTGGCCTTCGCATACAGCCTCCCTAGTCTCCTAGCAACGGCCAGCTTCGATGGCGAGATTCTGATATGGAGCCTTGAGACTCAAAAGACATCGGTCAGACTTAGAAAAGGACAGCCAACCATCATGTAAGTAGTGCGATATGAGCGATCACATTTAGGGCGATGACAGATAGATAGATAGATAGATAGATAGATAGATAGATAGATAAATAGATAGACAGATAGGAAGATAGATAGATAGATAGATAAATAGATAGACAGATAGGAAGATAGATAGATAGATAGATAGATAGATAGATAGATAGATGAATATGTATACAGATATAGGTAGATAGATATATCGATAAATGTGTATCACTGTTTTAAAGATAGATTAATAAATCATTGATGGTTGGTTGGTCGATCGATAGATCAATATACAGTGCATTGTGTAGATAAACAGTAAGTTAGATTGTCTTACTTTCAACTCTAATATTCTGTGTGCTTTAATGAATGTACCGACAGTTTACAGAATGTAGATTTTATGTTATATTGTGTTTTTATGCATGATTAATTAAAGTTGAACGTAAAATTTTGATTCTTGAATTTTGATTCTTGAAACCTGGCAGAAGTGAGAAGCTGAAAGCGATCATGACTCAGATGGATACGGCTCCCGAAGAGGTTCCTACAGACAGCATGGATCTGACGTCAGAGGAAAGGTCAAAGGTCAAGAACCGACCAAACTCCAGGCACAGAACAAACCACAAACACCCGGAAGGGTAATATTTTAAAACAATGCTCTCTCTCTCTTTCTCTCTGTCTGTCTCTCTTTGTCTGTCTGTCTGTCTGTCTGTCTGTCTGTCTGTCTCTCTGTCTGTCTGTTTGTCTATCTTTCTGTCTGCCTGCCTGTCTGTTTGTCTGTATCTCTCTCTCTGTCTGACCCCCTGTCTCTCTCCCCACCTCCCCCCTCTCTCTCTATTTCTCTCCACTTTTATGCTTCTACCCCTCTTTATCCGCATCTCCTTACTTTCGCTTTTTTAATCCAGAAATGGACAACTTCACGCACACTCAATCATAATTATTGTTTTTGTTCGTTCGATTACCTGATCAAAAGAAGATATGAAATTAGAATATTAAGTTCAACTTCTTTCTGTTCTGTATTTGCTGTCTTCTCTCCTTACATAATTTCTATTAAATGATTTTTCTTGAGTAATTTGAATAATAATTTTTGGGAACAACATATGAAGGTGTGTGTGTGTGTGTGTGTGTGTGTGTGTGTGTGTGTGTGTGTGTGTGTGTGTGCGTGACTATGTATGCTACCTTTATAACATTTACTTCATATAAATCTATATGGTTACTGCTTTTTTATCTTTATCTTTGTACATGTATTGTATTATGTTAAGGGCACCGCTCATAAGCAGATTTGCTTTTTAGGGGTCTATACCATTTTTATGTGTATTCAAATAGGTTGTTTTTTGTTGTTTCGTTTTTATAATGGTCAAATGAAATGAAATGAAATGAAATGAAATGATCAACATCGCTGACAAGTCACTTCTCCTCTTTGGGAATACATTAGGTCATAATGTAAGTGTGAATTATTCAAAATCATATCTCCTTTATCCCTCTACATCTGCTTTCCTTTCTGCCTCTAGCTTCTCGCAGGCTCCAGTGGAGAAGCTGCTGTTCCTGTCGGCCCGTCTCTCTCGGGGGATCACAGAGAGCGCAGTGTTAGTCTCCAGCGAGGCAGGCTATCTCCACTTCTGGGCCATATATGGGCAAAACAGACACCACAGAGGTTTGTCAAGATTCACAAAAACACAGCAAAGTATAATTATTTGTCGTAATGTACAGGATAATAGTATAAAAGGCAACATTATCAATAGGATCGTATTATAAAAATACGGACTGCTGTGAGTGCCACGGGTAAAATCATTGCCACAAGATGATCTCAATACAACGCTATTATTTTTATATCACGAGGCACCAAGAAATACTATTGATCGCTCTTTATGCAAATAAGGTACTTTTACTAGGATGGTGTAATCTATGCCATAATTGTTAACCAATCAGGTAACATAATTAAGATGAGTGAGGTACATATTTCTATATCATCTAGCAATATCAGTCCTTTGTTTGTTTATAGGAATTTATATTACTAACATAATTAACATACATTCCGTTCTTCCTGCTCGTGACTTGAAGGAGCCTTCTACTCCAGCGACTGCCCGCAACAAGACGAGCTGGTGTTGGCCTTGAGCACCAATGCTGACAATTCGTTGCTTCTTTCTGGGGACACGATGGGGCATGTGTACGTGTGGGGCATCGAAAATCACTGCATCTATTCCACAAATGAGGTTCGTTAACTTTTTTTTTTATTATTATGTATATTCGCTCTTCTCAAACCCTCACAAACCTTTCGGTTTTCCCCTCAACATAACATATTCATATATAACATAATGAAGGTGGTTGGGTTTGTTTTTGAACATTTTCGATTATTGAATAGCCCCAACTCGTAGCATGGTATTGGCTGTTTGGCTTATCAAATCTGGGCCCCGTTGCATAAAACTTACCATTAATGGTAACTCTGTCATCAATGGTAACTACCATAGTAACATTGCTCAACAGCCAATCAAACTCAAAGTTTCCATTGAAGTTGCCATTGATAGCAAAGTTACCATTAATGGTAAGCTTTATGCAACAGGGCTCTGGATAAAAAAATCAAGCCCTTTGAGTGGTCCTTGCCCGACGTAAAAAAACCCACAGCAGACAGACACGATCCGACCAGTCGTACGACTCTGCGACGGGCTGAATCGCAGGAACGTCATTGGATTTGTCGAAGAAGGTGACGTCACTTTTCCAAAATCTCAGTTTCTTTCTTCTTGTCTCCTGCTCTTCCCAGGAGGATAATAGCCGACCACCGTTGCTCCAGAGCTGGAGAGCGCACGACGCCGCCGTGGTCAGTGTCGAGTTCATCGCGCACGCCTGCGGTCAATTCGTGCTGACCGCGTCGACCGATTGCACTGCGCGGCTCTGGACGTTAGAGGGCCACTACGTGGGGACCTTCGGCCAGAAACTGAACTGGGATCTGAGAGATCCAGAGACCTACCAACACCCCAAGTAAATCATATCCTGAGATATTACTCTTAAATACTTATCTATTTCGTCTGCCAGATTTTTCATCATCAATGCGTACACCTCCGATTAACCAGCATTTCACGTGATACAGGAAAAGTCAATGTACAATAATCTACTTCTCTACTGTATTACTGATGCAAACATTCCTTAAGTGGCCCATTAAAGAATTTATGAAATTTTCGTTTAAAGGAAAAATCGTCATGATTAGTCTAAACCACAAAAAGTTAGGTTTCTACATGTATGTAGCTCATATACTTACCCATGTGCAATTCTACTTCATACAGTAGATGTCGTGTAGTTTAAACAAACCAAGTACTCTGTCAGTAGGATAAAACCACAAGGTATTAATTTTCATGAGGGATTTTCTATATTCGTCTTTTTCTTCAGGTAATGGATGTCTTAGTTGTAATACTGTTATGTATTCTTCACACTATTTTGTGGAAAGTATCTGATGTTTGTTCAAATTTTGTTGCAGAGACCCGTGGACTATTGAAAAACCGCCGCCAAAAAAGGATAATTTCTTCACCAGAGGTAAGTCCCTT
Organism: Arbacia lixula; assembly: GCA_963669155.1. Lineage (NCBI taxonomy): Eukaryota > Metazoa > Echinodermata > Echinoidea > Arbacioida > Arbaciidae > Arbacia > Arbacia lixula. The sequence goes on from OZ022579.1 coordinate 11,296,851, forward strand.
TTTAATCAAATTGAATTTGTAATACTTTTTAATTTTTTTTCATTAATATTTCATCCAATAAACTATTCGTGTACAGACATAACAAGTGAGAACTATGTCAATGAATATCACTTCTTTGTTTTCAGGTGACTTTTCAGACGAGTATGAAGAGGATGATGAAGTATTCGATGACGACAGCGAGGAAGAACTGACCCTGTCTCAATCTCCTCATGAAGAGTATTCGACCACCACCCAAAGCGGCAGCAGCAGGTTGACCAAGGAGAACGTGGCCCGGTTGGAAGGGGTCCGACCCCTGGCGGTCAGGCGGTCTGGTGGGTCAAGCACGGGCAGCGAGGGGAGGACGAGAAGGCATAGTAACTCTGACCGCGGTAACAAGACGGAAAACCACTTCATCGATGCCAACTCGAACGACAAACTCACCGCACCCACAATTGCCATTTCGAATAGCTTCGACGCTGGGGATAACGATTGGCCTTCGAGTCAGCAGGGGAAAACTCGCACGACAGAGGTTTTTGGACAAATACCTGTAATCAATGAACCGGTTCAGCTCGCAACTTCGCCGCCGATGGCTAAATCCGGGTTCTTCGCAACGGAGCGCGAACCGAGCGCGCTCTCGGCGTCGAGTCGCGCAACGCGTAGCACGGATACCGCGGGAGCAGGCGCGCAGAACAACCACCCACTGCCACCGATATCAAAATCTCTAGACGCGCTCCCGGAAGAGGGTGCTGAAGCTACATCGGGCGGGGCAGAGAGCACCAAGATGGCTACCAAGGTCGCTTTCAGTACTTCCGGCCAATCGGAAGACACGTCAGGACAAAATGGACCAATCAAAAGACGGAAATCGAACCTGAATCGACTCGGTACGGAAGACGGAGGGATGTCGGTGGTTGGGTCAGAGGATCGCAGGTCAAGGACTATATCGAGTGCCAGGACCAGCTACAGAGAAAGCCTAGGAGACCGTAGACTCAGCACCAGATCCAATACAGTAAGAACTGGAACATAACAAAAATGATACAAATCAATGCAATGGTAGGTTAGTGTGCAACTTCAAGGAACTTGGTATCAATAGAAACAAAAACATTTCATATTTTAAAAAATGTTTTCATACTTTGAGTCACGACAAGACATTTTGCTTGCATTATCGACATAGATAACACAAATTCTACAAATGGATTCAAATTAAACCAACAAGGGACATAATTATCTAGATCTGGTCAATTATCTAAATATATAAATACGAATAATTTCACTTAAATCTATTGTCGAGATCTTTGGAAACAATATTGGATTACGCTACGAACAGGCCTAGAATCTATTATTATTGTGAAGACATGCAAAAACTGACTGCCTGGCCCTTCCTCTCCCCCACTTGCACATCCCTCTCATTTTATCTCTTCTCCATCCTTCAACCTCTCTTTCTCCTTCCTTACCTTCCCTCTCACCGCTCATTCCACTTATATCTCACCTCTTTCTTTCCCCCTTCTCTACCTTTCCTCTTTTCCCCTTCTCCCAATCACCCCTCTCACCCCGCTCCCTCCCTCACTCCTCTCCTTCTCTTCCCTCTCCTCTCCTTCTCTTCCCTCTCACTTTTCCCCCTTCCCTCTATCCTCCTTTTCTAATTCACCCCTCTCTCTCCTTCTTTCTTCTCCCTCCCTCTCTCTCCTCTCCTTCTCTTCCCTCTCACTTCTTCCCCGTCCCTCTATCCTCCTTCTCTCATTCACCCCTCTCTCTCCTTCTCCCCTCTCTCTCCTTCTCCCCTCTCTCTTCTTCTCCCCTCTCCTCTCCTTCATTCCAATCTCACTTCTCCCCAACCTTATCTCTCTCTCAGAGTCTACTCGGGAAACACGTCGACGAGGGCCTAGCCCGCATCACCAACAGCCGCTCAGAGCGACGCCAGAGATTCGGCGACATCGATGTGTCCAGGGTGTCTCGTTTCGGACGGCTTTGCGCCCCGTTCCAAGCATTGGCTACTCAGGTAAGCGTGGGTCCCATACCGTATAGACTTTGCCCCATTTAAAGTGGAAATTTGATGGCTAACCTGCTCTAAAACATGTTCCCACATTACTCCCATCATGTATATATAGTGGATCAGTGCATCGTCTATGAACTATCCGCAGTACACGATATTGGTATAGTTATAGTCGCCCTGCTAGCATAAAAGAACGCTTTAAAATCATGCATAGGTGATCATAAAAAAAGACAATATCAACATCTACAAGTTTGTATAAACCTTTACGAACTTTTGGAATACATCTGGCTTAATTGTGTCTCTTTCATGATTTCCAGGTGTCGATGCAAATGGTGGAGCTTCCCCCGCCATACTACCGAAATAGTTAGTTGATGTCAAAGTAAGCTCAAATGTAAAACGAATGGTTTCAATATTTGCAAAAGTATGTTTATGGATTAAGCTATCTTAATGATTTTTTTCAAACGCACCTTAAATTATCTCTGATTAATAAGTTGTTTTTATGATTCCCTACAGTCGACGCAGATGGTGGAGTTTCCCGCCTCGCTACCGATGACGTCACGCATGAAGCAGCGTGGAGTCACGTGCAGCACAGAAGCCGACCTGCACAATCTATCACTGGCCCCGCTGCAGCTGGACTTCAAGAGCGAATCCTCCAAAGCGATCCCCGGGGTCGGATCGGCCGGAGAAGACGGGGCCATCACGGCGGTCAGGAGAGCCACGCTGCTGGCGCCAATACCCTCCAACTCGCTGCACCACGGCGGAGGGGGTTTGATCGGTCATGGGAAGAAATAACACACGACCCCTCTCAGCAACAGCGACGAGTCTCACTTAATTAAAACTCCAGATTCATTTATCAAGGAAACTTATTTGAGTTTAAGAAAAGTCAGTCGCAAGTGATTGAAAAATGTTCAGAAACTATATTTTTTATTTTGCTTGCCTTTGAGACGACAAAATATATATTTCACTGACAATCAATTTGATGTTTTCTTCTCCGGAAATTGAATATAACAAAATAACAATAACAAATGTTTCTTCTATCTTTGAACAATGAACGATGCAAGCATAGGCCTACATCTTCAGAAAAAAGCAAGAGTGAACTTTCATCAAGTAGCCGTGTCCTTCATTGCAGCTGTTTATTCTTCCGTCCAGCTACACGTTGATGTATTTTTATTGTGCATGTGCAGTGTGGTGTCTATCAGTGTTTGCAGTCAGCTTTACATTTTATTTATCACAAATGGAATTGTAAGTTTGAATGTCAGAGGTACTAAATAAATAGCTATATTTCCTACACAATTGCTCTCTCATACCGTGGAGCCGGTTTTCATTTATCAATCAGTTCTAAAAGTTATATTGGTGTCTACATTTTCATCACACATGTACTATTAAGTTAAGAAACGTACTGGTACTCATAACGATAAAATATGTTTCATAGGTTATGTTTGCTACATTCGTTTACCCGAGTGAAGAACACTGAATTTTGTGATAAACTGAAAGACGTGATTTGTAACAATTGTCAGGCTAATGGTTTACCTCCATAGGCCTACATTAAAATTTCAAATAGAGTACCGAAGTCTTGTCGTCATATGAGCATGTTGTCAAGACAACATGATATTGTCTATCGGGCCAGCGTCGGGCACTCCCAATTAGAGTCCCCGCTGTGATGATCACCCCTTGCTTAACCTGCATAGTTTAGAACCATTTACTAGTATCTTGACAATGATACTCAAAATGACGTCACACTCCGGTATTCTATTGAATACAGGCTGAACAAAGAAATATCGCTGACATTATTTCATTTTTTTCTTGTTGTCGTCACCTTGAATGCTGTATTATCATTTTAATTCACGCTAACATTGATAAGTTATGCAGTTTGCCAAATGTTTTTAAAGTTATATATCATGTACATAATATGTAAATATGTTAATATTCTATTTTATTGAATTGCATTAACACTTCGTAATATACACGTTACAAGAACTTCAGGACAAGGTCTTTCTCGAAAAGAGCTAAGAAAATATTGGGGAATTAGCATCATCATGATTATTTCCATCATTACTTTGATTTTCCATCAGCAAATTCTGTTACAAAAAACGGATGATGGTATATTACGTCATACTTTGAAACAATTTTTTGCCAGATGTTATCATTATGACGCCGATTATTCATTACTGACGATCAAGCAAAACTACATCAAATAATGTTGATTCCATTCTGCATTTTCATTCATGCACGTGATGAGCCTTATGAACATCGTTATTACCAACATTATCCATATGCCACCAATATCATCACTTACCATGGGCATCAGTCACTGTCATAATCATACGGAATATCCCGAGCGACATAACCATTGCATATTTCATCTTGATTATTACCATCACCACTTCTTTCACCACCATCATCATCACCACCGCCGCGCGCCGCCACCACCACCACCATCATAATCATTACCATCATCATAACCATTGTCATCACCATCACCACTACGGCAATCATCATTACTACCACCACCATCATAATCTTAATAATTATAACCATTGTCATCACCATCACCACTACCACAATCATCATTACCACCACCACCACCATCATAATCATAATCATCATCACCATCACCACCACCATCACCACCACCACCACCACCATCATAATCATTACCATCATCATAACCATTGTCATCACCATCACCACTACCACAATCATCATTACCACCACCACCACCATCATAATCTTAATCATAACCATTGTCATCACCATCACCACTACCACAATCATCATTACCACCACCACCAGCATAATCATAATCATTACCACCACCATCCTCATCACGATCACCATAATCATTGTTATCACCATCACCACTACCACAATCATCATGATATTCATCATCATCGCTGCCACCATCATCATAATCATTACCATCACCATCATCATAATCATCGTCATCACCATCACTACTTCCAATCAAGATTCCCACCACCATCGTCAATAATCATATTCAACACCATCATTACTAAACCATTACCACCAGCACAACCATCTCTCAACCATCATCCGTAATATGTATGTGTTCAGGATTTTTGTGTCAGTATGTTGAAGATACCAAAAAGAAACACATTTGGGCCTCATAAGATGCCTTGATCAAGGTATCGTTATTTCTCACAAAATCAAATGGTCAAAATTTTTTGTTTGAGTGCAATGCTTGTATGAAAATCTATTAAATACTAAAAACATAACCCTGTGAACATTGTCTACCAGTGTATTGTTTTAAATAATGTGTGTTTGTGTTTGTATCATGGCAGTAGGTTAGTTAATACACTATTCAAATTGTTATTTGCCTACCCGGTAATGCCATTTTAAAGTTCAGAGAAAAACACCACAAACAAGTACAGTTTACAACATGTATGATTTTTGTAAGTATTTCATTTTCATACTTTAATAGTCTAATATTTACAATTCTGTGGCATCCCATAAGAAATACTACATAATATACATCTCACACATTATGAGTTCGAATAATTTACTCTTAAAACACAATCCATTTTGTACAGTTCATACAATAACAGTCATCGAGAACGACAAAATCATGGAATTCAGTGATTAGTGAAGAATGAACTTTGGATACTGACAGCAAGTCGTATGAGTCCATATTGAGCAATGAAAGATGGAAAATTTAATGGGACTGTAAGACAAGAAAATTGTGTGTAGTTTAATGGACAACAGTTTTTGTTTTAATCAATTTGGGGCATTTCATCAAAGGACTTGTCGGATATTTTATCCGACGAGTTTGCTCTCGGCCAATAAGATGCAAGCATTTCAGTAGCTTATAACAGTTTGTCGGATAAAGTGTCCGACAAGTCCTTTGATGAAATGCCCCCCAGGAGATGACAAAATCTTCCTGCTGTTCTCTGAATACTCAGATAAATTGCAGACTTGGGCGCTTCTAGACATTTATTGGGAGTGGTTATTGTGGAGCAGATTCATAATAGGTGAACTGATTTCTAATTAAGTGCAGAGCTCTGATTTAACTGGTGGACAACCGTACCACAAATGCACGCTAATTTCAAATGGCAGAATACCTGAAGTCGAGTGTCTGTCTACGTACTGTATTCAAGGTGAAACACATACAGATAATTCTGCATAATAGACTGCATTAGACAAATGCATGGAGGATGAGTAGGGATATATGAGCCAAGCTGCATATTGCATAACAATCATTGCAATATTGATTGTAACTCCCACAAATGCACCTACTGTAGAATACTACCATATCATTGGCCGCTTCTATGGCAGTTACAGTTGTACATTGCAGTAATTGTATTGCAGCATGAGAGTTGACTTGCGCTCAAATACATTCTATGGCGTACAGCCAGATTACACACATCTTCACATTCAAGATGTCCACCCTGGTAGGTGCTTACACAGGCTTGACTGTTTACATATACCACAAGGTCGATGATGTCCACATTCTTAGAAATCGTCGTCGCTGTCTTCTTCCTGCTGCTTGCCCGAGGGGCCGTCCACCTTGAGGTCATCGCTGTCGCCATCCTGGCCATCCAGGAGATCGTCCTCGTCCACGCTGATGCTGTCATTGCCGTCCCCTGAAGACCCGCTCTCCTATAGAGGGAGACAGATACAGGGATAGTCTCAACTTCAGGCACGGCACATATTGTCTTTCTTCTATCACCCACTTGTCAATGTTACTTCATTTTATATCAAACAGTCCTTTGCTCAACAATCAACAATAGTCAATATTCAAATTAAAGGAATGTCTTTGGCATAACAGTAGAACAATACGAGAATGGATTGTCACAAAGTTCACTGAAATCTATCAAAAAAAGAGACTACAAATTTGTGAAAGTAAGTTTTTCCAGTTCTTATATTGTGAGGGAAGTCCTCCTTTATAACGATATTTCCTTCTATTTTTCATGGTATTTACTGATTTTTTTTTTTTTTACATGCTAACAGACTACCCTACCTTTAAAATGACTTGAAAATTAGATTTATGCCAGTAATATCTTTTAACAATTATATGTTTAATTAGATTCCTTTCCTGTACATTTTTGGCATCTGCAATTGCTGCTCAAAAGATGAAATCTGTACTTATCACACTGTAGTGATAAATACATGCCCCACTCGGCAGCAAACCATCTGGCCTAAAGTGAGATTGGACAAATACATTAAATTTTCCCCTCAATACCGCCTGATAGTAAATAAACCAGTGTTACTCACATCATCGCTGAGATCAGCTCCCATGTTGCCAAAGACTCTGGGGTTCTTTTGCTGTGGAGCTGCAGAATAGACATTGAAGCATAATAAAGACATTGAAATGATAAATGTTTAGTGCCATCGAGTTGTTCTCGACTCCTGATGACCCCATGGACAAACATTCTCCATGCTGTTCTATCCTATGCAAGCATGCTCAGTTCCCTCAAAAAAAATTCAAATTCTTTAGTAATTCCTTCTAACCATCTATTCATCTCTCTTTCTCTTCTCCTTCTGCCTTGCACTTTAGCAAGCATGATGTCCTGCTCCATACCATTTGATCTGATAATGTGTCCAAAGTAGCTTTAGTCTCTGTTTTACAACCATTGATTCAAGGGAGTGGCTTGGTTTTTACTCTTTTTAATATTGATTTGATTGAGGTGTTTATAAATATGATAATATCCACAATTTAGATTAGAGTGAAAACAGAGAAATCAATGAATCTCCCTTCAGAAGGTGTCAACAACTATTCACAATGGTACTTTAAAAACAGACTCATGAACTGCTCACATATACACATCAATTAATTTTACTGTCTAAATCATGCATTGATTGCAGATATATCCATGACACACCACAATACTAAGATCTCTCTCTCTCTCTCTCTCTTTTCTCTCTCCCTCACTCTTTCTCTCTCTCTCTCTCTCTCTCTCTCTCTCTCTCTCTTTGTTGTTATGTCTGTATATGTGTTAATCAATATGTGTCTATCTAATCCTTTTCCTCAACATCGTTAAATTATCTTCTTGGAATATATTTCTTTCACACCTATCATAAAGAATCAAGCCACCCTCAAGTAAATTCAACACACTCGTCCATACATATTCATGCAGTGAGTCAAAGAATCTCAGTTGGCTTACCTTGTCTGAATTTGTTTCTCATCTGTGCAACGCCTTTCCTTTCTACTCCCTCATCCTCATCCTCATCCTCGTCATCATCATCGTCATCGCTCTCACTCTCCTCGGCATCGTCCACCACGTCGAGGCCATTCATGTCCTCATCGCCCAGGATTTCGTCCGAGATCTTGATTCGATCCTCCTCCTGCCGTAACCTGCTCTGCATCTGCTTTAGGCTGTTCTCAGACTCCTGCCAAGCAAAGTAGGAAACCCACCATAATCAACATCAACATGGGTGACAACGGAAACAGAGGGGTGCTACAATAAAATCAAGGGTGGTATTCTGAAAAAACAGCGATAAAGAAAAAAAAATCTCACTAAAATATTTCATCTATTGATAAATTAGTGTTCTGGACCAGATTTATTTTTTATTCTAACATTTTTTTCGATGTGGGTTTCAGAATACCGATGAAGCTCATTTGCGAAAAAATTGTTATTTCTGAGGCTCATTTACATAAATATCTTATATCTGGCTCATTTGAATGAACTTTTTTTTCTTTTATCCAAACTTGGCTTTCGGAATGCAATTTTTTTTTTTTTCCCTAACTCCCTGAGATACAATTTATTTCCCTCCCTAAGAACATTTTTGGAATACCCCCCCGGGTCGCTGGATACAAGACCGTATCATGCACACATATACACATGTGCACCATCTCCACTCCCACTTGTGCGTAAGGTCATGCGTAACTTACATACATTTTATGAAATAGTGCCCTGCTCATCAGAATTGTAACTTTAATACAGTGCTTAAAGCTCATTGGCTAGTTCCTTGGTGGTGGCAACAGTGTACTTACCTCAAATCTGTCCTGCTCCGCTCGGCTATATTCTTCTAACTGCTGTTCCAAGTAGGTTAGATTCCTATACCGCTCAATGAATACCTGTGACAAAAACAGTAAAATCATGACTTTCACATATCTAATATAATGCACATCATGCATTTCTTGCATTTCTCGCATTTCTTGCATCTGCATATTTTTCATGACATTTCAGGCAGTGTACTCCATCTGCCATCAAGAGACTAAATCAAAGAATTCCTGACCATGCAGGCTATTTATGGGATGGGGTAATTGGGGTGGGAAATGGGGGGGGGGGGGGGGGAGAATCCAATGAAACAAGAATTATCCAGACTTGGAAAATTATTTCATGAGTGATTAACCAATCAGGAAAACTAATAATAGAGATGGCAGTTGATATGATGTTTACCCAATATGAAAAAGGCTTGTCATAAAGTTGATCATGCCTTATTGACTTTCACTTCCGCATCACTCAAAATATAAATTCAAACAACTCATAAATTCTCCACCAAAATGCAACATTTGTAAGGCAATTTAAAGAGACACATTTAGATACTCATCTCCAACAATACAGAGACAAGTGTAAAAGAAATGAAGAAAATCAAATCACGATCACAAGGAATTTCATCTGGTCGGTGTCTATGCCTCAACATCGCTCCCGTACCTCATATTGCTTTTGAAGGTCGCCCTCTAGCTTCTCGTATTCGTCCATGAAGGCGGGCCGCACGGCCTGCAGCGTCTGCAGACGTTTCTGGTTTCGCTCCATCTCCGCCTTTTTCTTGTCAATCTTCGCCTCGAGATTTGCCTCGTCCGACGCCACGTTCTCGAGCAAGTGCTGCGTCTTCTTCACATTTTGCTGCAGCAAGATGAACAGGAGGGTAGAATGTGGTTCAAAGGACTTCGTTGATTTGAAATTTCAAAATGTTTCAACATGATTTTGGTTGATTATGCTACTTGGCATGTCAACCAAAGTTTGACTTTCATGCCACCTTTTTTAATGAAATATAAGTTAATCTGTAAAATATGCATCTATTTTGAATTACAGTTTAGACAAAATTCAATACATTTTTCTTAAAAAAAAGGCAGCCGCTCGACTAACATGTTTACACCCTTACCACCTTCTGTAGTGAAGGAGATGGGGAGTGTTAGTTGCAAAATGACCCCTGTCAAAATTTGCTCTCAAAAAGCCCTGTCAGAAACAGTTACAGTTCTATCCCATGTGAATAAGGTTGTGTATTTAACTTCTATCCCATGAGAATGAGGAAGTACATTAAAATTCAATCCCATACAAATAATTGGTACATTAGTGTTTTATCCCAAGGTAGGTGATAGGGTGGTGTACTGAGCAAACATCATACCTCCACAGCCTTGATGCTTGCTTTCAGGCCCTTCTCTATCTCGTTGATCTCCAGCGGCTTGTTGATGGCCATCGTTCGGATCTCCTGCAAATGGTGAAACAATCAGAAACAATAATTAAAGCATTGAATGATAGAGAGTAATTATTGATATGGAGTCTGGTGGACACACAATACTGGTCTTGCAAGTTCTACCTCCTTTCCCAGTAAATCATACACACACACACACACACACACACACACACACACACAAATACATATCCAAACACACACTCCAAACTTCTAGACTGACAATGACAACTGAGATGTTATTGAGATGGGGCTGTCAGCGCTTGGTACTAAGAGGGTTAACCTGCTCGGTCTATCAGACAGAAAACTGAGATGTTATCGAGATGGGGCTGTCAGTGCCTGGTACTGAGAGGGTTAACCAACTCAATTGCTTAGACAGAAATTGAGATGTTATTGAGATAAGGCTGCCCATGCTTGGTACTGAGAGGGTTAAACCACACAGTCCCTTAGACAGAAACTGATATGCTATTGTGATGCAGCTGTCAGTGCTTGGTGCTGAGAGGGTTAACCCACTCAGTCCCTTAAACAGGAATCTTGTATGTTATTGTGATGCAGCTGTCAGTGCTTGGTAATGAGAGGGTTAAGAGAGAGACTCACCCTAAGCTCCACCTCCTTCCCCAGTAAATCATACAAGCTAGCTCCCTTGGTTGTGATGGCTGAAGCCAGCTGCCTTGATGCTTTCAAGTCCTGGATCTACAAGGTCAAGAGAAATCAATAAAATATGCAATTGTTATGTTTGTATTCTTTTTCCAGTTTTATTCATCCAGGCTAGCATTTATCAAAAATACAACTGTTATCAATGACAATGAGGTGACAGACACAGATACAATAAAAACAAGGCATTAGCAATATTGTGTCTCGCCCACTTGCGAAAATAACCAGAAATATCGCGATCTCCGTTGCTACGCAAAAGAAAACTGAAACAAAACTGAAGCAACTTTAAACAGACAACATCAAAATCAGGTGCAAAATAGTGACTTTGAATAAATTTGCATAAATGTGCATGAGTAATGTTTGCCTAAATCTACATCAGTAATGCTCACACATGCTCACACAATTCTGTGCACAAGTTAGAAAGCCTTCACCAAGAGTCTTGCAAGTAAACTTTAATGTATGACCTCAAATGACCTTTGACCTTATCATGTGACCTCTTACAGCACAATAACATGCAGGTGCCCCCAGTGCATCCATCATCCAAGTTTGATTGCCATTGTAGCAACATGTGATGAGTTATGTGTGATAAGAGAGTCTTGCGAGTAAGCTTTAACGTATGACCTCAAATGACCTTTGACCTTATCCTGTGACCTCCAACGGTACCATAACATGAAGGTACCCCCAGTGCATCTATGACCCAAGTTAGGTTGTAATCCAAGCAACCTATGTGAAGTTATTTGTCAAAAGAGAGTCTTGCAGGTAAACTTTAACGTATGACCTCAAATGACCTTTGACCTTATCCTGTGACCTCCAACAGCACCATAACATGTAGGTACCCCCAGTGCATCTATGACCCAAGTTAGGTTGTAATCCAAGCAACCTATGTGAAGTTATTTGTCAAAAGAGAGTCTTGCAGGTAAACTTTAACGTATGACCTCAAATGACCTTTGACCTTATCCTGTGACCTCCAATGCCACCATAACATGAAGGTACCCCCAGTGCATCTATGACCCAAGTTAGGTTGTAATCCAAGCAACCCATGTGAAGTTATTTGTCAAAAGAGAGTCTTGCAGGTAAACTTTAACGTATGACCTCAAATGACCTTTGACCTTATCCTGTGACCTCCAACAGCACCATAACATGAAGGTACCCCCAGTGCATCTATGACCCAAGTTAGGTTGTAATCCAAGCAACCTATGTGAAGTTATTTGTCAAAAGAGAGTCTTGCAGGTAAACTTTAACGTATGACCTCAAATGACCTTTGACCTTATCCTGTGACCTCCAACGCCACCATAACATGAAGGTACCCCCAGTGCATCTATGACCCAAGTTAGGTTGTAATCCAAGCAACCCATGTGAAGTTATGGATCATAAGAGAGTCTTGCAGGTAAACTTTAACATTTGTGACGGACGACGGACGACGGACGACGGACGACGGACGGACGACGGACGACGGACGGACGACGGACGGACGACGGACGGACGACGGACGGACGACGGACGGACGACGGACGGACGCCATTTGGATCCCTTAGTCTCGCCTTCACCTCCGGTGGGCGAGACAAAAATGACATAGTGAACTTAGCTTACACTCCTAACAAAATGGACATCATTGAAAAGTTGTGTACATAACACAATGGTTAAATCTACAAACTATTACAGAAATGTTTCATTTAATTCTCTGAGTCACTGTCACATTAGTTTGCTTTGTATTGAGCACAAGTCCTGAGTTGCATGCTATACAGCACAGATGGACTTACACAAGGTATCAATCAAACGCAATGCAGCTTCATATTCTCAAATATCATGTCAAATCATTTGCGTTAATTAATGTTTGTTACATGTACCTTAATCAACAGAGTAATATCCCACTTACCATGGCTAGTCGTGATAACGAATGAGGAAGTATTTAGACTTTAATTTGGATACTAGTCTACAGTTTTGCTTTACCCCGAAGGGAAGTGCTTCTTAGTTTTTACTATATAGGTAAATGTAGGTTAATAGTACAAATGTTATAAAGATGGAGCTATAGAACGAAGTCATATATAATATTAAGTGTAGAATCAATTATGAAGCCAGGATGACACACCTTTGATGAGATGTCAAAGGAGATAGCACTGGACCCGTCCTCATCCTCTCCGTTCTCCCCTCCGACCTTCGTCCTCATGGCATTGTACAGCACCGACGTGACCTTCATCAGCTCCTTGACTGCATACCCATCAGCCTGGTATAGCTTCTTGGTGTTTAGCTTAATGTGAGCCTTGGTGGCCTGGAGATAGAAACATGATAGGGAACCACTCTTTTTGCTCATGGAATAGCCTGGTATAGCTTCTTGGTGTTAAGCTTAATGTGAGCCTTGGTGGCCTGGAGATAGAAACATGGTAGGTAACCACTCTTTTTACTCATGGAATAGCCTGGTATAGCTTATTGGTGTTTAGCTTAATGTGAGCCTTGGGGGCCTGATGGTAGAAACATGATAGGTAACCATTCTTTTTACTGAATGAATAGCCTGGTACAGCTTCTTGGTGTTTAGCTTAATGTGAGCCTTGGTGGCCTGGTATTAGAAACAGGGATAGGTAACCACTCTTTATTGACTGTCACATGCACAATGAGATAGACAGGGCTCTTACAATTCTTTCAGAAAGACACAATTGTGTGCACATACAAATCAAACATTTTGTACTACAAAAATGAATAATAAGCTGAGAATGTGAACAAAAGAGAAAAAGAATAATAAAAAAAAGAAATTAATTAAGAGAGAAGTGTAATGAAGGGAAAGGCAGGATGCATATGAGCAATTCTAAACTGCTACATTGATGACAGTAGAGCAAATCACAGCATCTTTGTTCTTGCATTTGATACCGAAGAGATCTTTTGTGAAAATGATTGAAACATTTGTTACCATGAACTGTGCTGCTGATTTGATGAAGATGACCCTGTCCTGCTCCGAGTCAGTGTCTGTAGGAATGTCTGCGTTCGGATCATACCTGGTGTAACAAAGACAACATCATCAGCACTCAAATTAGTCTGGTCATAAAACTCCCATGTGACTGGTTGCCCAAAGCATTTCTGTTGCATTTCTGTACATCAACAAACATAATGATATAATTCTGAGACTATATTCTTTTAATCATTTTGTGATCTGAGGCAACAGTGACATGCCTGTGTTTATGCTGTTGCTGATAATTACATAAAGGAATAACAAAAGTTCATTCTCCCCCCAAATAAACAAAAAAATATCACAAATTCTTTGAGATGAAAATGCACTCTTGTAAAGTGTACATCATGTACTTCCAACGTCTGCAATGTTTGGAAATGACCTTAACATTAGTTCTGCATATCTTCTCTTGCATTACCATATCCTTAATTACTACACAAGCATATTATCAGTAGCCATAGTGTTCTTGTTTTTATTTTTTCTCTTTATCATACTTTGCAGGGATAAAATTCAAAATGTACCAGTGCAAATAAAATATTGTATCACACACTCCACAATGATCAAATCCACAGCTATCATTCTTGAAGCGTGTTTAATTATGTTTAAAGAGTGAATCAAAGATGTATTTAACTCTTCATGGTAGATCAACCCATATAGGAGATATTTTAATGTATAAATGTGATGCAATGTTGGAGGACCCTGATTGGGCAAGCTCACCGTTTGACCAGCCAAATGAGCACCTCGGCGACCAGGGCAAAGTTTGGCGTCCTGAAGTTCTCCATGGAGATGAGCCGAGGGTAACCCAACGCCCTCATCATCTCAGTGAAATCTGAAAAATGAGCAAGCAAATCATGAATTAAGGGTGACAAGCTGTTGACGTATTAAAGGGATAGTGTACCCTGAAATAAAGTTGATTTCAATAAAAGGAGAAATATGAAATAGACATACATGTATAAGTGAAGTTTTGATGGAAATCCATCAAAGGACAAGAGAGTTACGATCTTTTGACATTTCAATTTAGTGACATCACATTTGAGGTGATCTCCCATATGTTGTGTGCTGTATGATTCCATAAATTTATCTTTTTCTTTTTTGACAACGGAGTAATTTTTTTTCATAGAGGTATGTGTGCAAAAACGTGTTTTTAATGATGTTTCAAATGCACTTTTTGAGAAAATTTACCTTCAATCTTTTTTTATACAACATATGGGAGAGCACCTCACCTACAGTTATAACGTCACAAAATCAAAACTTTCAAATATCATAACTTTCTTATCCTTTGACAGTTTTTCATCAAACTTTCACTAATATGTTTCTTTCATGTGTCTGTTTTATTGAAACCAACTTAATTTCAGGGTGAACTATCACTTTAATAAATGAATTAAAAGTAGACCTCCATATGTTGATGGTAAGTAGGCTATTTTCATTGCAACCTCCTTACTCCATGCATGAAAAATGTGTATTCCGAAATGGTACTACGCAACCAAGGCAACATAATGAAATTGAGATGAAAACATGTATTTGATGATCTCATTTACTATTATCCTATGATTTTGAATCTTTGTCAGAAATGAAATCAGATTTGATGCTGTAGCATATTATCGGCTAAGCCGTTGAAAATTCTCAATAAATCAAGGGGTGGTTAGGTGGTAAACGGGAGACATAACTTTTTGGCGATAAATATTGGCATGCTGATAGTTTTGCAATGCAATTTTTTTGCAACATTAGGTGGGGACTGCAGAACATAATCATACTTCATTGCGCTAAGACAAGCCATTGAAGCCTGTGTTGTAGCAGAGAGTTGTGGACCACTATAAAAAAAAGTTTTTTGCAATAAGATTAGAATAATCGAGCTATAAATTTGCTCTATGATCATCTAGGCCTATATAATATATTTACCTCCTAAACCGAACCCTTCCCTACCCTTACCCTATTCTCGTCCATATCCTAACCCTAATCTAATTTTATACACTTTAAGCTGTAAATTCTTTGAAGAAACCCTTAAAATGAGGAAAATCACTGTCCGGTGAAGTATAAAACTATTAGTATTTAGTTTTGACTCAAAATATTTTATTTAATTTGATGTTGGTATCAAAGTACTATTAGATCTATTTTATTTCTAGTACAGTCTCAGAGTGATTTCGCGTAAGAATGTTTTTTTTTTTTTCGAATATAAAGCAAGAGGAGTATTTTAAAGAGGGCTAGCCTAAAGCACCCAGCCCTTATCTTTAAATGCACACAGACTTAATGTTAGATCTAGAATCCACAATGAAGCCTTGAAGGCCAAAGACCGAATGAGTATGGGCTGGCACTGCTACATTTGTACTACAGGCTAGACTCACAACATACTCAGCCGTAGTTGCGGGAGTATTACAATCGCATTTGCGCTCCCCAACTTGCGCTCCATGCTCAACAGTAAAATACCGAGTTGCAGCTGGTCGAAGTGCGAAAATACACATTTTAAAACATTTCAAGTCTAATTTACCGCATGAATACATTCAGAAAAGGCAAAATCACGTTCCTGACAATTAATTTTGTGAATGCATGTTAATTTACTGAGAATTTATACTCACTTCGGAGGTCTCGATACGACATTTTCGCTCTTTTGATTTTGCTCGTCAAGAATGCTAGCTGCTATAGTTACCCTACGCTACCGCAGATGGCGCTAATAAACTTATTGTAATGAATCACCACGTCGGCTGTGTTTTCCCCAAACTACTAGCAATCACGCATTATCGGGATATAATATTTTCAGTGCACGACTTTTCTATGCCAAAATATATTACTATACGCTCTGTGTCCATTTTTTTTTGTTCATAGGCTTTTGTAGAAGTTTGTGTGTGATTTGGCTCTCTGCCATGTAAGACAGATCCTGAATGCAGGTCCAAGTCAGTGTGTCTAAATGAAACTACCCTGCTAAAAAAAATCTTGAATACAAATCATGAATGCATGAATGATCGGGTTCAGTGTCCAACAATCTAAAACGATTTTTAGAACAAATTCAGCACCATACCTGGGCTAAAACGCATGTTAAAAAAATGAATGTCTTCTTAGAATATCATTTTGTTTATTGCGTGTTAGATACAATAATTGTTGAATCATAAAAATGCATTAATCACATGAAAAACGCATTGATAATAATTATTAAACATTGCCTTCTCACACACATTTTACTGACAATACTGCAAAACGCTTATTGTTAAATGATATTTGACTTCCTATCCGGAAAATGAGGAAAGTTTTCATTATAAACTGTATTTTTGCACTTTTCATTGATAAGTGGAATATTACGATTCTTGCCAGTGTCGGGATCGAAGGGATGACTTTGCATCTTCGGCAAAGATTAGTTCATGTATTATGTATCTCGATATGAGGTTGCCTTAATGTCGCTGAACATATTTTCACAGGCAGAACAATTACATTGACGTCTTTCCGTTGACTGACAAGAGTATTGTCTAAGAATTGTATCAAAGGCAAATTTGTTTTGGTTCCGAGCAGCAATTACATCTCGACGACACAAAACCGCTCATTGCAAATCTAGCAGGGTTCTAGATTGAAGAATATGAGAGAATTAATGGTGGTACAGAGTCAAGCATGCTTTGAAATCAGAATGCAAATGATGCACATGATATATTTTCATTATTTTTGCAGAAAAAATATAAAATAGGGCAACCATGTAATTAAGTATCTTTCTTCATTAAAAGGAATAAAGAACCAATTTAGACTCATGCTCTTTAGGCCTATTACTTGTTATTATACTTACTCATATTTTTTAATGCATACACTCACAAACATAAGCGCGTTCCCACACACGTACACGTACACGCATACACACGCACACACACACACATGTACGCACATAAATACACACGCACACACACACACGCACACACACGCACACATAACATGCACTTCATTGTTTATCTGTATTTTGCATGCCCAAGTACACGTGCGGTATTGTTATGTTCTTTTGGTTGTGAAGCATTTTATTTTCAACAGTTTTTATGGGATTAACTTTTGACAGGCCTCGGGCCTTAGCCCTCTTTTGTATTTTATGATTTATTTATTATTGAAATCTATTGTTACTATCCAAAGATGTTTTCGTATGTTTTGTATTTCCCTTTCATCATGATTTCAAGTTATTGTCTATGTTCAAATCTGTAAACATTGCATCATTAAGGTTTTGTGTATGTGTTATCAAATGTGTATGTTTTTAAGAAATGTGAAAACAATCAAAACAACACATAATGAAACATGTGTACTGGACACACCATTTTTTCATTTTCACTTTCATTGGTGATTCCTTTCTATATTCCAACAACCATGAAATATCTTCCTGCCCACATCCCCCCCCCCCCCCCCCCTCCTCCAAATCTCCCCTGACAACTACGGCCACTACAGATACACCAACAGTCATGGACACCTTGTTGTCATTTTCTTCCAAAAGATGGAAAGGTCTTTATTTACAGAGTAAAAGTAATTGCACAGTTGTATGTTTGTATAATACATGTATATGGAGATCATAATGGCCACTGACAGTGAACACTAATTATCAATGTCATAACAATGCATACATATATAACAATGTTTTTTTTTTAGAAATTCTTACACCAAATACATCATAAAAAATAAGTTTAAGAATTATATTTGTTCGAGATGATTGAATAAAAAGTTGCTGAACGGTTCCGATCATCCTTTCTGGCACGCCACGTAACCTGAGTTTGGGTGACATCCATGACGATGTAACTATGAATTGAGTTACAGCACCACGAATCTATGATTTACCTTAGCAACAATCAGTTATGACTACAAGTTTATGTATGAGGTCTATAATTTTTCTATTATTAGTAATCTAGGGATCTATTGCATGAGCAATGATTTGAAAACTTGCAATAAAATGACAGAATGTCAGTTATAGAAGAGCAATTTACACACATGTTCCAATTCTATACATGGGTATTCCACCAGGTTAGTTCAAATGATAAGGTAGACTCCACCTGTGATAGTTGTTGCAATGTCAGGCAAGCCTCAGGCAGACATCAAAGTCCTCAATGGCAACTTTTGAAACATTAGTATGAAAGATATATGCCCTTGTCAGGAAATATGTTTACCAATTTAAAAATATGATTTTTTTTTTTTTATAAAATAACATTCTACACTCACATTCCTATTCAATTAAAATCTCTATCTCATTCTGATATTGTATCATGAGCATGGAAGTATTGTATATATTCTATATTGATTGGGAGTAACGATTTTCTATCATTGGAAGAATTAACCTTTTTCTTAAAACTAACAGATAAAACACTGAACAATAAACAAGAGCTGTATTTAAGAATAAAAAAGCTACATAAAAGTATACGCCCACTACTTAATACAATGCATTTTATCTATGTAACATTGGAATAAAATTGTGATATCAATTCATTGCCTTATTCTGACACTAATTCTGACATCTAAATTATTACTACAGGACATATCATAAATAATCAAGTTCATAAAAAGAAAAGATGCAATCTTTGACAAGAAATAAATATCTTACTCCTAAAAAGAACAACTATTGCCTTTCCCCTTCATTAGAATACACCTTCGTTAAAATAGTACAATGTTGTTCATCACATGTTTTGTGGCACCACTTTGTGTGTTTAACTGATGCAAAAATGCAACTGTAGCGCATAAAAAAGTCAGATAAAAATCTTAAAGGCATACCACCATGGGGGAAAGGGGGGGGGGGGGGTGGATCTCTATTTGCAAAGAGAGATGTTGGGTAAGCAGATTTATCTACAAGGTCCCTTGGAGAAAATTGTGGAGGGTGATTCCTTTTTCAAAACAAGAAAAGATGTGAGATTTCTGTGACTTTAGGTAGATATATATATATATCTACTTGAAAGCTCAATATACACTGAGCAGTGGAATGTGCTTCTAACACTGATCACTCCAGTGACACAGATATTCCTAAAGTGGGTCTAATTCCTAGCTAGATCATTGCAATCGCAAAACATCACTAAAACAGCAAATAAAAATACTCTTCATGTATATCTTCCACAGGTATATAAATAATGGTTTGCATAAATATAGGCATGCCATATATTTCAACAGCATAGAGGCAAATAAAAACTGTGATACTCCACTCATTTAACCATATGAAGCACCAATAGCCAGCTATACATGTATCCACATCGCATGTAATGCTCATGAAACATCATATTAAGCAGATTCACATAATTTCAGTAGACATTGACTAATCGGCTTAAGGTGACAATCTACAATACCAGTTCACTGCCACAAACATGATATTACTGTTCTCAAGAGAGCCTGCCAGCTCTCCGTCATGTGACCTGGTTTGCAGGTATCACATGATCAGTCACATGATTGCATCACATGACCATTGGCAAGAGTGCTTATATAAACTAGTTGCATCTGTTTCTAGTGCGAACCTCTACGTAAAGGCCACCAGTGCGTAAAGGCCATGCCCCTGAATGTGCGTGCCATTTGTTTAACCCGCGCAGTTAGGTCTCTGCCCATCATCTCTTCAAATGCAAACATGCATACAGAAAAATAGCATCATACTGCTATCATGAACAAGGAGACACAATTATCCTTGATGACAAACCCATTTAACTTTAGAGTCTCAAGACATTAAAGACATCATCATAACAAGTCAGACACTTTAATACTCATTGACATGAGCGGAGGTTGAGGCTGAGTCTACCTAACAACACAAATGCTCCTCAGACATCTACTTAAGTTAGACCATGTTGCAAGACGTTAAACCTGATGTACATGTGCGGTGATAGATCCTCATGTTAGATATGTGAACTCACTACAATCTGGCATTCAAGGTCCTCAGAGATTGATCATCCACACAGTCTGTCAAAAGTGGGAGGCACTGCCTTCCAAAGACCACTGGATGCGGAGAAAGCCCTCTTAAGTCCTCCAGCGTACATCCAAGTAGTTGTAGAAGTCCGTAATGATGTCCTTGCAGTAGAGTGCTGGCTCCAGGAGCAGTCTATGAGGCGAAGGGAGCCCTCTATGGTCCAAGAATGGCAGGATCCTCCAACCAATCCTCCATGCCGTTGCAGAAGTCCCCAGCATTGGGCACGCAGTTTTAAGTACAGTGCTGGCTCCAGAAGCATTCTGTGAGATGGAGGGAGCCCTCTAGGGTCCAAGAACAGTGGGGTCCTCCAGTCGTACGTCCATGTCGTTGCAGAAGTCCTCAGTGATGGGCACACAGTTGAAGTACTGGCACCAGGAGCAGTCTGTGAGGGGCTTGACGTAAAACAGCACAAAGCCCACGGTGAAGAACCCAATCAGCAGCACGCAGCACACCACCATCTGGATCCTCTTGCGATTGCGGTCAAACTTGCCAAAGCAGATGTAGGGCAGGAAGATGAAGGAGAGGAAGATGCCGCAGACGAAGCCCCCCAGATGGGCGAAGTTGTCGATCCAGGGCAGCAGGCCCAGGGCAAACAGCACCATGATGATGACCAGCAGCTTGATCAGGGCCATGCCCGGGCTGCGCAGGATCTGCCAGTTCTGGAAGACCTCTACCACCAGACACGCCAGGAGACCAAATTGGGCACCGGCAGGCCCAACCTGGATGGACAAACGATGAGAAGAAGAAAAGCCAATGATGAAATCAATCCAACAATTATTGTTATTATCATTATTATTAGGGGATTATACTCGGTCTAACTATTGAGCACGGGAGGCATCAAAACATACAGAGCGTCATTTCTCCAAGATTTCCATCACCAGGCAATTTAGTAGGATTACGGCAGAGTGAATTCTGTCATAACTCTGGCCTGTACAAAGTGAATTGGTTGCCCTTGATAACTTAACCATTAGCATTTATTCTACCCATGCAACTTTGAGTTGGGGTATCAAATAGCGCTGTGATGACAATTGTGACTAGCTCTGGCAAAACCCATACGTTGGGGGTAACATTAAAAAGAGGTTTTGACACAATTGAATCGTCAGAATTTTTCTCTTTCACTAGCTCATTTGAGTAAATTTCTTAAAAGTTTCGGTCATGTCGTACCTCATGTCATACCTCTGCCCTGTATGGAATGGTGATATTAAGTTGGGAGTAAAATTGAAAAGAGGTTTGACACAACTGAATCGTTAGAATTGTTCTCTATCACCAGCTCATTTGAGTAAATGCCTTTAAGATTTGTCTTTTTGGAGTGTGGGTCTCTATTTTGGGTGAGAGAGAGCTCTCGTACCTCTGCCCCATACGTAATGGTATAGTTCCTCTGATAACTTAATTATTAGTATCTATTCTACCTATTTTTTTTTTTTTTGAGAGTGGGTCTCCATTTTGGGTGAGAGAGTCGTGTCATACCTCTGCCTTGTATGGTATGGCATGGTTGCCCTTGATAACTTAACTATTAGTATCGATTCTATTTAAAAAAATATCTTTGAGAGTGGGTTTATATTTTGGGTGAGAGTGTCATATCGTACCTCTGCCCTATATGGAATGAAGATGGCACTGGTGAGGTTGCCTCCGATGCCACTAAAAATGTAAATGATGCCGATCCTCAGCCAGCCGCCTAGCTTCTCCAGATCTCGCAAGATGGTCATGTGCATAATGAAGCTCAGCACACAGTGGAAGATACTGAGGAAGAAGGAGAGAGAGAGAGAGAGAGAGAGAGAGAGAGAAAACGTGAACACAAAGAATAAAAGAGTTTTCAATACACTTATGCACATCAAAAATTAGAATCCCATAACAGGAAGCTTCATTCAGATGATTAAACTAAAGTTTGAATCAAAATGAAGCCGCACTAGCTGTGATAGGGCTAAGTGGAAATATACTGACTTGGCATCAGAACAGAAACAGTAGGCATTCTAGTCTCCACTGTGTATTTAATAAACTGAGTTGTCATTGACATGGGCTATCACTACTTGGTACAGAGAGGGTTAATCAGCACCGGTATATGAAAATGTTTTTTTTACACCCTGAAGAGATTTTCATGTTGTAGGTAAGCTTTCGCTAACTGGATCTGTTAGCAAAAGCAAAAAAAATGAATCTCTTCTTTCTATAAAAAGAACGTTTTTATAGTCTTATTTCCCAATCAGATGAAACTCGTTAGAGTTAAAGGAATAGTTCACCCTGAAATTAAGTTGGTTTCAATAAAAGCACAGGTATGAAAAAAAAACATAGTGAAGGTTTGATGAAAATTCGTCAAGAGAAAAGATTTTTTTTTTAAGCTTCGGTTTTGTGACGTCACGTGCAAGGTGCTCTCTCATATGTTGTGTACATTGTTGTTTGAAAATGTCCATTTTCTCAAAAGGATATGCATCATTTTACCCATGCATTTGCTGCATACTTAGAAACATGTTTTTACACCCAAACCTTAATTAGAAAATACATTCCTTCATCAAAAACCAAAAAAAGAGCAATTGATGGAATCACACAGCACACAATATATGGGAGAGCACCTCGCAAGTGACGTCACAAAATTGAAATTCCAATTGATCAGAACTCTCTCATCCTTTGACGGATTTTCAGCAAACCTTCACAAACACATTTCTTTCATGTTTCTGCTTTTATTGAAAAACTTGAGGGTGGACTATTCCTTTGATCGGTGCCGATTGATAAGTGATGGTGGAGTCTGGCCTCTTTCTTACCCAGCATGAAGGAAGAGCGACAGCCAGAGCCTGTAGATCTGGTCTGGTTGGTCTGGGTTCAGGAAGTTGATCAGCCCACAGATGTCATCTAGACACGACACCTGTCACAAACAGACAGAAATCAGACACAACATTAATCACCTACTTTACATGTGTAATCAATGTGGTTGAAGGAAGAGAAGCCCTTTAAAAAAAAATAATGAAACTCAAAGAAAATTGTTGACAAAGTTGCTGACTATATATCATTCCAAAAATATATGCGTAAATATGTTACTGTACCTGAGAACAAACTGTTGACAAACTCACTACTATCACTTAAAGACAGGGTGTCACATCTGCAAAAGTCATGAAACTCAGCAGGAATCAGCAGTATACCCTGATAATAACATGTATGCAATTTCACAGCCATATCTTCACAAATATTTTCAGGAAAAGCGAAAAACTATCCTTATTTACGTTTGAACCGCAGGGAGCATAGTCAACACTCATTAAAGTATTGTTCCTCTCAGCGTGCGATGCGAGCGTTGCTCCCAATGAACCAATGCACCATGCTGCGGACAGATGCGGACCATAGCGCATAGCGGTCTCCGATCTATAAGCTAAAGGTTTCTGACGACCGCCCCAAAACCTCTTCAAAATGTACTGATCCCTAGAATTTCACTTAAAATCAGTTTTCATTGGGAGTGAAGTTCTACCTCCGTATATTCTTCCATTTTCTGTGTTATTTTACAAAATTCTATTTTTTTGACCTGCAAAAGGGAAGCCCTGTCTTTGAGTTATGAAGTATGTATACGCTACTGTACCTGAGAACATAGTGTGGCCTCTTCATGGAAGAAACCGTTGACAAACTCGCAGTAGTCCCTGCTGACAATATGACACTCTCCGTGGATACCTATACAACATGGCCGCCCTGTGACCTCACACTGTGTGTGTGGCTGGCTATGGGTGTCAAACGGCTCCACGCAGATCTAGGCAGGGTGGACAGAACAGAGGCGCAATAGAGAATTATATGGTTCTTTATGCATGACCTACATTAAAATGATGAAACAGAGGAATAATGTAAAATGATACAGAATTGGATTACATATAGGTTTGTAAAATTTCTTGGGAAACTGTTAATGCATTCCTCACAATTTTGTTGATGTTTATGTCAATGGTTCTGTAATGCTTTTGCCAGAATATGTTTGTGTTTGTTTACATTCACATTTTGTTTATTGTATTCTTTTTAAGGAATGTGTAATAAGGTTTGATTTCCATTGAATTCAATATAATTTGGATGTAAGCCCTATGCAGGGATTACAGAACAGAGAAACAATCAAGGGTCACATAATGTCTTTATGTATGGTAAACCAGTCTTTCAATCCTACCCCAAAGAAAATAGACAAGGTGGTTAACGAACCACGAGTCTCGCCTGATTTCGCTTCGATAAATGGTGCGAAGTTTTTTTTCACCTCATCATCCTCATCACACACGAGGTATTACCCAAGGATCATTTGTACCAAGTTTGATCACAATTGTTGCAGAAATAAAGAAATGAGAGCAAGTTAAACAAAAACTTTAACATTTCTGTAACAGACTAACAGGAAAAGTAATTACTAGGTCTCTGCCGAACTTTGTTCAGGCGAGACAAAAAAATGGTCTTTGTGTACAGGTGGCCTTTCCAAATATGTGTAATCACATACCAATTGCCCTGATGGTATTCATGAGATCTATTCACAACTCTCACACAAACAAGTATAATTCTACAATGTCTTGCCCAAGCTGTGTTTATATTGCATATTATTTATCCAGCAATGCACGCAAATCCTATAGACCAGCATTTATTATATCCGGCATAGGGAAACATGAATAGTTTAGAACCAGAAACCTGCGTACCATAGAGTGAGATGACACAATTCCAGTCTTCTAAGATTGAGCGTACTTACCGGCCACTTGCTGATATCATCAGGCCATTCGTACGGTGGTCTTGATGAAGGATTTCGACACTCTCTGTTCACACACACACACGGAGAAAAAGAAAGAATGAGAGATACGGTACAGTAAGAAACAACTGAACCAAACAAGAAACAAAAGGTGAGATTGTACACTGTACATTGACCCCAGATTGTGGAGTCTGCTATCTTTTGTTGAACCATATTCTACAACTGCCCATTTGAAGTTTGTCCCAAATTAGTCCCCATAGTCCTGAAACAAATGTTTGATCTTCCTGTTCCTAGTACTCTCCATATAAGTTTATTGATTGATCAATTTGTATGAAAAAAAAAAAGAGAAAAAGATTTGCACCTTGCATCTACTGCTTGCCAGGCAGTGAAATTTCATTTCATGCAATTTGTGTTTATTTTTTTCCTCCAGATATTTCCCCTTCTTCAATCGCAAACTTTAACAATAACAACATAACAATGTAAATATACATTTCAAATAAATACCATTAATAACGTACTTGGCAGAGGATGGAACACAAGTAAGCAAGAGCTTAAATATAAGGTCCTGTGGCTTAACTGAGAACATCATTCAATATCATTAATATGAAAAATTCTCAGCAGGCTACGGCAGCTGGCCCCTGGCTTTGCGGCTACTCACCTAGGATCCTGGCCACACACCGGCCCAGATGTCCTCCTCTCGGTTGGCTCGGGGTATGCAGGAGACCACTTGGAGAATGTCTCAAATCTAGTCTGGAAGAGACCAACCAAAGCCAGAAGAAACCTTGAGAATTACTTCAAACTTACATCATAACGCAATCAGAAATCCCACCAAGGCCATGTTGCATTTAGGTTTTCAATTATTGTAACTTACCATCAATGGTAACTACCACGGCAACAGGTGCAATAATGAGAGCTCATTGGCTGTTGCTATGATGGTTGAAATTGATGGTAAGTTACAATAATTGAAAACCTACAAGTATATGCAACATGGCCCTGAAAAAATTAAATTTGTATTCATCAATATCAACATAGCATACATCAATACGTACATACGTACATGTACTATTTAATTTGATTCTTATACATACATTCATAGGTCATCTAAATTCATAACAGGTCAATAAATTGATCTAAATGCTACTTAGCAGGTAAACAGGACTTTTCATCTCAAAAGGCTCTCACTGGGCCATCTAAAAGTTAGAAGAGATCAATACATTGATCTAAAGATTACTAAGCAGGTAAAAAACACTTTCCATCTGAAAAAAATCTCTATCGGGGATTTAACATTAACCCTCAGCATGCCAGAGAAACACATTTTATAAACCGATTCATGGTGAAAAAAATATTCACATGGTACATAAAGACTAACATTTTCTTTTACAAAGGCTCTGACTAATGTCACTGGAATACATTCAGACAGATAAACTAATGTACTATATTTGTATCATATAAAAACGTAGAGCTTTTACCAGGGCCCTGTTGCATAAAACTTACCATTGATGGTAACTTTGCAATGAATGGCAATTTCTATGGCAACTTTGAATTTGACTGGCTGTTGAGCAGTGTTACCATGGTAGTTACCATTGATAATGGAGTTAGTATCAATGGTAACTTTTATGCAACATGGCCCAGAAATATATATTCTTTTGAGGACTGTACATGTATAGATGAAAGAAGCAGAGCATGGAATAGAGCTTACTGAGCAGTCTTCGTGCGTGGTCTGCACACAGCCAGCCATGTCGGTTCGTATACAGCACCCAGTGGTGTTCTCAATGACTTTCTCGGCATCAATCTTGGCGTAGACCTGTTCATCTCTGTGCATGCATGGCGAAAACTTGGCCCCTAGATGGATCAAATCAGCCTGTGGAGGCAAGAAATTTGTTTTATTTTTAAAACTTAAATTTCAACTTAAATAGAGGTTCATTTACCTGTTCTGTGCGGGCTGGGTTTTATCTGATCAGATACTAAATAGCATGGCTACCATAAAATGTGCTGTTTGGACAATAGACAACATGTAAGGAATAAACTTCAAATAACTTAAAGGACACAATTAAACCATAACCCTTTGGTTACTGCAGTTCTACAGCAAGTTTTGAAATCCTAACTGGCTAAGAAAATGTAACAGTAAGTAATGGTTTAACGTGACATTTTGGCAGCCGTAGAAGAATTGCTTAGTCATTTACTATTATAAAACATTTGAGATTGCGGTAATATATAGTGCGGATACATGGGATCACACGATAAATATTACATAATGTTACATAATATTACATATCAAAAACATAATTCAAAACAAAAATGTCAGATTTATCAGTAAATCAAAGAAGCAGGTTTGCTGCTTCATATTTCAACTCTACTCAATTCAAAAATTAGGGATAGAAATTGTTATGATTACAGAACTATTCTGCTGTCACAACAGGGTTGTCCCATGGTGATTGCAGAATGATTTTGCCAAGATTACACTTCCTGTAACCTTTAATACACTTCTCTCCCTATCTTAAAGATGAAGTACTTATCTGTCCTGGATGAAATAACAACACAAGTCACTGCTTCCCTTTTTTCAAACATTCCCCAATTTCTTTCTCTCTGATTTGTCTATTTAAAAGATATTAAACATAACTTATCGTGAGGGTTTGATTGTCCTCTTAACTTACACCATTATCCACAGTGTAATATTTTTTCATTAGAACTACATACAGTTTGTGTGAATGAGGACTTGTTTTACATGCACAACAAATAGATCCTGATTCTGGCCATATCTAATATGTATGAACACATTAGAGTACCGCAGTGGTGTCATCATAAGAGCATCTTATCAAGACAACTGGCTCTAAAAACAAAATCACTCCAGTGAGCGGTTTATCGGTCCAATATTGTCTAGCGGGCTAGTGTCGGGCACTCCCAACATTAGAGTCCTTGCTGTGATCACTTCTTCTCGCTCTACCCGCATAGTGTACAACCAGTTGTCTTGACGATAACGCTTGAATGACGTCACACTTCGGTACTCTATGGTGGTCCTGTAAGATGTTGGTGGTCGCCATGGGGATAGGACGCAGGGCTACCTACCGGTCTGGGTCCGATCCAGAAATTGTCTGGCTCCATGTAGCCCACGGTCTTCATCACCAGGTTGGACTGCATCACCTGATAAAGAGACACAAAACAAGGTATTAACTCTTCCAGACTTCAAAAAAAAAAGAAGTACTTTTCATGTTTAAATCTTCTCCTCTGGTGTACATAAAGGACAAAATGTTCTTAATAATACAGTACATAAGATCACATTCTATTGTTTTATGCAATAATGTTCTAGCCCAAGACAGACATGTATAATCCATTCCAATGAGGTATCTATTTATATATATGTATGTGCACAACCCCTGATAGAAATAATCTTCCCATGCAGTGGAAATATGTGACCCTGTGGGTGAACTTAGATCTATTGTTATACCCTGATGTCACAAGCTATGTTGAGGTGAGAGTGTGATAGCCTTGAGTTGCGTTCAGACGGAAGTGATTAGCTGCTGCTGTTTGACCCGCGCATTTTTTACCGAGGAATAACTGACGGAGGGCACAAGCTACAATACAGACAATATGTTCCAGAGCTACCGGTAACGGGTACCCGCTAACCGTTTGCGAGATTTTTACCGGGAAATGAAACCAAATCTAGCGGTATTTTTACCGGGAAAAGTGCAGGCCTCACAGGAAATTTAGCGGGTATACAAAATATTCCCGGTATTCTGTCAGGAAACCGGGATATCTTCCCGCAAAAATCCCTGTACCTACCGAGCAATGTATCAACTTAGAGCGCGTGGTATTCAGCTGCTTGCGCCGAGTGCGCGCATGCTTCGGTCGAGTGCGCGATGCTTGCTGCTTTTCAAGGACTAGCGATAGATTGCCATTGTGACGTAAGTGCCACTAAAAGGTTAAAATATAAAAGAAAGTCTACCCACTAAAAGAAAATGCAAAATATAAAAACTGCCGACGATAACTTTAAATATATCCAGGAAGCTATCGGCAATACTCGAAGAGGCTTGTGTGTATACCGCGGGTACATGTGTGTGTACATGTCATCAAATCACGGAGCACTACGTGTGTGAACGTTAAGAACATCACAGCTCATCGCCGGCCTCAATATATGCAAGGGTATTGCGAGAATGAGACTTTGTGAACACGAGCAATGCTTCAGTAATTTTACTGAGAAATGAAACTTAGTTCAAATGAACGATAAATGCCAAAGGGACCAGAGGGGATAAGGATACATGTATTCGTCTCATTCCTCCACAAAATTATAAAGCGTTATCGGGGTGGGGTGGGGGGGGGGGGGGGTGGGGGGTCGTTTCTCACCCGTGAGATATGAATCCCGCTGCTGTCTAGTTCCGTATAATGGTCAAAACGATGGTCGGGGGTTCCTTTCTTACCCATCAGACATGAATCCCGGTACTATTTAGTTCCGTCTAATGGTCAAAATGATGGTCGGGAGTTCGTTTCTTACTCATCAGACATTAATCCCGGTACTATTTAGTTCCGTCTAATGGTCAAAACAATGGTCGGGAGCTCGTTTCTTACCCATCAGACATGAATCCCGGTACTATTTAGTTCCGTCTAATGGTCAAAACGATGGTCGGGAGTTCGTTTCTTACCCAACAGCAACAGACATGAATCCCGGTACTATTTAGTTCCGTCTAATGGTCAAAACAATGGTCGGGAGTTCGTTTCTTACCCATCAGACATGAGTCCCGGT
Source organism: Arbacia lixula (assembly GCA_963669155.1). Classification (NCBI taxonomy): domain Eukaryota; kingdom Metazoa; phylum Echinodermata; class Echinoidea; order Arbacioida; family Arbaciidae; genus Arbacia; species Arbacia lixula. The sequence continues at coordinate 11,327,078 of OZ022579.1, forward strand.
ACTATTTAGTTCCGTCTAATGGTCAAAACGATGGTCGGGAGCTCGTTTCTTATACCATCAGACATGAGTCCCAGTACTATTTAGTTCCGTCTAATGGTCAAAACGATGGTCGGGAGCTCGTTTCTTATACCATCAGACATGAATCCCGGTACTCTTTAGTTCCGTCTAATGGTCAAAACGATGGTTGAGAGTTCGTTTCTTACCCATCAGACATGAATCCCGGTACTATTTAGTTCCGTCTAATGGTCAAAACGATGGTCGGGAGTTCGTTTCTTACCCATCAGACATGAATCCCGGTACTATTTAGTTCCGTCTAATGGTCAAAACGATGGTCGGGAGTTCGTTTCTTACCCAACAGACATGAGTCCCGGTACTATTTAGTTCCGTCTAATGGTCAAAACGATGGTCGGGAGCTCGTTTCTTATACCATCAGACATGAATCCCGGTACTATTTAGTTCCGTCTAATGGTCAAAACGATGGTCGGGAGTTCGTTTCTTACCCAACAGACATGAATCCAGGTACTATTTAGTTCCGTCTAATGGTCAAAACAATGGTCGGGAGTTCGTTTCTTACCCATCAGACATGAGTCCCGGTACTATTTAGTTCCGTCTAATGGTCAAAACGATGGTCGGGAGTTCGTTTCTTACCCATCAGACATGAATCCCGGTACTATTTAGTTCCGTCTAATGGTCAAAACGATGGTCGGGAGTTCGTTTCTTACCCATCAGACATTAATCCCGGTACTATTTAGTTCCGTCTAATGGTCAAAACGATGGTCGGGAGCTCGTTTCTTACCCATCAGACATGAATCCCGGTACTATTTAGTTCCGTCTAATGGTCAAAACGATGGTCGGGAGTTCGTTTCTTACCCAACAGACATGAATCCCGGTACTATTTAGTTCCGTCTAATGGTCAAAACGATGGTCGGGAGCTCGTTTCTTATACCATCAGACATGAATCCCGGTACTATTTAGTTCCGTCTAATGGTCAAAACGATGGTCGGGAGTTCGTTTCTTACCCAACAGACATGAATCCAGGTACTATTTAGTTCCGTCTAATGGTCAAAACGATGGTCGGGAGTTCGTTTCTTACCCATCAGACATGAGTCCCGGTACTATTTAGTTCCATCTAATGGTCAAAACGATGGTCGGGAGTTCGTTTCTTACCCATCAGACATGAATCCCGGTACTATTTAGTTCCGTCTAATGGTCAAAACGATGGTCGGGAGTTCGTTTCTTACCCATCAGACATTAATCCCGGTACTATTTAGTTCCGTCTAATGGTCAAAACGATGGTCGGGAGCTCGTTTCTTACCCATCAGACATGAATCCCGGTACTATTTAGTTCCGTCTAATGGTCAAAACGATGGTCGGGAGTTCGTTTCTTACCCATCAGACATGAATCCCGGTACTATTTAGTTCCGTCTAATGGTCAAAACAATGGTCGGGAGTTCGTTTCTTACCCATCAGACATTAATCCCGGTACTATTTAGTTCCGTCTAATGGTCAAAACGATGGTCGGGAGTTCGTTTCTTACCCAACAGACATGAATCCCGGTACTATTTAGTTCCGTCTAATGGTCAAAACAATGGTCGGGAGTTCGTTTCTTACCCATCAGACATGAATCCCGGTACTATTTAGTTCCGTCTAATGGTCAAAACGATAGTCGGGAGTTCGTTTCTTACCCATCAGACATGAGGGATAAGAATACATGTATTCGTCTCATTCCTCCGCAAATATAATACAGCCGTTATCTTTCATTTTGACCAAAGTCTCATCCCTTCGCAAATATAACCCTTATCTTTCATTTTAGCAAAGTCTCATTCTTCCGCAAATATATAAAGCGTTATCTTTCATTTTAGCAAAGTCTCATTCCTGTGCAAATATAATCAAGCGTTACCTTTCAGCAAAGTCTCATTCCTCCGCAAATATATAAAGCGTCATCTTTCTTTTTAACAAAGTCTCATTCTTCCGCAAATATATAAAGCGTTATCTTTCATTTTAGCAAAGTCTCATTCTTCCGCCAATATATAAAGCGTCATCTTTCTTTTTAACAAGGTCTCATTCCTCCGCAAATATAATAAAGCGTTATCTTTCATTTTGACCAAAGTCTCATTCCCCCGCAAATATATAAAGCGTCATCTTTCTTTTTAACAAAGTCTCATTCTTCCGCAAATATATAAAGCGTTATCTTTCATATTAAGCAAAGTATCATTCCTCCGGAAATAAATAAAGCGTCATCTTTCTTTTTTAACAAAGTCTCATTCCTCCGCAAATATATAAAGCGTTATCTTTTATTTTAGCAAAGTCTCATTCCTGTGCAAATATAATAAAGTGTTATCTTTCATGTTTAACAAAGTCTCATTCATCCGCAAATATATACAGCGTTATTTTTCATTTTAAGCAAAGTTTCATTCCTCCGCAAAAAAAGTAAAGCGGTATCTTTCATTTTAGCAAAGTCTCATTCCTCCGCAAATATAATAAAGCCTAACTTTGATTTTAAGCAAAGTCTCATTCCTCCGCAAATAGAGTAAAGCGTTATCTTTCATTTTAGGCAAAGTCTCACTCCTCCGCAAATATAATAAAGCATTATCTTTCATTTTGAGCAAAGTCTTATTCTTCCGCAAACAAATACAGTGTTATCTTTCATTTTAGCAAGGTCTCATTCCTCCGCAAATATATACAGCGTTATCTTTCATTTTAGCAAAGTCTCATTCCTGTGCAAATATAATAAAGCGTTACCTTTCAGCAAAGTCTCATTCTTCCGCAAATATATAAAGTGTTATCTTTCATTTTAGCAAAGTCTCATTCCTCCGCAAATATATAAAGTGTTATCTTTCATTTTAGCAAAGTCTCATTCCTGTGCAAATATAATAAAGCGTTACCTTTCAGCAAAGTCTCATTCTTCCGCAAATATATAAAGTGTTATCTTTCATTTTAGCAAAGTCTCATTCCTCCGCAAATATATAAAGTGTTATCTTTCATTTTAGCAAAGTCTCATTCTTCCGCCAATATATAAAGCGTCATCTTTCTTTTTAACAAGGTCTCATTCCTCCGCAAATATAATAAAGCGTTATCTTTCATTTTGACCAAAGTCTCATTCCCCCGCAAATATATAAAGCGTCATCTTTCTTTTTAACAAAGTCTCATTCTTCCGCAAATATATAAAGCGTTATCTTTCATTTTAAGCAAAGTTTCATTCCTCCGCAAAAAAAGTAAAGCGGTATCTTTCATTTTAGCAAAGTCTCATTCCTCCGCAAATATAATAAAGCCTAACTTTGATTTTAAGCAAAGTCTCATTCCTCCGCAAATAGAGTAAAGCGTTATCTTTCATTTTAGGCAAAGTCTCACTCCTCCGCAAATATAATAAAGCATTATCTTTCATTTTGAGCAAAGTCTTATTCTTCCGCAAACAAATACAGTGTTATCTTTCATTTTAGCAAGGTCTCATTCCTCCGCAAATATATACAGCGTTATCTTTCATTTTAGCAAAGTCTCATTCCTGTGCAAATATAATAAAGCGTTACCTTTCAGCAAAGTCTCATTCTTCCGCAAATATATAAAGTGTTATCTTTCATTTTAGCAAAGTCTCATTCCTCCGCAAATATATAAAGTGTTATCTTTCATTTTAGCAAAGTCTCATTCCTCCGCAAATATATAAAGCGTTATCTTTCATTTTTAACAAAGTGTCATTCCTCCGCAAATATGGAGAAGCGTTATCTATCATTTAAAAAAGTCTCATTCCTCGGCAAATGTAATAAAGCCTTATCTTTCATTTTAAGCAAAGTTTCATTCCTCCGCAAAAATAGTAAAGCGTTATCTTTCATTTTAGCAAAGTCTCATTCCTTCGCAAATATAATAAAGCGTTATCTTTCATTTTTAGCAAAGTCTCATTCCTCCACAAATATAATAAAATGACCGATACAAAATTACCCTTTATTTCTACATTGAAAGTAGGCCTTACCTTTTAGTTCTTCATCTCCAACGATGCGCGCATACCTCCCGGCTCCCGGGAGGTTTGCGCGCATCGTTGTGACCGCGCGCGCGCAGTGTCTGGCTTGCCTAGTGACCTCCTTTCTTTTTTACCGGGATAAATTATGTTCAGCCGATACTGGAGCTGATATCTAGCGGTATTTTTTCCCGGAATATTCTACCGGGTATAGGGTGATTGTAGCGGTATTTAAGTGCTAGAATTGCGAGAAATCTACCGGGAAAATTTCAGAAAGTTCCGGGAAAAAATCCCACTACCGCGAGATTGGCACCAGAACAAAATATCCGTATTGTATGTGGAGGTGAGAGTGTGACACCCTTGAGGTGCATCCACACGAAAGTGATTTGCTGCTGAAGTTTGACCTAGCGCTTTCACCAGGGGATCCACGGTGAAAGAATCCTTGTGTTTGCAAAGGTGGGAAAACTCTTGTAACAAACAGTCGGTAGTGACTGTCAGCAGCAGTACAAGGCTTCTGTATGACCATCAAATGGTGACACCGTAACTTACTCCCTACTTTGCACTTTTTTGGTTTGTAGACTTCTAGTACCTATTTTTGTTGTACTAACAAAAATTATGTTATATCTGTATTACATGTTCATGAGGCGCCCCAGAGAGAACAGCGCAAGCCTGCTTATGAAGCTCCCCAGTATAAAGAAGACTGAATAAAGGAATAAAAAAACATCATCTACTACCTTGCACTTTTTGGTTTGTAGATTTTTGGCTTGTAGAGATCGATTTTTGTTTGTATTCATAATGTTGATGTTCGGTATTATTTGTACACAGGCCCCCTATGGAGAACAGTACAACCCTGCTTATCAAGCTCTCCTGTATAAGGAAGACTGAATAAAGGACTAAAATGAACATCACTTACCACGCCTGTCTTCTGTGTGTAGCTGAAGCCGATGGGAGCAAAGCCGTAGAAGGCCAGAGACACGATCATAATGGCGATCTGCACTGTCGTCACCCAGTACGTGAAGTAAGGCCGGCTGTGGGGGACAAAAATCGCCAATCAGAATCGTGGGTCATGAACATGGAATACAGTGAAAACTGTGCAGAAAGAACAGGGTGATGTTGCATATAGGTTTTTAATTATTGCAATTTGCCTTCAATGGTAACTACCATGACAACAGGCGCAATAATGAGAGCTCATTGGCTGTTGTCATGGTAGTTATCAATGATGGTAAGTTACAATAATTGAAACATGGTATGCAACATGGTTAAGGTGACAAGGAATAGGCTGGTCTAATGAACAAGTTACTTTATTACATGTTTAAATGAGAAATCAATGTGCTGAGGAAACAATATTAGTGGTCTTTATAGACAGGTGGTCATGAAAGCAAGTTTCTACTCTATCAGGTGATTGAGATATGTAACCAAGAATCTGTTAAAGCATATTTGACCCACTTATGGGGTGAAAAAAGGAGAGAAAACAGTGAACTGAGGAGAGATGGGTTTTTATTTCATTTTATAACACTAACACACAACCATAAAAAAATTTAAATTTTGGTGTGAATTCAAAATTAGATGAGATAAAATGGAGAAGAGTGTGGTTAGGGGAGTTGTGAGTTTAACATACAGAAAAGAAAAAGAAGCGGAAAAAAAATGTACTTGTGGTCCTCGATCTCATCGATCTATTTCTGGAAATAGCTGTCCACTAACACAAAATTGTTTTAAGCTATGATTTTTGGTGTTAAATTCAAAATTAGATTTCATAAAATGGAAATAGAAGGAGAATGTGGTTATACAGAAAAGAAAAATAAGAAGCGTAAAAAACAACGTACTTGTGGTCCTCGATCTCATCGATCTGTTTCTGGACGTAGCTGTCCATCCGCCTTGACCGGTACCTCCTGTTCAGCACCCTTCCAACGAGCCCCTTCCCGATCTCCCGCCGGTCAGAGTTGTCGAAAGCCATGTCCATGATCTGGCCGCGGATCTTGTTGCGGCGCAGGGGCTTGGCGCCGTCAGGGAACTCCTCAGGCGTGGGCACGATGGGTGGGATCTTGAAGCGGTCTTCCGTCTTGGGCTTCCTCCAGCCGATACCGGTGGGTCTGCATATGGTCAAGGATACAGGAGAGTGCGCATGACACGTTACAACCTATAATACATCTGGCCCACTTCCATGCCAACATACAGCACTTGACAAATAAATCAGGTTTTCAAGTGAAAGTTGACCCTGAAAAAAAATTTATTTCAATAAAAGCAGACACACACAAGAATCATATTAGTGAAGGTTTGATGAAAATCCAACAAAGGACAACAAAGTTATGATCTTTTAAAATTTTGATTTTGTGAAGGCATGTGCGAGGTGATCTTCAAGGTGAACTATCCCTTTATTGTTTATAATCTAGCCACTTAACCTCTTCTTTTACATATTGGTACATGCAGACACACACACAGACATACATGTAAGGAATAATATTGAATTACAGTGTGCATAATTATTCGTTGAGCATTCATGTGTTCAAGTTCATGTGTTTAATGAAGAAAATAACACAAAAAGGCAAATCAATCAAGAAATTGACTCGAAAAGAAAGGACATGCCCCAGCTCTCTATGTCTTGCATAGAGCCTAAAGGTTGGTTCACACAAAGCTTCACCATACTCACACTTCCATTAGGACGTTCATAGGGTTTCTTCCCTCCAGGGAAGTTGTGAACCACCTTGACATGTACAAATTATTACAGGTAGCCTAATTCTTGCTTTGTGGTGGGTGTAAATCACTGATGCCAGAGTGCATGCAATGAGCTGTAAAGGCATACCGTTTTTAACAAAAGTAGAGTATCAAGTTCACACCCAATCAGCATCATATAGATAATAAAAATAGCAATATAACATTTGTATAGTGCTTCATGCACTGTTTGTACGCGCATTAGAGAGAAAAGAGATAAAGGACATGGTTATGGTACATATAGATTTATGATAATAACCTACAGAGATGAGTTTTAAGAAAGGTAGACAAACAAGTGAATTGACATATATAGTGGTCAATGAAACAACTCACATCATATCTGCTAACACACTGTTGGTTCTGGAGTCTAGAGCATCCCCAGCCGTAGGCTCTCTCTGGTAGACATCTGGTAGGTCAGGCAAGGCATACATGTCATCGTCGACGCGGTAGGGAGGTCTCCCCGCTGTACATGGAGGGGGCAAGAAGAGGTGATAGGTCAGGCAAGGCTGATATGATTTATCAAGTTTAAGGCATGGAGAGACAAATCGGAAGAGTGAGGGCGAGAGAGAGAGAGAGAGAGAGAGAGAGAGAGAGAGAGAGAGAGAGAGAGAGAGAGAGAGTGAGAGAGATGGAGAGATAGAAAGAGAGAGAGAGAGAGAAAGACAGAGAGAGGGGGAGAGGGAGTGATATATATATATAGAGAAAGAGATTCTAAAGGTGAGGCATGGTAGTTGGAAGAGAGAGAGAGAGATACATGTAGTGAGTGAAAGAGAGGTACAGACAGAGGGAAAGAAGGAGAGAGAAAGAAAGAAGAATGAAGAGGCTAAACGTCACATGCCTCATCATCTACAGAGAGAAAGAGAGAACAATGATAGAATAGAGGGGTAAGATGCCAGGTAAGGTTATCTACAAGGTATGTCTAGATTCTGAGACTTGGGGGAAATGAAAGAGAGAGAGAGAAGGAGAAAGAGAAAGAGAAAGAGAGAGAGAGAGAGAGTGAAGAGAGGGAGTGAGTGTGAATGGGGTGAGACAGAGAGAAGGTGATCCTGAATTCTACCTCCTGAGGAGTAGATAAAGACGATTCAAGGAAGTCATCGTACCATCTTCATAATAGGAGCCAAGATGGTCTGTATCCTTCAGTATGGCGTGATAGCAAGAAGCAAAAGCGACTTTGCCAAGAAATGTGGTAATGGGTTTGATAAACCATTAACACCGTCATCAATTTTTTTTTTACCACAGTGGTTTTAAATTTATGACATGGGGGAAATTTCCTCCCATAATATGACCTTAAACTCTTATTTTAGTTGTAATGTGGCAATTTTCTGAGTACCTTGTACAATTAGTAATGCTAGTGAGGTCAATGTGATGTCAAACTGGAGGAATGTTTAATACATTTTGTGCACAAGTTTTTTGACCTTCCAAATACAGTATTCTTGCTAATCTAAGGTTTTAGGTGAAGGTCATTTCTGCAAACAAAATGAGAGGACATTCCTTTTTCCACGGTATGGAGAATTCATGATGATGGTACTCATTTCATTTAAATTACTCATTGATGTGATCATTTTCCACAGCATTGTCACTTCATACCTAGATCGGCCTCATCGTACCCCCGTAGTCTGTCTGAAGGGGGCGGTGGGAGCTCACGATACCGGTCCTCGCCCCTAGACTGCCTTTCTCGGATCTCCTCATATTCACTGGCCTCGTCAGTTGTTGATTCCAACCTGGCGGCTGGGGGTGGGGGAGGGGGAGGATGGCCGCTGGGGGGTGGGGCCCGCCTCTGGGCCTTCGGTGAGAAGTCAAAGAACACTTCGTCAATGAGCTCATCAGAAAGCTAAGGGGGGTAGGTGGGGATGGGGGAGGGGTGGAAGGGTAAGGGCAGAAGGTAGAGGGGAGGGTGTATGGGAAGGGGGAGGGGAAGGTGTATGGGAAGGGGGAGGGGAAGGTGTATGGGAAGGGGGAGGGGAAGGTGTATGGGAAGGGGGGGGGGGAGGGGAGAGAGGAGGAGGGAGGAAAGGACACAAAAAGGGGAGGGGAGGAGAGGGGGAGGGTAAGGGTAGGGGAGGGTAGGAGAGAGAAAGATGTATGGGAAGGGGGGGGGGGTAGAGGATGAGAGAGGAGGAGGGAGTGGAGGAGACAAAAAGGGAAGGGGAGGGGAAGGGGGGGGGGGGGTAAGGCAAGGAGAGGGTAGGGCAAGGATGGGGAAGCAACAAAAGAGGACAAAGGCAGGGCCATGGGACAAAAAGAAGGTCAGGATTGGGATAGATGAAGGGGCAAGGAGGAAAGAGGGATATGCAGGGCAACGGATCAAGGAGAATTCAGACGAATAATAGAAGGAAGATCCCCAGGAGTGGAGAGTAAGACGCACATTGTGACAGAAGGGCGAGGGAAGAGGGGCGGGGGGGGGGGGGGAAGGGGGCAGGAATGGGGGCAGGAATTCCAGATGAAGGATCAGGGTGGAAGGGATTGGAGGAGAGAAAGCAAAATGCAAAAAGAATACATTCATGCAAACACTGCAAGCAATCATTCAACACTCCAAATAAAATCTAAGAAAAAGGTTCACAAAGTTGTTTGTAAGGTTTCTTCACAAAAATCAAAGCAAAAATAATACACATTAATATAATCCGAAAAAAAATATTTGAAAAACACAAGCACATGACATGCCAAAATTAATGTACACACAGTTTTTCACTGAAATTGAAAAATATATTTAAAAGATCTGCATGACAAATAACATAAAAGAAAACAAGTAACAATTTGGTATATAATTCAAATATGTAAGGGAAAATCTCACCCATCACATCATTTATATCACTATGATCACTTGCCAATTGGCTATGATAAGCTGTACCTACATGTATTGTATCATTTTATAGCCTTGATACTTTATGAACAAAAATACATTCCCTCTCTTTGAATATACAGTTCCATTGGTTGGTACACCATGTTACTGTTTTACAAATCTTCATTATGTCAACAAACAAATCTTGCTATCACTACAGAACTTCAATCACATGACTTAGCTTTATCGCAATATATTCATAATGTGTAAACATTTCTTTGAATGATTGATCTTACATGAGTCATCAGTCTACATGTATTTTGCCACGTAGAAATATGTTGTTTATTTTGAGCATACATCCACTTGCCCTATAAGCTGGACCCTAGAGTCCTAGGGAAAGCTTTCGAAATAAACAAATAAATCTGTCCACTGAGTACATGTAATGGTAAGTAATAAACCATTGTTTCAGTAATTCGCCCCTCTCACCTATACCACACATGTTTTGATAAAGCACTGATTGCATGAAGTGCCGACTACATTCATAAAGCCTTTGCATAATTCATGTTTCATTTTTTCTCGAATAAATTATATCACAAACATTAGTCCTGGGCAATCCCTCAACATGCAAAATCAAATTGCATTCATCCACACTTAAAATAAAAGTACACAACTCCTGTTTAAACAAAAATACAGGTTACTGGATAAGCACACATCTGTAAGGGAAAATAATTTCTTGGCACAAATTAAAAAATTATAGTACCATTCAAATACCATAGCAACAATCAACAAACAGCAAACTGTGGCCATCCCCATCAAAACAACCACAGAGGTATGATTGGGATTTGTAAACAAGTTGTTATTGTGTCATGTTATTTGCCCTCCATCAAAAAAATATGATTACATTATTATTAGCATCATATCTGTTTGATCTCCATTAAAGCCAAAAGATTATAATCTGGGTGTTTTTTTCAGCACATGCTTTACCTAAAATCTTGAAATATCTATAAAGTTTAATAAAAAGTGGTCAACAAATTTAATACACCACACTTTAGAGCAGGACTCACGGAGCTATACATAGCAATCGAAAAAAAGAAAATTTATCTGAGCTCTGACCCCCTTCCGTGCCAGACACACTGATTTGCAGGGATTCTGGCGATTTTGCCCCTGAAATCCTTAAAGGAGCCCTGGAATATGTTAAAATAGCCCCTTATATTTCGATAGACAAAATGTACAATTGTAGCCAAATCGACCAATGTGCTCGAAAAGTAGCCCCCGAAAATTTGGAATTAATTTTTTCCCTGCTGATTTGTATGTGTATTATACATGGCACATGGACAGTCAAGGCAATAATTTTTGCAGGTAAATGATTGGTTGTTTTGAGTGGGCTGACCACAGCATTCTGGCATGCAATAATGCAGAGGATTTCACCTATTACCTTGCGAGGCGCCTGCCGGGGAAAAGACAACAAGATCCACAAAATTACATGAATATAAATGGCACCGCAAAATCAGGCTGCCGCTGATAATTCACATACTCTGCGTCTCACTCGATCAAAACAGGATCCAGGATTCTGCTTTAGGATATCATTATGGTCTGATGTTGCCAGAGAGTTTTCTCATATAAATCATCCTTGACATGTTTTGTAGGACCTGGGGCTCAATTTCGCTGTGTGAAACATGGCCATATTGATTTTGTGCTTTCCATGGTGGTTTGTTGAAGGCATGTAAAACTTAAGCATTTGAAAAATGGAATTGCATGGTTGATGGATTGTACACCTATCATTTAATTTCAACATAAAATGTGAATAATATTGGACTAAATCATGAAATAAGAATGAAAGACAGTTTGTTGTTTTCATAATTGTTTCAACTGATCTGTTATTTGATAATAAGAAAAATGAGTAACATTGTGCTATTCATGTACCATGAATGTGTTGAAAATTTTTTCAAGCTCTGACTTTTTTATACAAAAATTAGGAATTTGAATGGAAATTCAAATGTTATTTGATAATCAACAACAATTGAAATGAAATCAAAGAAATGCAAATCAGGTCCGGTCAAATCGTGTCCCCTATTGGCTGGCTTACCACTCCTGGGGAGAAGAACTGCGTGGGATCGACATCCTCGTCATCCTCGTAGTCAAAGATCATGCTGGCCGGAGCAAAGCTCCTGCTGTGGATCAGCTGGGGCCGCTGCTGCACCTTGGGCTGGTACTGGGGTGGGAGAAGCAAGGAGGGGAGGTGGTGGAGTAGGAGGGGGGGGGGGGGGGGGTAAGAAGGGGTGTTGAGAGGAAGAGGGGGAGTGGAAAGGGAGGGGTAAGGGAGAGAGGGTGTGAGAGAAAGAGAGAGTGTGAGAGAGATGAAGGGTGAGAGAGAGAAAAAGAGAGGGAGACAGAGACGGGGGTAGAGAGAGAGAGAGAAAGAGAGAGAGAGAGAGACAGAGACGGGGTAGAGAGAGAGAGAGAGAGAGAGAGAGAGAGAGGAGAGAGCGAGAGGGGAGAACAGATAGAAAAGAGAGAGAGGGAGACAGAGAGAGAGAGAGAGAGAGAGAGAGGGAGAGAGGATAGTTTATTCAGTCAATTAATTTAATTCTATCTTCTAATGCACTTGTTTTGCTTTGATCACTTTAAAGATTGTCCGTCCCTTTTGCAAGCTTAAAATTTGAAATCGTCTATCACGATCGTAAATTGAAGAAAGTTTGATTCAAGACCATATCTAAGAATATAGCATGTTGAAGCTTTTTGTATATGTACAAATTTCAGCCATTAAATTTCAAACCGACTTTTTTCGTACTACGAAAAAAGTATTAGTCTTTGTTACAGCATCTATGTGGTTATTATGCATGTGTGAAATCCTAATTTTATGAGTAATTACCAAACTTTGGAGATCGATTCCTTCTATAGAACAATTTGTTCATAATGCGTTTTATAATGTAATAAATAGGTTAATCAATAAAGCAGATATGGCAACACAAACTGCTAAGAGCCTGAGGTAAAGACTATTAATCAGACGTTGTTAACGTGCATTATTTGAATTTTACACTACGTATCAGTTTCAAATTATGAATATACAGCTTGCTAACACTTCTCTATATGTTTTGCCAATGTTTCGATGGTTTTGTGGTGATCTGCAAAAGGGACGGGCTGTCTTTAAATTGCAGAGTTTTCAATACAGAATCAAACCATGGCAATTGCACAATCATCAATTCTAAAATCATCAGCATCACCATTCTACCAATATTGCAAACGGTGCCACCTGCTCATAACCCTCATCCTATTTCCTTTCCTTTCCAATATCTTCTTCTCTATCTCTTCTACTCATATCCTTCTTCAGTCTTCCTCTTCTTGGTTGTCTTTTTTGTTCAATGGCACCACATCACCACTACAGCATTATCATTGTCCCTGTCTCAATCATCCTCATCATATCATTGTCATCAATTCCACACTTCCTCGTAATAATCATATGCACAAAATCAACACCTAGGCCCTGTTGCATAAAACTTACCATTGATGGTAACTTTGCTATCAATGTCAACTTCTATTGAAACCTTGAATTGGATTGACTGTTGAGTGATGTTACCATGGTAGATACCATTGATGGCAGAGTTACCATTAATGGTAAGTTTTATGCAACAGGGTTGATCCTGAACTGCTGTCACTACCAACATACCTGTTTTAACTCCAGCACCTTCAAAACCCTTTATAGTCATACTTCAGTGTATCAAACATTTTAAAAACCTGACAATGGGGGTGTTCAGACCCACCCAACATAACAGGTTATTATCATCATCCTGAAAAACAAGAGCAATCCCCGCCAACTTCTCTCTCTCAAGAAAGAAAGTTAGCTCACCGGTACGGAAGGAAAGGAAATGACAGCTACGTGTTGCGCGTCAAACCTTCGACATTTAAGAGCTGTGCTTGTATCAACATACCTTCTGGCCAAACAATATGTTCAAGAAAGCTCATGAATTGCCCCCACCTGTAGTGATTGCATCCACGCTGCTAAGAAGGATCTTCCTCCTATGTGCACTTCTACAGTTTGATGCAATGCTTCAAATGGCATTTCTTACTAACCCTTATGAAAATTTTAGATTGTTGCTAAATTTCGTGAAGCTTGTGGCAGGTTTAAGAAGAATGTTTGTGGCAAATTAAGCTTGCAGCAAGCTTAGGGTCACCTCAAAAGAAGCTCTCCCAATAAAGCATGATGAGCGTGTTTGTTACAAATTAAGCTTGCGGCATTCCTGCCAAAAATATTGCCTCTAGCTTGCCGGCAAATCAGCAATATGAGCAAGCTTGCAGAGAGCTCATGTCAAGCTTGCACAGAGAGAGAGAGAGAGACAGACTCGTATAAGGGAGAACTATCAAATGCCTTTGTATTCAGGTCATGAGTGATTTTATCCCTGTGCATTTTATTATCATTCATCTTCTTCGACACAGGAAAACATGCAAGCGTACTGATTTTCTGTCCATCCAGATTCCTTCGCTGTCAATGCCTCGTTACTTGAGAAAAGCTGTTCAAAGGTTTGTGTGAGGAGAGTGACATAAAGAGAACTCATGTTATCAGCTCGATAAATGTCACACATACAAGCTCTCTTTTCACCATTCCTCATTCTAATCGTATGATTGTATGAACACCACTCTTACAAATCAATGATCTGAAGGAGATTTCAAGACCTTGGATACTCTGCACCCAGGTAAACACTCACATATTCAAGCACATATGTAGCAATGGGACTACAGGCACAGACTTGATAAAACATACTAAATGTATTTCTTCATTAAAAATCAGTATTTCTCTGTATAAAATACCTTTTTTTTCATAATAAACATGGTATTTCTCATTAAAATATCTCAATAAATATCATTACTTCTGAATAAAAGTATTTGTTATCAATAAAAGCAATATATTTTGTGCACATCAACAAATTTCAAAGAAATATCTAGGAAATATTATTTTTTCCACTCTTTTTCCCCCCACAGCTGTATAGGAAAACACTATTTATACTCCAACGCAGACCATTACATCCGTCACAAAGGAGGAGAAATAAACCTGATTGAGAAAGCATCTCAAAAACAAATCTTGAAAAATAAGGGTGTATTCCGACTTACCAGTCTAGTACCATTGCGAGACCTGTGAGCAAGTATGAAGCATGTGTGTAGGCTTCACAGTCAACCTCAAGCCTTGACACAGCCCATGTCTGCAAGCACCATTATACTGATAAAAAGTAATTTGTAACAAAGAGATGTGCTTCACCCCCCTCCTTATTCAGTGTGTCAGAGATTTGAATGTTGTTGGGAGTTAAATTGTGGGGGGTTATTTTGATTTGAAGCCCTACAAGTGCAGTCCTATTCTTTTGAATAATCTTCTTGTGGCTTGGAGCAGGAAGCAGACAGATGGATGGCTCATGGCTCAATCCCTCCTGTCTGCCGTCTTCCTTCAAGACGGCCGTCTGTCTTCATCAGCCCGGAGTGGACAAATAGCTCAATCCTTGGTTCAAAAACCTTTCCTCTGTATCTAAAAAGAACTAGAAACAAAAAAAGGAAGCTATTTTGTAGACGATCTTCGTCAGAAATTCATCTCAAAAGCCTGTATTGGACAAATAGCTCAATCCCTGCTTCAGAAAACTTTATCTTAAATTTAAGAAAACTGGAAACATAATAGCAACCTATTTTGTGGACTCTCTTCATCAGCATCTTCTCAAAAGCCCGAAGTGCACAATCCCTGGTTCAATCCCTGGTTCAGAAAACTTTCCACTTTATCTTACAAGTTCTAAGAAAACTAGAATACAATCTAGCAAGCTATTTTGTGGACTGTCTTCATTAGAAATTCATCTCAAAAGCCTGAATTGGACAAATAGCTCAATCCCTAGTTCAGAAAACTTTCCACTTCACCTTAGAAGAACACTAGAAACAAGAATAGCAAGCTAGTTTGTGGACTGTCTTCATCAGCATTGATCTCAAAACCTTTGAATTCCTAAATCTTCATACATCTTTTGTGGAAGTATTCACTCATTTAGTTCTCTCAAGATTGCACTTACATTCCAAGTGAATCCTTACAACGGTTCTTATTTTATCAACTTGAAAGGGCTAATAGACTTGAGATTCTTGCAGTTCTTCTCTAAGCAACTCCCTCCAATGGCTTTTGTTTAGTCAACTTGAGAGCCCCGAGGAAGCCATACTGCAGCACAGTTCTAGGATTCGTTTAAATAATCTTTATCTGACTTTCAATTTTGAGCTTGCATTCCAAGCTAAGACAGTATGGCTTCCAGGCTTTGGGGCATTACTAATTCAAGTTTTTCTAATTAAAGGGCATATACTGTACAGGGAAGGCAAAAAAGCCTTCAAAAGGTAATTGTTAGCAATCTTCTTGCCAATGGTCTTCAATTCATGTATTGTCTATTTTAGAAGCTTGCTGGAAGTTATTTGCCCTCAAATGATCCACATATGGAGTAATTAATGATTAATGATTAAATCCTCAACATGTTCGGGCCGAACATTTTGAGGATTTGTGGTTTAATCACTCATTACTCCAAATGTAGATCATTTGAGGGCAAATAACTTTCAGCAAGCTTCTAAAATAAACAATACATGAATTTAAGACCATTGGCAAGAAGATTGCTAACAATTACATTTTGAAGGCTTTTTTGCCTTCCCAGTACAGCATATGCCCTTTAAAAATAGGTCTAGTACTCCCAGACTAGTCTCTCTTTCATTCTCCAATGTTTTCCTCCATCCCAAATAGCCAGAAAAGATATTGAGAATAATATTAGGCTACTGCAGCCAGACACGTTTGAATGCAGAGGAGAAGTGGACATCATGGTCACTGCATGAGATGAACAAATCTAATAAAGAGCATCAAACGGAAAGAGATGCACGTACTATGATGATCCAGGGAAACAACACCATTTTGGACTATAGACAGATTAAACCTTGACATTTCATCACCAGTATTCTTTTCATATGTATACCTGTAAGAATTTTTACACAACCTGTATTTGTATTGCCAGTTCAACGAATGTGACCTTTCACAGTCTTAACAAATAAGCTCCTATCTGTACAGCACTGAAACATGTAAGCAATACAACTTTTTTTATATAACCTTTTCTTTTTTTTGGCCTCTCAATTAAGTCGCTGCCCAGTTAGCAATATAAATTAATAAAACATCAAAATGATTCAAGTTCTCATGCCAATTCAAAAAGCAAAAGAGGGATTTCAACCTTTTCAGCGAGTTGCCAATTTTGAAGATTTAGTGCCCAATTGCCCCTTATTTTGCTTTGAAAAATCATTACGAAGGTAATATAAATGCCCACAACAACTTGATCTTGTGCAGAAATTTATGCTCTTTCACGCGATGCATCTTTTATAATCTTTTACAGTTGATATGTATAGTTACAGCCCCAGACCTCATATTTGTGTTTCTTGATCATGAATGGGTTAAAAGAGAGTTTTGAGAGACAGTGGCTGAGGTACATTAGACCTAATTTGATAATGATGCTAGCATTCTTAATGAAATCAAAATGCACTCTCAACATCTGCTCCTCATTTCTGACTTAGAAGCAAATTGCAGAAAATGGAATGCAGTCATTTCTCCATCTCAGTGTAATGTGATTCGATTATCCTTTAGCTTCCATCATTAAAGGTAAAGGGTAGTCCCAATTTCTCCTGAAATGGATTAGATAGATGTTGGATGTTTTCCAGAGAATATCCATGAGAGTGTGTGCACAATAACAGAGGCATTTTCAATCTAGTCTTTGACAGATTTAGGCTTTGCTGACAGAGCCTTGATAATCACAAAGAGATGTTCATTCGAAGTCCATAGATGCCCACCCTGTAAATCACGAATTCAAAGTATTGCTCTGTATAATTCAGAATACTAATTGTATCTTTACATACCTTTGCATTGCATTTCATGGAAAAGGGGGATACATCTGGCTTCATAAATGAGGTAAGAAGACCCCTAGTACAGGAATTATTCCTCTAAACTCAGAATCATGATGTTTTGATATGTATACCACAGTTCATTGGATTTATAAATCTTCATTACTGGGCCATGTTGAATACTTCCAACAGGTTTTCAATTAGTGTAATATACCATCAATGTTAACTACCATGGCAACAGGTGCAATAATGAGAGCTCATTGGCTGTTGCTGTAGTAGTTACCATCGATGGTAAGATACAACAATTGGAAACCTATATGGCCCAGGGTCCCATTGCATAAAACTCACTATTGATGGCAATTTTTTTTATCAATTTCAATTTCTATAGAAATCTTGAATTTGATTGGCTGTTGAGTGATGTTACCATGGTAGTTGCTATTGGTGGTAGAGATACCATTAATGGTAAGTTTTATGCAACGGGACCCTTGTCTGCAAAAAGGGCATACACCACCTTTAAAGCCTGGATTGAGGACTTCAAAACAGAACAGGAAACTCTCCATCAATAACCTCAAGGACCACGTCTCTTCTAATCAACGGACGGAGAGAAAGACATGGCCTCTTGCCTCTTGCCTTCTCTGGAGGGAGCAAAGCGCTTTCTACTAAACCAGAATGAGGACATGCACCTTAAAAGCAAGCCGCCTTTGAGGTTTAACCCTCTCAATACCAAGCCAAGAGGTGCACATGGCCTTATTACACATCTCATACTCAGAGGGTTAAGTATAGGCTGAGGCTCAAACGAAATGCTGAAATTAATTATCTGTAGGCCTGTACAGAATGCTTTCTTCTAAGAACAGAAAGAGGACATGTACCTTAAAAGATGCTGCCTTTGAGGTTTAACCCTCTCAGTACCAAGCCAAGAGAATCCCACTGACTAATCATACACATCACCTACCTCTTGTATGCGGTGTTTAAATTTAGAATGAGACTCATATGAAATGATGAAATAAAAATTATCTGTAGGCCTGTACTGATACTGATATATACTGCTTCATCTGAAACTGATCAAATAACAACATTAATGTGAATCACAGATACAATGTTAACTTAGCGAATTGAACAGTATGTTATCAATTGTGTCTGGTAACAAATTCACCTCACACACCTTCACAGTGAACGAATCTGAACCCTCTCAGTACAATAGATGATGGAAATGTATTTTACGTAATTAGGTTTCTGTGATTCACTACTGAGGGAGTTAACAGACTCGAATGCAACCTTTTTCCATTTTACCAGGAAGATGCCTATCAGTTATGTTAGGACGCCCTCTGAACTCATCATCAACTTCCTTGAAAGAATCTGGGTCATAGACTTTCTTAAACCATCCACCTTCTGCACATACATGCATCTCTTGGTAGTAACCCTGTAAGTACATGAACCAAGTCATGAATAAGCCATAGCGGGTGTGCCCATGGTAATAAGAGGATAAACAAGTTTCTTGGAGCTTCGTGAACTTGGCTTCCTGGTTTCTCATTGCGTGTTATGGCTGCTGCCTGCCTAAAGACATTCATCCTAGAAACTACTCCCTCATCAGTTGAAATGGGTTCCACGAAGTGATTTCATGTTCAATCTAAGGGGAAACAAATTACCATTCCACTGAGTGGCTATTTCATGGCCCTAACATGAAATCAACTTACTGAAACAAGCCATGCATTACTGTTAAAGCTCTTTAGTTTTTGGGTACATTCAGACATCAAATAAATGGGTAATTATTTTAGATGGTTCTCTTTTGCACTTCAGGGGCCGAATCTCCAACCCCCAATTCCCAATCCTCTCTTATCTGTAAGGTCATTTATATGTTCTTTTACAGCAATCCAGCATTAACAATACCATGTCAGTGCATGGCGCACTCTGGTTGTCAATCGAATTTCATATTATTTGAGGGATCTATGTACATAACCACATTTGACATAATATTTATAATCATTCAAACTTTAAATAGTCCAGCTGACATACAGATATAACATGATCAGAGAGAATGAATTACATAGAATTCCATTTTTCTAAATTGATTTATACTAGCTCTGACATTCAAAAAACATCCTCCTACCATGCAATGCCAGACCCTTTTCTGTCTAGAACTGAGAAGGTGAAAGTACAGACTGTCTGGACTTAAAGGTGCGGTATGTCCATTTGCAGGCATAAAATATGAATTTGTGTACAGTAAATAAAGCAATATCGTATAGAACTTGAGCCCTTAAAAAATGGAACTGAAAAGTGACTTTCAAATGGGTTGATATTGACTTTTACATTCCATATGGAATTTTTATCATCTCAAAATAGACTCTGGCACCTGCAGACCCTTGGACTGACAAACTTCCTTTAAATACCACAATCTAAGTGACTTACTCAAAACAATGATCATTAGCATCAGGAACATTCTTGTCGGCTACGTGATAAGATATGATAGGATGAACCCTTTCTCTGCCAGGCAGATTGCTTCTCTATGGGATTTGTGTATGCTATTTCTGCAAGAATGTCTCAATGGCACACAAAGAGTTAAAGAGTAAAAGTATGGCAATCAAGTCACATGAACCATCAACTTTTCACAGGACTGGGCTCTCTGGCAAGCTACATACATTGTGTATTTATGGGGGCCTCTCACAGCATTGCAGGGGCCATATTGCCATCAACCCCAGTGTATTTTATCCCCCTGATGATGCACAAATATGCATATATTCAAGTATAGATCTGTATCTCATATTCACTTTTCTTCTGTACACTAGGCCATAAATATTTATGAGCATGGTTACATTCATGAAGAATAATGCACACACATGTATATCGTTTTTTTACAAAGTGGTCAGACTTCAACAAGTCATGCTCATTACGACCAAATATGATAAATGACTAGATTGAACTTTACCCCACTGATTCACAAATATATATATTTAGTAAAAATATATACATATAATCTATATCTCAAATTTATCTACATTTCTGTGTATCAGTCCATTAATATTCATCCATGAGCATATACATGTACGTAGCTACATTCATGAAGAATAATGCACATATATATTTATATCCATTTGCATGCCCTGAATTCAACAAGTTATGCACATTCCGACCAAATATGATGGATGTCTTGCTCCTCGATCATGATAAACAGACCCGTCACAGTAAGCAGTGGAGTTATTCCTTAGTCCTATGTGTACTTCTCTGCGCAGACGAACTGCACGTACACCCTCCCCCTCAACCCTTCCTACATGTGTGCTATCTGTGACAACTATCTTGAGGACCCTTCCCTGGCTGGGGTTTTCAGGAAGACCGCTGAATTTACCCTTCCCCCGTTCCCTTGATGGCCTAGCTTCTTCTTCTTCCAACTGACTTAAGTGGTGTTAAAATGATCCAATCTTTCTCTATTCAGCATTATGCTGATTCTAGAACTGAATTTCCCCCTTTTAACTCCCCCATTCCCGTGTTGCCCTAGCTTCTTCTTCTTATCCTCCTTCTCCTTCATCTGCTTCTTATATTTCAAATTCTTTCCCTTCTCCCAACTTACTTAGGCTTGTGTCAAATCTGTCTAAAATCAGCATTTCATAAAATCTGAATCAAACTGGTGATTCTGGCCCAGAACATGGTACATGCTCAGATAGACGGAAAACAATGAATGCAGTGAGACAGTGGAAGTCATAAGGATGACTGACCACTGCCAGTTGAGGTCAACTAGGCATCAATACCAGACCAGACATGTCTCTGAATGTGTACAACGTATACATCATTAAACATCACTGCTGAATTCATATTTGTGAACACTGACTCTGGCTAATCAAGCATAAAAACTTCGCATTGGTAATATTTTTAAATCATTTTTTTTAATGTTTGGCATTCACACCCAATAAATTGTCACTAATCACACATACACTGATTCTGGCTCCCAAAAAAAATGGGTGTTAACATTCCCTTTGAAAAAATCCACACTTATCAAGTATGTGTAGGCAGTAAGTAATAAAACACCATTTTACAGCCTCCAGTTTGGGGTATTTACAGTACTTAGCTTGTAATAATCATCAGCCCACTTAGAGCAGCCAAGATATACAACACAGCCAAATGTTTTACGGATTAAAATATGAAATGGAAAAGCAGACCGATTGTCTCATCATGAGACGTTTATAGTGTTCTGCGGGGTGTCAGATTACCAATGACTAGAATACTTTATATCTCTTTGACCAACTCAGTCCTAAAGGCAAGAGACTGAGTTCTTATTGATATAGGAATATCAGTGCTTGCTTCTGAGAGGGTTAACCCGCTCAGTCCCACTGGAAAGAAACGGAGTTCCTATTGATGTAGGGATGTCAGTGCTTTGTACTGAGAGGATTAAAGGAGGAACATACAGCACCCCTTTTAACCTTACAGGGGGCACAGGGGCAAGTGCTAAGATTGGCTCAGATTACACCAGCTTATTACAATTTTTAGTGAACCCCTTGAAAGCTGTGTCAAGCTTCTTTGAAGCGGAGGCATGGTTCCTGTAACTGACATCAATTATTTATCTTCTTTGGGTATTTCTAATGGAAACAAGTCCTGTGTTGAACACTAAATAGCTTGACAGATTGTGAATGGTTCGAACAATGAAAATCCTTGCCTAAAAGAATCATATTAATCAATCATAAATTAGTGAATATATTCCACAATCCACACTAAGACAGGGCTTGACACTAGCAGGTGCACATCACACACAGGCACCAAAATGAGAAATCCAAACCCTTAAAATTTAGAAAAATAAAAAGAGGCACTGTACACAAAACCTCCAAGGATATCCACACCCTAGGTCAGAGTCCTGCTATTACTGTCATCCTCACCCTTATCAGCCCAGTAACCTTTAAATCTTCATCCACATTTCTATCATTACCATCATCAGCATCACTACCACTATCACCATACACCTTCCATCCCATCATCTCTAAATACATACCATGACTGCCTCACGTGGCATCTTCGCCCTTACCATCCCAGTAACCATCAACATCTCCATCCATATTACTATCATTACAATCATCATCATCATCATCATCACCACCACCACCACCACCACCACCACCACCACCACCACCACCACCACCACCACCACCACCACCACCACCACCATCACACCCCTCCTCCCCCCTCCTCTCCCCTCCCCTCCCCCTCCTTCACACCCCTTCTCTATACCTTGACTGAGTGCCTGATGAGCTCCCATCCCATCTTGGCTACAGACTGCCTCTTGCTGCGCTGCCTGATGAGCCTCTGGGAGCGCTGCCTCTGGAGGATGCTGCTGGTTGCCGTGCCGGTGCTCAGCTGGGATGGAAGCTGGCCCCGAGGAGAGTCAGTCTCATCCTTCAGCCGCCCTCCTGGTCGTGCTGCAAGCAAAAAGAAATAATTAATTATAAAATAAAATCTAATATTTAAAGGAAGCCCAAACATGTGACAATATTTGTTGCTTTACTTGCTTACGGATCACCACCACCATTACCTTCCTCCTCCTCCTCCTCCTCATCATCACCACCACCATTATTACAATCACCATCACATCATCATTACCACCATTATTAATATATATATCCTCCTCACCAAAAGCACCACCACCATCATCATAATCACCACCATTATCAACATCAGCACCATCATCACCATCACCAGTATCAATCACCACCACTATCATCACCACCACCATCATCATCATCACTGCCATTATCAACATCAGCACCATCAGCACCATCACCAGTATTACCATCACCATCACCATTAACACCACTACCACCAACACTCTGGCTCTACCTATGGCAATATACCCATCCTTGTAAGGTTTCTCTCTACAGGTAATCACACATATTATGTGCATACACAAGTGCACAGCACCCCTCCTTTCAATGACAATTCCTTCATAATCATACTGCATTGAGGCAACTCAGTTACTCTCTCGCAAAATTCAATGTTAGATGGGGCAAAGCCCCAGATACTGTCAGAATCAATTTCTCCCTCTATGCATCAGGATTAAGAAGATTGGAAATATAGTCAATGACATACACTGCACACCATGAGATACGGACTACATCCATAATGCATGAGATAGCACCTAGATACACTTATCCCGTGGCATTTATGTAAGTACCAACCAACACATAATCTATCACGGTTTGGGGAAAATTACAATTTTTTTTTGGAAAAGCTTGTGCATCTAAAATATTGTATACTAAAATGGAAATCAACTGGCTTTATTTGAGACTTCTCCCCCCCCCCCCCCCCAAGATTGGAATTAGTTTGTGTGTACATACATGTAAAAATGTACACTATATCAAATAACAAAACACGTTCCTTCACTAAATTAATTAAAATGTCAATGAAAATCACTCTGAAGCTTGGTTAACACAGCAATTCAGATACTACGCACAGATGTTGTTGTTTAAGATGCACTGAACTTTTGTACCCATAATAAGCATTATTTTTCAGCAGCACTAAGATTACTTTCATTGTCAAATGACCTAAATAACAGTGTGTTTTTAATACTATGGTGCCTGCATCATCCTATATGTTCTATAATTACATGCAGACATGAGGCAATTTTACCCTCCCAACATGATCATCACCAAGCTCCCGCCCTTTCAAGTCCAATCAATATTTCCACTAAAGTACACTCACATCTTAACACTTAAATTGCGCTTTTCGCACCAAGTTCTATTTGAAGACGAATGTGCTGCCAATGTACCTCTTCACTCAGCCAAGCCGAGGTGTGCAAATAAGAGTTTGTTGAATGAACCCTCGCGGCGCCTTCGGGATTTCGTCTTCGAGATTCTGCAGCCCCTTATAATTCACTGTAGATGTTATAGTTCTGTGGAAATTTATCAGATCTTATGAATGTCCATGGCGTGAAAAAAAATGTCTGATCCTGTATGTTAACTACAGCAGTAAAAATTGACACTTGGTGAGCAATGTCATCAACTGCACTTTTATGCATCATACAGTTCACTCCATGGGAGAGCACCTCGCATGTGACGTCACATCCTTCCTTTCTAATCCTTTGACAGATTTTTCCAAAATGACATTTTCCCCCAAAAATTGAACACAACATATAGGAGAGTACCAACATGCGACATCACAACATCAAAATTTTGAAAGATCATAACTTTCTTATCCTTTAAAGGATTTTCATCAAACTTTCACAAACATGTTTCTTTCATGTTTCTGCTTTTATCAAAACCAACTGAACTTTTGTGTGAACTTTCCCTTTAAGCTTGACTTCATCCCAATTCTTCCCTTTATCTATTCCTACCCACCCTTTCCCCTCTGTTTCTCCCTCTTTCCTAGTTCACACATCCTAAACAGGTTTTGCACAGGGCTAGTGGCTAATTAAGTGTCACCAGTTTGGTCTTGCCGCAGACGCCAGTCACGCCACTAATATCGACCCACGTCATTACAAAACGCGATGAAGGGTACATCAAAGAAATCAGGTTGATTATTCCAAATTTCTAAAATTCAATCTCGTATGACCCATTTCCAACAAATTGACATCCTTAATCTACATAATGTCTGGCCATCTAATCTGCATTATTAGTTAGAAGTGGGCCTCTCCTTTTACCTGGATAACAGTAAAATCCTTTGCAACAACAGGGTGAATTTGATAGGAATAATCTCTGATTGTATAAAAAAAACTCTTTTTAAAATATGTAAAATATAATTGGCTGCAATTCAGTCTGACTAAGGGGAAGGGATGGGAATGGTAAATGTTCACTTCTCTCAAAATTTCTAGAATGTGCCAACTGTTTAGAGAAGATGTACAAGGTGTACTTATATGAGACCATGTGTGCCATAACACTGGACTGTTACCATAATTCCAATTCTGATATAGTTTCAGCTAAATGTAATCACAAATGTTCAGCTTACCACTACCAGCTATCTTAACACTGTCCCTTCCCTTGAAGTTTTGGTATTTAATAAACACTTCACAAGAAATGATAAACAATTCATATTGTTCAAATGTGTAACTAATAATGCACAATGCGCAATTCTTTGCGCAAGTCACAAAAAATGATGCAATATTTTGAAAGTGGAGATGTTGCATAAAATTTCTATACAGGGAAGAGAGAAGGGCAAAACATGAATATTGGAAGGAGAAGTTTATAAAAAAAAATTAACACTGAAAAATAAAAAAGGATTCAATATCTTGAAAGTGGAGATGTTGCATAAAATTTCTATACATGGAAGAGAGAAAGGGTTAGGGTTAATACATAAATATTGAAAGGAGAAGTTTAAAAAAACCCCACACAACTAAAACTGATAAAATGTAGCAGCAATAATGTTACCTTGAACATCGTGATAATCCAAGTAATAGACATGAAATATTCCAAGAATAATATCCGCATTAGTGCATGTCTCTGTGATGAGAGATTAGATTTACAGCACATCTGTAACACATAGCTGTCTGCACCAGCTGCAAGATAGCAGTTTTATGTTCCTTTTAATGGTGTCTGCAGACATTCAACTACCATTACTTCCTCCTCAGACAAATTGTTTCATCCCACCTACAGACAAACATCATTCCTGGACTACAGCGAGTGTCAACATCTTCCACACCAGGCCGAGCAAGACTAGGGCCAATAGCTCCATCAAATCAGGGAGAGTACAGACGGCAAACAAAGTCTGGTCGTATAGAAGTCACCACACACACACTCACTCTCCTCGTATCTCAACGTGGAGTCATCGGCGGGTTACTCCTTCTCACTGCTTCTCTCCGCTATTTGCAGGACGAGCCACGCCGAGCCGCAACTTTCTCTCATCTGTCACCTCCCGGCCGGTCGCTTCATCGCAGCGCATCCTTCCTCTACAGCCACAGGCTGCGAACACACAGCCATCCCCCTCCCTCACTAAAATGCTAGCATCATCCTTCCCCGACAGTCATCTGTCACACGCATTCCCCCCTCCACCCCAATCACCGTTATTGATCTCCGGCTATAAACTCCCGATTCCCTTAAATCCAAACAGCCGACTGAAAGGCAATTACGGAGAAGACAACGTTCCATGCAGGCTTTAAGTTCTTACCACCCCGCTCTTACCTTTTAGAACTAGCCAACTTCCTCAGTCAATATCTGACGGCAAGCTAGGAGCAGTCCCCCCATCCCTCACAAAGAAGGAAGAAGAAGAAGACTCCAAAACTGAGCAAACTCGGGAATCAGCCGGGCGGGGAGTAATGAAATTAGTGGCAAGCATCCGCAAAGTAAATCTCCAGACTTGGAGAGGAGGGAGGAAATATCGGGGGAAGGGAGGAAGGAGGAAGGGATCGGGAGGGGGCAGGAGGAGAGTGTGTCGTAATCAGGTTAGGCTGAGGGGTGTAAACAAGAAAGGACCTATTTAGCTGAAATATAACCACCACTCAAGTTGAATGCAAACTCAGATCTGGAAGACAAAAGGTCATTTCTATAGCATGGAAGGAGAGGCTTGGTAATTGCACTCTCCTATAACATACAGGCCCATTGTACTGACGGCTTTTTTAGTACAGTGTACTTTGTACTTTGGAAGATAACCCAGATAGCATTGCATCAAAGGGTTTTATTACTGCTTTCAGATATATGTCACAATTCCCATTTGGTTTAAATACCTATTCATTAAAGTCATTGTTGCACATTAGTGATATGTTTTTCAGTCAATTCCTTAATCTAATGGGTGCTTTCGTACTAATACACAAACATCTCTGTAACTACATTCATAGTACAACACCAATTAAGTTTAATCTGTTTTGGGTAAGTGTGTTTTGGGGAGTACTCATAAAAGTTGACAGATGAAGCATTTACAATGTCAAAATACATACATGTACATGGTTTCAACGATTACTGAACAAAGCAGTTTCAAATAAAAAATTCTATTAAACCACATGCTGTACACCTACAGTACAAAACAAACTTTTGAAAAACAGGATGAAATCTGATGCAAATAAATGTCAAGTTGCAGAGAGCAGCGGTAACAATCAAACACCTTGATTATTTAAATGTGTTATTTTTTACGTTCATTTATCGATTTATTGCAACTAAAATAAAAAACATAGTTGGCTCACTCGTTAAAAATATTGTGTTTTTCAGGACGAAAATCGTTAATAGCTTGACGGATAATGGGATTGTTTTCTTCTCCTTACTTCCTTGCAGGTGAGACTGCAGTCCCGCCCCCTTCTTCTCCCCTTTTTCAATTCCCTTCATGACTCCCCAGACAGTCAACTTTGGTAGTATACACCTTTGAGGTAAATTGAAGAAATGCTGGCCACTTTGCCGCATTCATCCTCTTTCCCATCTGCATTTTTATTCCATGCTGCTGCTCAGAAGTCACATTGCACTAAGATATGATCTTTTTCACACAATCACAAGATTTAACTGTTTTAGCTTAGATTTTGAATCACAATCTGCAAGTATTTAAGCTTTGCTAGAGCTTACCTATAACAGGTTTTGAACCTACTTTCCAATACACCATTTTCATGCAAAATTCACATCGTTAAAACGATTAATTACTAATGGTAACCCCAAAGCTTGTCCAAGGTTTATCCGAGTAGCAACAATTGATTTAGAGTGCTACATTATGAAACATCGTACAGCATTTTCAGTTAACATAGTGTTTCTGTAATAGTCAGGATATGAACAGCAATGACACGATCTATCGTGAAAACAAATAAAATGGGGGCTCTGACGATAAAGTGCCCGTGGAGGGTATAATTCAAAACATAGTAAGGCTCTTCGTTTCTGTACATCAGCTTGAAAAATAGCCCTCGCACATATTTTTTCTCTGTCGAGCTGCAGGATCGAATGAAATCCTCTGTTGTTTATAGACTCTGCAAGCGGCGAAGGCTGCTTATAAGCTGAGTTGTTAACGTCTTGGCGGAGCGACCGTCTTGAAGACATTCATTCCAAGACACCAGGCTTGAAAAATAGCCCCCGCAAATCTTCTTATCTCGTAGAGCTGCACGATTAAATGAATTTCTCTCTTGTAAAAACTCTGCAGGCAACTGGGGCCGTTTATGAGCCGAGATGCGAACATCTTAGAAATGTGAACGTCTTGAAGACGATCTTGTGGCAGCAGCCTGTTTTCTCTTCTGCCTGTTGGATGCATTGACCTCAATCTGCACCAAATCAGTCTTCTGCCTGATTTGTCATAAGTGAGTTCACTCTCAGACACTGCAGCCCCTGCCAGCCAGCCACACATCTAGCCTAGCTTCCAGTCTGTTGGGCATTTCTAAAACCAAACTATTCCATTAAAGATTGTCCGTCCCTTTTGCAAGCTTAAGATTTGAAATCGTCTATCACGATCGTAAATTGAAGAAAGTGTGATTCAAGACCATTTCTAAGAATATAGCATGTTGAAGCTTTCTGTATATGTAAAAAATTTCAGCCGTTAAATTTCAAACCGACTTTTTTCGTACCACGAAAAAAGTATTAGTCTTTGTTACAGTATCTATGTGGTTATTATGCATGTGTGAAATCCTAATTTTATGAGTAACTACCAAACTTTGGAGATGATTCCTTCCATAGAACAATTTTTTTCATAATGCGTTTTATAAATTAATAAATAGATTAATCAATAAAGCAGATATTTCAAAACAAACTGCTAAGAGCCTGAGGTAAAGACTATTAATCAGACGTTGTTTACGTGCATTATTTGAATTTTACACTACGTATCAGTTTCAAATTGTGAATATAGGGCTTGCTAACACTTCTCTCTATGTTTTGCCAATGTTTCGATGGTTTTGTGGTGATCTGAAAAAGGGACTGGCTGTCTTTAAGGGGTCTGGCTGCGCCGCTGCAGTAGCTGCAGTAATCATTCAGGATTTCTCCTCTGGCTCCCCCTGAGAAAAGAGAATGATTAAGTCACTAGTCTTAGAGTACTAGACTCTATTTGTCAGTTTGGATTATTTTTAGATATTTTTTAGATATTTCCAACAGCCTGGAAGTCAGACTACTACACAAACTTCTCTCTACCTCATTCACTGGTGTGCATGCTGGCAGGGTCCATACAAAATTCTTCCATACACACATACACAATGTACGGAAGACCTTCCTCATTGAAAATCCTTGGAGCATCGCTTTCTTGCAAACAAGTTACTGCCTTACTTGAAAATAAGACAAATTTCAATCTAATCGAGGAGACTAATTTCTTCTTTTCTCAAAGTGCAGAAATCAGAAAATATGACCAAAGAGTTATTGCGCTATACACAAATACTGCAGTGCTAGGACTGCAAATTATCATGTTTTATACATATACCTCCGTGATATAATCACTGCTAAATATTCTATACTAATACAAGCAACCATTGTTACTGAACAGTAAATAAAGCCAACCCAGTGATTTACACAGTAAAACAACACACAAAACTTGATGTAAAACGACTAATTGCTTTAGACGGTACCATATAAAAGTTAGTCAACAAAGTTTCTGCTTCATGATGTGTCAATAACCACTTGGAACCTCATAGTTGTACATAAAATGTCAATGGTGTACCAGACTACCACTGCAAATTTTCCATAAAAGTAGAGAAAAGCATGAAGAAAACAAACGATCTTGCACACAAACACAAAAAGGCATTCCACATATTTCTTGTTGTGCTAGTGAAGGAAACTGCGCAGCAATCCAACCTTACCTGTGACATCCAAAAACTACAAGTCCAGTTCATAGAAAAGGCAAATACAGTTGATGCCAAGCCTCCTAGACATCTGTATATATCCACATGTTATGCAGGAGAAGAGGAGGAGGAAACTTGCTCACCATAGACCCTACACCATGTGCATTTCTCCTTGTAAATGGGGGAGGAATTCACTTTGACCCAGAGCTGGGAATCTAGAGTGGGCAAGACCAGACTGGCCTGGCCCATTGACATTAGGCCTGGGGTGTTAGAAGGAAGGTACCTGTTAGTTACTAGGATAAAAACAATGTTAATGTGTTTGCATAGTGTCTATCACAGGCTGGTTAAACCTAGACCCTGTTTTCACACACCTGCATCAAGGCTTCAGGATAGATTTTAAAGGGTAGCTATCCTTTGGGTTAGTGCTGGATGCTTTTCAGCACTGTCCTCTTATATTAGAGATCGCATGCATTTTGGGATGGGGCCTTTTCTCTATGCAAACTGATGCACTCAAAATCTAAACCTGGTGCCAATGTACTTTCTGAATGGAGCGCAAAAGTAGACGTGGATTCGTGTTTCTGAAATAAAGGAGGAGCAGACTGCAATTTTCTTGAAAATCAACATGTATGTTCAGTGTGTGATTCTAAAGAAGAAATAGAGAGTTTGGATCCAACACTGCAACAGGTTACAGTACAAAATATAGTTTTTAAGAAGCTAGAGCAATCAAAGGCTAATATGAAGTATTCTGTAAATCCCATGCAGCTGCATTTTGTTTGGCACAAAAAAAATTGAAAGGGACAGTTCATCCTGTAGTAAAGTTGGTTCAATAAAAGCAGAAATATAAACGAAACATATTAGCGAAGGTTAGAAAAAAAAACGTTGAAGAATGAGAAAGTTATGATCTTTTAAAATGTCAATTTTGGGACGTCATGTGTGGGGTGCTCTCCCATGTGTTGCGTGCTGTATGATTCCTTAAATTGCTCTTTTTCTGTTTTTTGATGAAGGATTTTCTTTTCATAGAGGTATGTGTGTAAAAGCTTGTTTCTAATTATGAATCAAATGCACAAGTGAAATGATGCCCTTTTGAGAAAAATGACATTTAAAAAAAAAAAATGTACACAAAATATATGAGTACCAACATGTGACATTACAACATCGAAACTTTAAAAGATCATAACTGTCTTATCCTTTAAAGGATTTTCGTCAAACCTTCACAAAAATATTTCTTTCATGTTTCAGCTTGTATTGAAAGCACTTTGATTTCAGGGTAAACTATCCCTTTAAGAAGAAGAAACCACTACTGTACATGACTCCCACATACCTGCACAGTCATTTGGACCTGCCAAGAGTGTGTGCGTCTGATCGGCTGATGATCTACAGTTCCAAGCTCAATGACAGAGCAGTGCACAGCACACTGGAACGCACAGCAGATGACATTGGAAATCACTGTCACATGGTAGACCTTATCCCTTATCTACTGTAGAGGGAATACCCTGTATTGACATACCCTCTATTACACCATCAGAACAAAGCAAACAATAGCTTGTTGTATTCGTTTCAAGTCCAGACAGGAAATACTGTGCATTCATCATAAATGGTTCTGTGCTGGGCAATACAGCAATCTATGAAAGGTGGGGAGAGGGGGGTTGGAAGTAAAGGGGGCGTTGGGCTTTACCACTGGCCCCCCCCCCCCCCCCCAACCACCACAACCACGAGCCTCTGGGAAAATTTGTATGTACAAATAAAAACACAAGGTGGGAAGGGGATTAAGGCAATTTAAGACCAATTTAGGGAAAAATGCTTCTAAATGGCAATTTAGCCCCTAAATGCACAAAAGAGGCTTCCGGAATAACAAAAGCGCCCTTGGAAAAAACACTTTTTTAAACAAATTAAGTAACGTGGTTCAGGTTCAGGGCTTTTGCTTCATGACATCAGACTTTAAATGTATAGCCCCTGGAAATAAATTCTTAAATGTCCCCCTCTCTTTGTGTGCTACATACGTGCCCTTTTTCACAAATAATGCACACAAATCCCATAGAGCAGCATTTTATATGCCACTCAAAGGGGTGATATATTTTGACGTATAGCCCTACAGGATATGTGTGTAGTAATGGAGAAAAACTGTGACCCTGGCACACACATATACCAAGGGGAGAAGAAAGACATTGTTTGGCAGATGCCCAGGGATGAAATGCCATAGAATGTCGTCATTCTATAGTTTGGTCTAGGAAAACACAGAATTTGGACTCCTGCTGTTTTATATGATAATAACTCAACTTTAATTCATCTCTGAGAGGAATAAATTGATCTACCGTGATCGCATGCGAATAAGCATGGGCACCATTATTTGGTATTTATCAGACATCATTGTCATGATCAGTAGTTGAAAGGAACTTAAAGAGATAGTTCACCCTGAAATCATCTTTGTTGCAATAAAAGCAGGCACATGACAGAAAGATGTTAGTGAGAGTTTGATGAAAATGCACCATAGGATAAGAAGGTAAAGTTTTAAAGATTTTATTTTGTGACGTCATGCGCGAGGTGCTTTCCCATATGTTGTGTACAATTTTTTTTGAAAAAATGCATTTTCTCAAAAAAATACGCATTCTTTTACCTGTGCATTTGATACATCGTAAGAAATACGTTTTTACAAACACGTATACCTGCATATAAAAAAATAATTCTGTTGTCAAAAACAGAAAACGAGAAATTTAGGTAACTATACTGTACACAACATGCATGTTTTTCAAAAGATCCTAACTTTCTCATCCTTTGACAGAATTTCGTCAAACTTTCACTAATATGTTTCTTTTGTGCTTCTGCTTTTATTGAAATAAACTCATCTTCAGGGTGAACTATCCCTTTTAAGAAAGTCAAGAGAAATTTGACTGCGTGCATGTGACTGTTGTGTGCAGCCTTCTGGCAAAAACACTGGAAGGATCCAACAGTATGTTGCTCTCAATAACAGCAGAACATTCAAAGAAACTGATACAATAAATCAAACAACTAAACACTACTTTAAATGATACAAAAATTGCTATTAAAATAAAGGCAAATTGGCAACTCCCTCTGGGAGGCTTAAATGCCTTAACCTCATTTTATCTCATCATATGCAGATAAGCCCGAAATGTCCCAATTTTGATAACAGGAACTGATATTCTTGCATGTCTGCACTTAAATTTTGGCTGATCTGCGAGTAGTGCACTATGCATAGCGTACCGTGAATACATGCACCGATGCGGTGAGGATAAATGCCAATGAACTAGTGGCTTGCACTCCCTCATCAAGGGAGGGAAATGAGACCAAACTTGGCCCGAAGGAGACACCAACGCCTGAAATGTCACCACAGATGACTGTCACGTCGTCCGTCCAGGCCTTGCCTGAGGGGTGTGGTGAACAAGCACCATTCCCCAGAAGTCTCTCCGAGTCACTCCCTCACCTTACAAGAGCTGAATTTACCATCCTATTATAATCTTCATTTACCAATTCTTAATGTATAAGGTCATTTCTTTCTAACTACTACCTTCTGACACAACATTTTTTTTATATATATCATATCATTGATCTATGTTCATTACTCTGTATTGCATTGAATTAAATCAAGTTTGAGTTGAAATGAATTGAATTGAAAATAATGTATGAGCATTTCAAGAATGTACTGTACATGTAGGATGCCAACTTAAATTATTCAAATAAATAGCAATGCTAACAATATCAATAATACATTTATAAATTTGATACAATTATGTTTATTTGTTACAGTATTCACAATGAGAGTTGATGACAATGTCAATATTACATCTTTATATCTGATCAAATATAATTGTGGAGTGTGAACTACACAACTATTTGTTTATGAACTTTTCAAATACCGGTAGTGCCACAAATGTTTCATGCATTCAATTACAAACTGTCTGGGCTCCTGCCTCTCTTCTGTGCAATCTGTCCTTACTCACTATCTTCATAATTTGTCCCCCCCCCCCTCTCCTCCCCCGCCCCCTCTGCCCCTCTCTATTACACTTCCCCTTCCCCCTAATCCTACCCCCACCTCTCCTTTCTTACCCTACCCCTTGGCCCGCTCTATTACCTGAGCACTTCGCCTACCACCTAATCCTACCCACCCCCCCCCCCATCCCCACCACTCCTCTCTTCCCCTCCCCCTTGGCCCATCTCTATTACCTGAACACTTCCCCTACCCCCTATCCTACCCCCCCCCCCTCCCCCAGCACAAGCACAAGCTACACAACTTGTGGGCCAACCAATTACCATATTCAATACAATTACGGTCTCACTTACCCAGGATGGCCAACTCAATGCAAACACTGCTTTTTATTAGTCATGGAGTTAGCATCAATCCCTCGTCTATACTTTTTTTTTTTTTTTTTTTACTTTAAACAGGGTGTCCCTGTGTCCCTTTTGCAGGTCATTTTTTTTGTAGCAAAACACAGAAAATGAAAGAAGATACATTATCAGAAATTCCGTCCCCAAAACAGAACTGACTTTAAAGAGATAGTTCACCCTGAAATTAATAATAAAAGCAGACGTGTGAAAGAAACATATTAGTGAAGATTTGCTGAAAATCTGTCAGAAGATAAGAAAGTTATGATCTTGCAAAGGTTTGAGGCGGTTTTCGACTGGTCGTACGAAACCATAGCGTAGAGACCGGAGACCACTTTGCACTGTGGTCCGCAACACAATGTATGCATTCAATGGGAGCATGCCCGCGGTGCGCAGTGCAAGTGCACTAATAGAGGTAATCATTTTTGCATTTCTGCCCCACCGATATGTGCAGGGTTTGCCACTGTGAACAATTCAGCGATTGTATGAAAGAGAGTACAGCAGCAGGGCAACACACATTTTACCAACTTTCAAGTACAGCCAAAGTGTGAATGTGAATATATCCTGTTATTTTCCTGATGACTATAAAAAGGAAAGCCAGATAAGGAACAGTCCTGGCACAGGTATGTACTCTATACACCTATACCTATAATCCATCTACTGGTATATGATGTATTATGCTTTTCACACTGGCAAAAATTTCCTTAGCCCACTTTCTGTTCACATTGGTTTTTACCGAAGTGGGCTAGCACCACCAATAATCCGGGATTATTTGGCCCTGCAAAAAAGCAGGGCTAACACCGCAATTGCAGGGCCAAGCTAAATAGTCCGGGGCTAAGAGCGCCAGTGTGAACAGAAACAAAAAATAGTACGGGGCTAAGGAAATGCGATGTCAGCTCTCAAGGCCGAAACGCCGGGACCAATCAGATAACGCCCGACGGGCGAGTGACCTTGATGCGGAGTGGTAAAGAGCCAATATGCAAGACGTACACTCATAAATATTCATAAGCTGTCGAGAAAGTCCGGGGCTAATGATTTCGAGTGAGAACAGCTAGTCGGGTTTAAGAAAAAGTATGGGGCTAAGAAATGCCAGTGTGAAAAGCTTCAAAAAATAGTTCCTGGGCTAAGGATAGTATGGGGCTAATTTTTGCCAGTGTGAAAAGCATATATGTCAAGAAAAAAAAATAACACATTATCAGAGAAAAAAAATAATAGGCCCATGATTTACAAGTGGTTCAGTAAAAAACAAAATCTGAACAAAAACATTCATTCATTTCAAAATCAAATTGAGCTCACAGTGTTGCACTCTCCTCAATTCAATGATAAGAAAGCCATCTCAAATGATTGGTATGTGTGGGTATATCCAAATTAGTTTCCCTATTGAATCCATGTAGGGGACATCACAGTAACTCACAATCAACACATTGCACAGCCAAAACTTTCACTGATTTCAGACCAGTGAGAGATCCATCTGGGAGAGTGTGATTGGTCGCGGTACAGTGTGGAACTGCTACAATGTACGAATACGCGAACTAATTGATCTACATCTGAGTTATGACCTCCAGTTAGAAGTTCAAGTTGATGACATGTCAAGAGGAGATCTCAGTAACTCACAATCAACACATTGCACAGCACAAACTTTCATGGATTGCAGAGAATCCCAAGATCCACCAGGGAGGATGTTGCTAGTTGCAGTACAATGCGAAACTGCTACGAATATACGCTGTACGCACACTAACTAATTGATCTACATCTGAGTTATGAACTCCATTTTCAGGTACAAGTTGATGACGTATCAAGTTGAGCGTTGTACACCTTGCTCCTGGGGAGTTGGGGTCTAATGGAGCCCAAACTTAATTACCCTCCATCCCTCGTGACGCTACTGCCATGCTGGGCCGGGCCGGGCCGGGCAGGGCCGGGGCAGGTTCTCGTCATCCCCAAAATCAAAATCCGCTCCCTGCAGCCCTCGAATCACAATTAACTTTCATCTGCTGGAGCCCCGGGTGCTAACAGCTCGGCATACATTAGAGAGAGGTGTGACCAGAAAAATATTTGTTACCCCGCAAAGTCACCTTGCTTAATGATGCCTGCTGGGTGTATAGAAGCCAGGCATGCGCTGCCACAAACAAATATGGTCTTGTAGACTCGGACAAGCATGGGAGCTCAACAAGCAAAACAAATGACATTTGTCATTATGACACTGCCCTCTGAACAAATTTGTCACTGTATTGGTCAGACGTCACAAAGGAACTGTGATCAAGGGGCTTTTTTCTTGTGTTTTGACATCATTTTTTTTGCCAAAATCAGGTATCATATTTTTGTGCGTACATGTGTATTCTTCCAATCCTGCCATTAAACTACATTGCTAATGCTACAATTTTTTATGATTTAAATGAAATCTCCCCTTTATATTGAAATGAAGAAGAACAGTTAACAGTAATATACAGCACTGTTGAAAGTTTAAGCATTATGTGTTCTCCAATTCTTGTTTTGGTGGTAACCCCAACCATCATCATTATCAATACATCAATCTATCGTTTTATATTCATCTGCCTCCTTCACCTCAATCTTTATCATAAAGTGACTTTCATTTTGGCCGTATATACAGTACATACACTACAGCTCAAAGAAACTGGCATAGGGAAAGGGAAAGGGAAGAAAGGGAAGGGGCCTCAGTTTTAAACCGAGGTATACTTTGTCCAGTTCAGGCATGAAACATGATGCTTTTTAGGCTAAAGCATCGTGTTTCATGCTGAACTGGACAAAATAAACCGCGGTTTACAACTGAGGCTCATTCCCTTTCTTCCCTTTCCCTACCTATATGCCAATTCCTTTGAGCTGCAGTGCATTAGCATCTACACAGTATGCATGAGTAGAGATCAAGACACTCTTGTAACTCTGGTGCCTCTACTAAGTTCAAAAGCACCTGTTCAACAGAGGGCAGCAAACACATTTTAACAACATCACAGAAAGACTGCACACTCAATGGAGCATAATAATTTGAAAATTGTACATAATTTTTAAAATACATTTTAGGTTTGGCATGTTTAATACATGCTGAAGATACAATTAAGCTGCAGTTACCAAAAACAGGAAGTCAAGAATGTCCATACAAAGAGACCTTTACTCTCACAGAGCTTTCTTCCATTATCTGCGCATCCTTCCCTCTTCCTTCTCTTTTCATTCTTTACTTTTCACTACATTTTCCCCTCACCTTTGTGGACTACTTTTAACCTTCACATTATTGTCAGCACCATCACTATCAACATCTGTCATGTCACAACCACCAACACCCCAACCATGACCATCAACCATCACCATTATTATGTTCTTTACCACAAACAATGCCACCACTACCACCACCAAACAGCACCACCACTACAACCACCAACCATCACCACCACCACCACCACCACCACCACCACCACTAATACAACCAACATTATCATCATCATGATCTCCATCATTATCATCAAACTATCCTTACATCTGATCCATCAAAATATACAGACACATTTGCATGCAACCCCCCTCCCCCCCCCCCCCAAAAAAAAAACCACCTATCAGTATATCCTTTTCAGGATTTTTGTGCAAAGGCCCCCTGTTTTAATTTCTTGATTTTAGGGGTGCGGAGATCTATTCCAGCACAACAGCTAGTGTCACGGCCCTGTCGTAGCATCCACAGTAAAAGTTCATTCAAAATTTTCAGGGTCTACTTTGTGAGCACATTGGCCGATTTGGCTACAATTTTACATTGTGTCTGTGGAAATTTTGGGGCTCTTTTAACATTTTGCAGGGCTCTTTTAAGCATTTCGGGGGTGAAATTGCCCCGAGCCCTGTATATTTTTTCTCCTGGTAGTATCAGAAAGTGAGCATGACTTACCCAGGGGGTCGACAATGTGGGGCAGGGGCAGCCCAAAGACGTCTTCTGACAGGGGCGGGGGCTCGCAGTCCTTCTTGATGCCCCCATGGCGCCTGCTCAGGTACCGGGACTGCCTCCGGCGCCATCGCTCCTGGTCCTGCTGACAGTTGTCTCCCACGCCAAAGAAGTTGGCCGTCTGAGACACCAACCGGCTGCAAGCAGAAAGAGACACAAAGTAGAATCGAAAATGAAATCATATTGCACAGTATTTTGATGATATTGACTTTATGCTGATGTGGAAAAAATATTGAATAGGTGATAATGATTGTGTTTATTTGTTGCACAATCAGTTTTAAATCGTGCGTATGAAAAAGCTGCAGCATAAAAATGACAAGTCAACTGGAACTGGAATGAAGCATATTCCAGAAGATTTTTTAATCCTTTTAAGTTCTGCGACTGACTCCTCCCAACATGAGGTATTTGAACTGATTTATTATGAACCATGTGATCAAAGACATGGACATAAATCACTCACTTGTCAAACATATCTGTCTAACATATCTGATATGTGAAGATATACTGTGCATGTCACACCACTCTTCAGGTAGCCCTACCCAATATATATTTATTCTCAGATGCAGCAATTATAATAATAATATGATGAGTAATCCCTATTTCTAGCACTCTACGGCTAATAGAACAAATAACGTCATAATATGAATGGCTCTAATCACAAGGAATCGTATCAAATGAAACAATAACCTCAGCGCTGGGTGTGTGTGCGTTGGAACACATGTTGGCCATGAATGTAGCGAGTTATTTGAGGAATTTACTTCTTGTGTGGGTGAAAGCAAGACCTTCACAGCATGAGAACTGATTTGATTCAAATCCATTAAATCGGTTTTGCAGACTAATGGGGGCACTATACTAAAGATAGTGTTAAGGCAGAACATGAGGCAAGGTTCAGCTGAGAGAGGAAAGAAAGCGACATGCAAGGAATACATGGACGCAAGTTGATCCCTGCTTAAGGATAATTTTTAAAAATTCCTAATAAGTCATTTTCATAATGTATTCACAAATTTCCCCTAAGTGTGTAGCAATACTGTACAACATTCACATGTATACAATTTGAATATATAATGAAATCGGTTTATTGAAATGGGAGATGCTGAGACAAGTACAGGAGAAATAAAGAGATAAATAATGAGGATGAGGATCAAGATAATCATCCAGAAAATGGAGAAAGATGACAGGTTGGAATGTTAAAGGGATGAAGATAAGGGCATCATGAGGTGAAGTTTGCAAGAATAGTAAACAAATGCTTTATTTCAAAACATGTTAGTCACTTTAATAATCCTTGATACAATATAATCAACTTCATTCTATGGAAGGATATTGATGGGAGTGAAAAAAACATGTGATTTGGTTGTCACATGTGTGTAAGGAAGAACCCACGTACAGAAGCTCTATAACTTTATACCCCTTTACACACGCATACACATAACAAGAAGTAATTAATTGGTTTCCTATTATAATATGCACGTAACCCCTGTGACACATGATCGCACACATACCCAACTTAAGATCAATTACATCATGCTGTTTTTTGCTCTTTCACCTACAGTATAACTCTTTCTCCCTTTCCCTGTCTGTCTGTCCATCTGTCTTTATCTCTCTCTTTGTCTCTCTAAATCTATCTCTTTGTCTCTCTCATTTACTCTCTTTGTCTCTCTCTCTCTCTCTCATTCTCTCTCTTTCTCTCTCTCCCTCTGTCTTTCAATCATGACTCTCCTCTATGATTAGTCATGAGCTGCATTCCATTCTAATTAAACCTGAATGGCCTACAGAAACATTGCAGCCGGTGTCATGCAGAGTGTGAACTTAATTTACAGACGTATCTTGTGTACTCTTTGGTAATACGACTAGCCGCAGTAAGCCCATGTACATGCACACGTATAAGCCCCCTTCCCATGTGATGTAACAAATACCACCATTCGTGGTTGTGGCACTTCAGTGTCACTTTCAACTAGCATGACCAGGATCTGATATGATCTGGCATTACCAGATCAGTGAACACCAACTTTGATACAAAAGTAGCATCTTAATTAATTTGAGGGAATGTTTAAGCTAGGCGTGTTGGGATTAATCAGTTCAACATGAATGTGATCATTTCAGTGTA
Source organism: Arbacia lixula (assembly GCA_963669155.1). NCBI lineage: Eukaryota > Metazoa > Echinodermata > Echinoidea > Arbacioida > Arbaciidae > Arbacia > Arbacia lixula. The sequence goes on from OZ022579.1 coordinate 11,367,397, forward strand.
ATGGTAGCTTTGAAGCTAATTAACAAATTGCTTTAAAAAAAACAGGCAATCAATGAAGATGGTAAAACAGAAACAAAAGTAAACTATAAATCCCATATAATATAGGACAGGTTTTGCAGCCACTTCAAATGTGACCATTTAATCATGAATAAATAAATATAAATATAAATAAATATCAACTTGGACCTCTTGCTCATGATTTCAAAGCAAACATAACTGGATAACTTGTCTATTCCCACAATTCTAGACAATTTAGAGGAATCATGCATGTACACAGATAATTTTTTGACATTTCACACTCCCGAGGTCATCAGCATAATGATAGAAATAGCTAGAACATTTAGAGTTTTATGTTCACTGCACTTTTCTCTGAACTTCTCCCCATCTGGAAGAATGATTAATTAGTTGTTCCTAGAGCGATTAATCAATCACTGATTTTGCTACTCGTGACAGGCCTGCATAATTAGATTTTGAAAAAGCAGGAATCTGACGAGTTTCAATCAATCATTGTGCCACTTTTGTTCACAATGATTAATCAAAGAGGTGGATCCCTTTTGCAGGCCTAAGACCTACATGTAGTACCTAGGCAAGGTTAAGCCTTTCAGTGCCAAGGGTGCATGGCATGTGTCCTAAGTCAATGAGCATTTTATGAGCATGGTGCTGAGAGGGTGGGACATACTTTAGTACATATAGGGCGTGCTTATCAACTCTTTTTTTTTGTAGAATTAAGGTTTCCAAACGCGTTTAAATATTTTTAAATGTGTTTAAACGAGCTGATAAACGCAAAGGTGTTTTGATTATGGGGTTTGAAAAGCTGTCTTGAAACACGCAAATTTGTACGATCCTAAACGCGTTTAAACCAGAAACGCATTTAAAGAAGCGAGATAAACGCAAAGCTGTTTTGAAACGCGTTTAAACCACATGTTTTCAGTGACAAGGCCGGTTTTCGACTTGGGCGATCGAGTTGATAAATGCACCGTTTTTTAAACGCGTTTGGAAACGCGTTCGTAAAGGCCATTGGAGTTGATAAACGCACCATTTTTTTAAACGCGTTTGAAAAAGCGTTTGGAAACGCGTTTAAATTTCTGAAAAGTTGATTAAAACGGCCGTAGAATGAGATACCATCCTGTCTGAGAGCTTTTGGCCTGGTTGGCAGCAGACCTGAGACTCTATCCCAATCTCCCTCTGCCATATTGCAGGGCTAGCCTACAGAGTGCAGCTGACAGCCTCACAGCCCCAACCAGGCCACAAATCACACAGGTGTACCCTATTTGTCAAGCCACTGAGGCTTTTGTTTACACATTCATATATAGGAATTCTCCACAGTTCTCATGTTGTACCAATTTTCATTAATAATCATTATTGCCAATCAATCTCTATTGATTTAGATTTTCCTTTGTTGATTCATATGTTGATGTTATATTGCAATGTTGTATTTCAATTGCACATATCAAATTAATAAAATGAGTAATTGAATTGAACTGAATTGAATTCACTTTATGCCTCTCACCCCTGTAATCGTGCATTAAAGAATATCAAGTTTGTCTTATTTTTCAATATACCGGTATGCAAAAATGTAATCATATCATATGTATGCAGAAAATCACATTACATCCTTTTCCTCTGCAAGAGTGCATTATATAACATCAAGTATGTGTTAATTTTTCAATATGTTTGAATTAAATCATATACATTTGTATGCAGAAAATCACATTACACCCTTCTCCCCTGTAACCTCTTGAAAAAGCAACACCCAAAACATTGTATGAGCTACACAATTCATCATTGAACATTGCTTCACTGCTCTAATCTTTGTGTGCCATTGAGACATATTTGCACTGGTATGACACACAATTTCCATAGGGGTCTGGCAGAGAAGGAGTTACTATCTTTAAATTATGCAGGGGGGAAAATGGACATAAATTCACTAGGAGTATTAGATTTAATAGATACATGTGAATGGGGAATTAAAAATGTACATCATCATCATCATTATTATCATTATTACAGCTATTGTCATATCCATGGTATTTTTGCTTTAGTTTGATTTGTCCATCTGTTGAGATCCACACTTGCAATTCGAGAGGGCAAGGAATTTTGCTGTCCAATCTTCTTGCCTGTCATGCATGTAATATGCATTCTATTATTGTAGGCTCATTATAGACACCTTCTCTGCCTAGTGCCCGATTATTATGGGCCCAAACAAGGCGTCGCTAGGTGAGGGATGCCTCTGGGGAGGCTTTAACACTAACGCGCTCTCTGATGACTGCTGCAACATCTTCATGTGACTTCCCTATAATTACTGCCCTGTACCCGGGAGACAGCAATATGGCTAGTCTTCATGCAAGACGTGTTCATTTTGTCCCTGGGACCTTTGAAAATTCCAACTTTATCAACTTCTTGATGATTATTCAGTTTTGTGTACTCATTACGTTTTACTTTTTATCACATAATGGCGCTCCTCATATCTACACAAGATCAAATTTATGCAATTACCTGACAGATGTTACACAAATTCAGGACTCATGAATGAGTCAGATGTGAACTAGAGAAATTTAACTGCACTCAGTGGACTGGTACCACCTTCTTCACAAACACAGGAGTATCGTCATAAGCAAGCAAACACAACTTTCACATTATATGTTTGTATTTCCACAAACTTTCATCACCAACTTTTATTGTTGCTTGTACACAAATGAACTTGATATAAAGCTTTTGCTCATGATATTTCAACTAGCCATTACTCTAAACTTATGTCATTACCAGAGGAAACAATAATTAGTCCAGTCTAAAACCAAGGCTGACCATGCCTTACTACATGGAGACAATCTAGTCTCCTTTCAAAGGAGGAATTCAGACAAAAACCTGCATTAAACATTATTTCCAGTGGAAGCAGGTAAATACAAACAAGTCACTGAGCATCATCTACAACTTGATATCAAATGATACAAAGGAAAATGATAAACTGCATGTACTACGACTACTACTAATAATAAGAGTCAAGAGAGAAAAAACAAAAATTCAGTGTTAGCCAAATTATGTGCCAAAGACACACAAAAAATCATCATCAAACTGACTGAAGTCTGATAACAGAGACTACAAAGAAGAGTGCTTAGCTGTAAAGATCGTGCATGTCCATTTTTGCCATCAAATCAGCTTCAAAAATAGCGCCTTAACACTTCTGGCAGAGCAGCAAATGTCTTTGTACTTGTGATTCTAAAGGTCATGAAATGTACATGCAGCGAAACATACTAATCCATTACCTCTTACATATTAAAAGTGTGCACACAATGCAGATCATGTACTGAAGACTTGGGCATACAAGCAATTGCAAGCAAATACATGTGTGAATTGCATTCAAAAAGTTTAAATGACCCCCTTTGTTGTTTCTGGCAAGAATGTATCACAATGACATTCCAGGTGTGTGGTTGTTATACCTCCTTATTTTTTATATTTTCTATGCAAAGATGCTGTTCTAACAAGTTGTACATTTGAAAATGAAATCCTACTATTTTACCTTAATTTGTATTCCAATCACAAAATCTAATACAAAACAAACCTCACTGCCACTCTCATTTGAAAGCCTGCCACTAGCAAACTTTCTCTGCATTCTACATGTGAAATATGAAATGGACTCCTTCAAGTATTACATGTATATTTAGTATCTTGCTGGCCTCTTTGAGAGACACTGAACCTACATACGTGTATGATATCAGCTTTAGTCATGGTGGGAGAAATTCCTCACAGATGTTCAGAGCTGTCAGACCTTGTCAATATGGTGGATTAACAGTAGATAAGAGAAGGTGTCAGACTTAAACTACATGTATGTTGCCAGTACAGTAGTTGTGAGTACTGTAGACTACTTCAATATCTTTTCATTATATATTTCTGTAGATACATAATGCCTACTGGAACAAAACTTCATGTAAATATCCACATCTGAAGTCATTCTAGTCATCACATAACCTCAATATTAAATCATTTTTTCATTGGATTTGTTGACTTTTCAAACCTGTGAAGTGTATATTGTAAGTTTGTAATAAATGTACATGCAGGAGAGGTTGGGCTGGGAAAAAGGTCAAAACGCCATGAAAGAAACACCCTGGACCGTGCCAAGAATTTCTCACACAAGCTTTTGAGAAATTGTTTCACAAGTATTGCACTTTTCTCTTGTACACATGTACACATACAGTATTTACACTGAAATTTACAATAGTTCATGTACTATGTCAAAATGGAAATCTCACAATTAATGGTACAGAAAATAATTGAATTGTCAATCTGAAATTTATATCATCAGAATAATTAGGAGAAAATAGTACAACTACTCTAATAAAATTAAACGATACATGTACTACAGATATGTTAATTGTGCAATACATAAGAATTAAGAACATAGAGTTATCTTCTTTGATCCCCTTATTAGACATAGTTTTGGTGCGCATCAAAAAGATCAGTGAGAGTTATAGTTCCACCAGGGGATCACATACAAAATTATTTGCAGGGGCTATTTTTCACGCTTGACGTCATAAAACCATCATTTAATAACGAGCCTTGCTGTGCATTAAACCCTCTGAGTAAAATCAAGCTTTCACTGGAGAGTGCTGTTTTGCATTGTAGCCTGGCCTAAATTGCCCTGAGCCCCCCCCCCCCTCATCCTGCCCCCATGCATTTTATCCCCTTCTGATTTATTATCTACAAATGTTATCGTTACCGAGTAAATACAGTGAAACCTATTATCAAACTGTGTTTGTATTATTGTATTTACTTTGAGTTGTGGAAAATAATTTAAAAAATTTACAAAAATTACAAAATTACCTGCTTTAGCAGCAAACTGTACACTAGAAAAGTCACCTGTCTTTAACCCCCCCCCCCCCCCCCACACACACACACATTTCCTGTTTCTATTGAGCAACATTTCTCATTAAAACTTCTGTCAAAGTAACCTGAACAGTAAGACCACCTAAATACCATGTTTTGTGTATTCCTGGAGCGTTCTCCTGTCTAACAGGTTTTATTGTATGCTATACCATATTCTTAATAACAAATATCAAAAGACGATTCACTTCTGTGTACAAAACATAAACCAAGTTGTACTAATGAGCTTGTTTATAATTTTCAAATCCACCGAACACTCTCCCTAAACATTCAACAGCATGTCCACAGATATGCATTTTAGTCCATTGGCGATACTACATGCATTGCAAAATATTTCTTATCATAATTGCTCTCTTCGTGGCTAAAAATAGATGTACGTCAGAATTTAACGTACCTTCTTGATCTCTCTGTTTCTCTTCTATTGAGATACCTCATGATGGCAACACATCCAACCACAACTACAACAATTGACGATAAGAGCGCACTAACACGTTCCTACAGCTACTGATGGTAGCACAGAATCCAATCTGATTTGATATTAATCCTTGTAAGTCCACATAGCTATAACTGCAGCAGGAATCATACAGCATACAGTATTAGGGAAACTTCACTACAGCGCTGCTCTACAACACTCATAGTAAGTACTAGCAGTGTAGCGTTGAGTTATGAATTTCATCCAAATCGAAATGAGATCCAGAGGGCCTCAGAACATGCCTTGCAAAATCATAGAGCTCACAGTTTTGTGCAAACTTTGATACAGCGCTGTTGAACATTCATGGTAGAGCATGTATCGCCACAGAATGCACTAGAGATGTACCATTGAGTAATGAAGTGTCATTCAAATCATACTGCGATCCAGAAGGCATCGGGACATGCCTTGAGAAACAATAGCAGAGCGGATTTAGATGGCCTTAGTCATGTCCTTTAGCGCGCCGCAGCCAAGTTTCCCCCCACACTTCGTCAAGTTTCCACAAACAATGGCTTTGCACTGAGATCTGGAACACGCGCAGCTACAGTAGCTATCTGGCTGGATATCATGACAGTTTCATAGTCCCTGCCCTGATGGTGGGTCGATCGGGTGGTTGTTCGGGTGAAGGGATGGCTAGTTACTGCAGCGGTGCAGCTAGCACTCGCACGTTCTTGCGGGGCTTCCTCAGGATATGACGGGTAGGAACGAGCCGTCAGTCACACACAGGAAGACGTGTGTGGTATGAGGAGGGGGCAGCGAGTCACGCACACACTCACAGGATCAGGGAAGGGGCAACCGTGACTGGACCGCTCTGGCTTCATGGCTAGTCACTAGTACATGTACATGTATGCAGTGCATACGCTCCACGCACAGGATCGGGGAAGGGGTTGCCATGGCTCGACCGCCCTGCTTTCGTGCTTATTCACTAGCACATGTAATGCAGTACGTACTCAGTCAAAGTAGTATTCGGTACAGACAGTACACAGCCTTTTCCTGCTGCAAGTTCTTTGTAGTCACCTACACGTTTAAACTGAATTATACACTGTCAGTGACGACATAGACATGTGTGTAGTTCTATGTTTGTTAAAGGAAGGCTCTTGTATGCTGAGACGTGAGTTTCACAGTAAATCATCAGTTCTTAAACAAGGCATTAGCAATATTGTGTCTCGCCCACTTGCGAAAATAACCAGAAATATCGCGATCTTCGTTGCTACGCAAAAGAATTGTATCCCTGACCTCAAATGACCTTTGACCTTATCCTGTGACCTCCAACAGCACCATAACATGAAGGTACCCCTAGTGCATCTATGACCCAAGTTAGGTTGTAATCCAAGCAACCTATGTGAAGTTATTTGTCAAAAGAGAGTCTTGCAGGTAAACTTTAACGGATGACCTCAAATGACCTTTGACCTTATCCTGTGACCTCCAACGGCACCATAACATGAAGGTACCCCTAGTGCATCTGTGACCCAAGTTAGGTTGTAATCCAAGCAACCCATGTGAAGTTATTTGTCAAAAGAGAGTCTTGCAGGTAAACTTTAACGTATGACCTCAAATGACCTTTGACCCTATCCTGTGACCACCAACGGTACCATAACATGAAGGTACCCCCAGTGCATCTATGACCCAAGTTAGGTTGTAATCCAAGCAACCTATGTGAAGTTATTTGTCAAAAGAGAGTCTTGCAGGTAAACTTTAACGTATGACCTCAAATGACCTTTGACCTTATCCTGTGACCTCCAACGGCACCATAACATGAAGGTACCCCCAGTGCATCTATGACCCAAGTTAGGTTGTAATCCAAGCAACCTATGTGAAGTTATTTGTCAAAAGAGAGTCTTGCAGGTAAACTTTAACGTATGACCTCAAATGACCTTTGACCTTATCCTGTGACCTCCAACGGTACCATAACATGAAGGTACCCCCAGTGCATCTATGACCCAAGTTAGGTTGTAATCCAAGCAACCCATGTGAAGTTATTTGTCAAAAGAGAGTCTTGCAGGTAAACTTTAACATTTGTGACGGACGACGGACGGACGACGGACGACGGACGGACGACGGACGGACGACGGACGGACGACGGACGGACGCCATTTGGATCCCTTAGTCTCGCCTTCACCTCCGGTGGGCGAGACAAAAATGATTCTGTTGAGCTTCATGGATAAGGCAATATCAGGATTACCTCACAGATTTGAACTCTTTGGTGACTTATTAGTTTCAGAATTATTTTGACTAGACAATATAACATTTTGAAAATGAGTTATTATGGGTACCCTATTTACCACATAAAACAAATACACAATGTTTAGCACCTGCAATGTAAAAATGAACACCTACATATGTGTATGAAAAATAAGTTTCCGCACATGTTCAATGTTCATTTCGTGACATCAGGATTTTTCCCCATGTCACTCACTTCAGTCTTGCATATGGTGGTAGCACCCTAAAACATTGCTATATTCAGCCACTAACAATACCCTTTACTGAGCTTGTAAATAACCCTATGAAACAAAAGGCAGATATGGATCATCGTGATTGTGTGTACAGCGTATTTGTAGCGATCACTAATCAGACTTGTCTCCATGGCACACGTTCAGTGGGAGTTTGCTAGGCAAGTTTCAGAGGACCTGGGATCAACACTCAGTTCCTGTTGCTGAGTTCAATCGTGCGTGAGCCCTGTAAGATGAAAACCCATTGTTCACAGTCACATGATATGACACAAGTATTCAATAAGAAATCAAAACTGTTAACCCTGGTATTAACTTGTGCTATCCAAATGCAGATAAAATGGGTAACCTGGCAATACCCAGGTTACATTCTGAACTCTTTCCTCCAGAACTTAGGTAGATTAGCCTTCTGGCAAGTTAAAAGAAATAAAATTGCATACATACCACTGAAAATGGAGGAAAAGACTGCACTTCCCTCACAATATGAAAACTGACATTGACTTTGAGAGGAATAATAGTGATTGCTAGATTTTGTAGTCTTCCAAAACTGAGTGGTTCCTACAGCCGAGAGACCAAGCCTGCAATAGGGTACATACACTACAGCTCAAAGGGCTTGGCAAAGGGAAAGAGAGAGGGAAGACGGGGAAGGAGCCATAGTTTTACAGGGCTAAATTACCTTTAAAGGGATAGTCTACCCTGAAATTAAGTTGGTTTCAACAACAGCAGAAACATGAAAGGAACATATTAGTAAAACTTTGACGAAAATCCGTCAAAGGATAAGAAAGATACCATCTTTATTTCCATTTTGTGACGTCACATGCAAGGTGCTCTCCAAACTCGGGATGCATAAATTAGCCCGTGGTCCGCACATATGGAGTGTGCTACAGGAATAGGCCACGACCACATGGCTTTGGTTGTGAGCTCGCCTTCACGCAAGTATAAAAATCTATTACGTAAACAATGCCTCGTGCGCGCTGATGCATGCCGGGATTGAGAAATTTTCAGGCTAATGAAGACACTCCGAGCTAGCTCGAGCTAGTCCGCCAACTAGCTTGAGCTATCTCCATCTAGCCCAAAATTTCTTGGGAAATTTTCTCAACCAAATAGCTAGCTATTTCGCCTGATCTGGCTTATGAAGATGCAAATAGCTAGCTAGTTCGTGATCTGGCTGGCAAACCCCATCAGAACAAGCTCGCTATTTCGCCCACATCGGGCTAATGAAGACACCCCTATGGAGACAGAGTGGGCGACAACAAAAGTGGAAATACCCAATGGCTAACAGTCCAAGTGCAAAAAGCTCCCTGGGCCACATGTACATCACACCCTTTGCCCTCTGTGACTCTCTCATTGCCATTGGCATGGAGATGTAACTCACTACCATTGGCAAGAAGATGTGCAATAAACCAATGCTGTTTTCAAGGCATAGTAGTGAACTGATTATCTCTCTCACCACCATTAGCATGATCGAAGATGTGTAGTGAGCAAACACGGTTTTCAAGGCATGGTAATGTAATGATTCTCTTTCTCAGTACCATTGGCATGAAGATGTGTAGTGAGCCAACATGGTTTTCATGGCATGGTAATGTACTGAGTATCTCTCTCACTACCATTGGCATGAAGATGTGTAGTGAGCAAACACGGTTTTCAAGGCATGGTAAAGTAATGATTCTCTTTCTCATTACCATTGGCATGAAGATGTGTAGTGAGCCAACATGGTTTTCATGGCATGGTAATGTACTGAGTATCTCTCTCACTACCATTGGCATGAAGATGTGTAGTGAGCAAACACGGTTTTCAAGGCATGGTAAAGTAATGATTCTCTTTCTCATTACCATTGGCATGAAGATGTGTAGTGAGCCTACATGGTTTTCATGGCATGGTAATGTAATGTTTCACTCTCTCATTACCACTGGCATGAAGATGTGCAGCGAGCCAATGCGGTTTTCAAGGGCGGGAATGCACGGGTTAACTCACACCACCGCCAGAAGCGGGAAGTTGATTTGCCCCACATCGTTGTTTTAGCTGTGTATAATGGGCTGGGCGCCCCACCTCGCCACCTCATGATACTAGTAAATGGACTGTGATTAACGTCACGTTTCTAATCTGGCTGAAGAAGGGGAGTTGCGGCGTGGAAGAGAAGCAATTACGGGGAATTCTGGGTAGTTTAATTCATTACTGCGGCCCTGTTTGCATCATCGTTCACTCAATCAGGCTTGGCGATGCCTAAATGCACTTCACCCCATCAGTAGCTTAGCGATACCCTCTATCATCCCACGCACTAATGAAGTCTGTAGGACAGTAATTTAGGGGAACATGATAACCTCAGCCATGGTTACATTCCTTTAACATCTCATCAAGTAATAACAAGTGTGAAATCAACGTGGAAATGACATGGGGAATGACTACAGCTAGGAAGTTTTTAGAATATCCACTAGGAATGTGGACCTGTTGTGTCCATATCGTTGAAATTTAATGCCCCCCCCCCCAAAAAAAAAAAAAAAACACACCCTTTTTTTCTTTACAATCACATAAAGTACAAACAACAAAACAAACAATTATTTGACAAACACATTGTGGGATTGAACAATAACATTCTTTCAACCTTGATATTCATAAATCCACAGTAAGTTCCATAGCCATAATTATGTAATCATTTGAACTGTACCTATCTATCTTAAGACATCTCCATGAAAATATTCAAAAACATTCAATTTTGTCAAAGTCAGGAAAGAAGAACCTCCCACGAATGTGCGATCACATGATGACACTTATCTTGATAATCATCAAAAAACATTTAAATTTGCATAAAATCACTGAAAATCACTAACAATTGGCCGCGTGCGTATAAAAAGGCACTCACCTTCCTGTACGCTTCACTTTCTTCGTATATCGTCCAGCGCGGCTTCTATCCATGGCGATTAAAAATCCTTATTCCAAATTTGTATGAAAATGATCACCTTATTTGTCTACAGAGCACCTTCAGATCATAACCTCTTGTGCATGCTGCATTCTCACATTGAAGTGAACATTTTTAGACTCCCAGACTGTGTAAATGTCAGGAGACATGAACGATAATAGACAGAGACTTGCTAGACTGTATGAAGTATGGTATGAATTTGTCCCTAATGAAGGCTGTGCCTGATATGGCCGTCTTTGCCAGCAATGACTATTTCCTTTCTAAATTCATCTTGTGGTGATGAGACATCATCAGAGATCATCTCACAAGTTTGGCGATGCCATGCCAGCGGCCCGCATTACAGAACGCCACGGTTAGACTTCAGACTATCACATGACCGGGACACGGGCTGAGTTCATACCGCAAGTTAGTCTTGTATGAAGTGTGGGTGTACACTTAACTCAACACCCAATATCATTACCCTTCACTTCAATTGGTCATGCGTAGACCAAGTCAATCATACCTAGGTGATGGGTTGAGTTCACACCATAAGTTAATCTTGAATGAAGAGTGGGTGTAAAGTTAATCTGAAAGAAACCCAACACCCAAACTCATTACCCTTCACTACAGTTTGCTGTGTGTAGACAAGTCAATCATACAAGTATGACTAGGTAATGAATTGAGTTCACACCACAAGTTAATCTTGAATGAAGTGTGGGTGAAAAGTTAATGCGAAAGAAACCCAACATCCAAACTCATTACCCTTCACAACAGTTGGCCATGTGTAGACAAGTAAAACATACTAAATGACTAGGTAATGGATCAAGTTCACACCGCAAATTAATCTTGTATGAAGAGTGGGTGTAAAGTTAATGTGAAAGAAACCCAACTCCCAAACTCAGTACCCTTCACTACAGTTGGTCATGCGTAGACAAGTCAATCATACAAGTATGACCAGGTAATAGATTGAGTACACACCGCAAGTTAAAGGGATATTTCACCCTGAAATTAAGTTGGTTTCAATAAAAGCAAACACATGAAAGAAACATATTAGTGAAGGTTTGATGAAAATCCTTCAACTTTCTTACCCTTTGATGGATTTCTGTCAAACCTGCACTAATAGGTTTCTTTCATGTTTCTGCTTTTATTGGAACCAACTAATCTTCAGGGTGAACTATCCCTTTATTAATCTACATGGAGAGGAGGTAAGAAGTCCAAAGTCAAAGAAACCTACATGTAAACACTGAAACTCATTTACCCATCTCACTATACGTGTGATGTATCCTGCAGTTGGCCACGCTTAGCCAAGTTAATCATAGGACCGGGTTATAGGGTTTACAAAGAAAATTGATCCTGTATTAAAGATTGTCCGTCCCTTTTGCAAGCTTAAAATCTGAAATCGTCTATCACGATCTTAAATTGAAGAAAGTGTGATTCAAGACCATTTCTAAGAATAACGCATGTTGAAGCTTTCTGTATATGTAAAAATTTCAGACTTTGGAGATGATTCCTTCTATAGAACAATTTTTTTCATTATGCGTTTTATAATTTAATAAACAGATTAATCAATAAAGCAGATATTTCAACACAAACTGCTAAGAGCCTGAGGTAAAGACTATTAATCAGACGTTGTTTCCGTGCATTATTTGAATTTTACACTACGTATCAGTTTCAAATTATGAATATACAGCTTGCTAACACTTCTCTATATGTTTTGCCAATGTTTCAATGGTTTTGTGGTGATCTGAAAAAGGGACAGGCTGTCTTTATGAGGGATTATTTAAGTCAATGTAAGATAAACCAAAGTGCCTTCGATTGTCACTATTTTCTTTGGGGCTATGCCCCTCAGAAAATCATACAATCAAAGGCACCTCTTGCTGATAGATTTCACTGGCCTCTCTGAATGCTGTAAATATTTGTATACTAACTGTATCTCCAACTCGCTTTTGCCATGCATCCTCTCAGCAACTACATGGCTAGACAGGCCAATGCCAAAACCAGACCATTATTATGCATTCAAATGTGAATTTAATCAGACATTGATTAAGATGATGAATCAGCGTAATAAACGATCGCCATCTCACAAGCTCTCATGAGGTATGTCATGATGTGATAGTAATAGATACAAGGAGAGAGCTCTTGCATGTATACTGAATAAGTGGTAATTTTCACAGTGTGGTTTTATTTTCGCGAATTTCACTCGTCAATTGTCGCAAAAATTTCCATGTTGGTTCATTAACTCACAAATCAACAAAATGTTTTGCCAGAACATTTTGTTTATTTGTGATTAAATCACTATTACTCCAAATGTGGATTATTCGGGGGCAAATAACTTTCAGCACATTTCTAAAATGGACAATGCATGAATTTAAGACCATTGGCAAGCAGATTGCTCACGATCACCTTTTGAAGGCTCTTTTGTCTTCCCAGTGTGGTATATTCCCTTTAAAGGCAGTTAAACACAAGTGCAATACAGATATGTCTAATCATTGTTTATGCTCGAGATGTGAACTCACTCTCTGGCCAATAGTGCAGAAGTCACTGTCTTGGAGCCAGTGTGACCTGGCCCGGTAAGGCATTTAATTACCGTTTGACACTGCCTTCTTGACAATGATCCATAGTCCCTTGCCATGGCCCTGACAGGATCCCTGCTCTGCCACATGAACGAGTACCTCTCATCTCCCTCCCTCTAGCCTTCCTTCAAGGCTGCGCGACATTCGTCATCCAAACTAACAAATAGGGTCTAAATGTTCTTTGAATGTTTCCATGGTGAGAGTGTACTAATAACTACTATTTAGAAAATAGCATAACTTTCGGTAACACCATGTGGTTGTATTCTTTCGGATAATTGGCCCACTTTAGGGGTGAAGAAAGAAAAGGAAAGTGAAAAGTGAAAAAAGGAGAGGTGAATCTTTATATTTTATAACACTTACACAAGACTATTTTTAACGAAAATAAATGGGATGGAATGGAGGTAGAAGAAGAGGGTGGGTGTTGATGAAAGTTGTGAACTAGTCACAAAGTAGTGATAAAGAGAAAAGAAAGAAAAGAAAATGAGAAAAGTCTCCTTTTTCACTTTTCACTTTCCTTTCCTTTCTTCACCCCATAAGTGGGCCAATTATCTGAAAGAATACAACCACATGGTGTCACCGAAAGTTTTGCTATTTTCTAAATAGTATTTATTAGTAAATAGGGTCTAGTATTCTAAGACTAATCTCTGTGTCATTCTCCTCTTTTCTCAGTCCATCACAGGAGCTGGAGAAGAAATAAAAACCGATCAGTCTACTGCTGCACACAGACACCTTTATTGAATAGTTTATCTAAAAATATCCCACACAGTCTGGAAGAAAGACTACCCTTCTCCCTATGGTTGATTAATTACCATGGCAGCTACACTGAAGGGCCAAGAGGTGCCTAAACAACCAGCTAGTAACCCTTTTCATTGATTGATTTAAATCTCATACACTGATATCACCTACCACTTTATATGGATTAAATGAATGGTTTGTTAATTGGATAATATTGATGCAACAATGAAATGTTAATACTTGTACTCAGGGCTCAACTCCACCCCCCAAAAATAAACAATCCAAATGTAACAACACCGCATATTAAGGTGTATTAAGTACACCCTGGGCAATGTGCATTTTCATGTTCATATAACAAATTTTGATTGATGTTAACTTCAGTTGAATGGCATTATGAAATGTTAAAATGGAGAAACAAAAAATAACTTTTAAATTCTTATTAAGCTCCCCATACATGTATATGGGTGAATAGCACAATATTTGCTTGTTTTGGTCTGTTGAAGTGTGATGCCATAAGCTCAAATCTAGTCTCCTCAATCAGATAAAAGCAACTCTATTTTCGTATGTCTGCATACTAAATAAGAATGCAGCAGTTTGTAACCATGACAGTGTCAGCGTGGAAAAATAACAAAATTTATAGTCCCTAAATTTGTCAACACAGCATGCCTTGTTTATGCAAGCATCTAAAAATAGCCTCCCTTGAGGAAAACAAAAATTGTACAGCCCTACTGCAGTCCACCTATGAACAGCTAGAGGCTTCACACAGTCTGAGGTCTCTCTTAGGCACGCCCTAATAAAACAAAACCTTTGCATTTCAAACATACCTTTAATCAAGTGTCAGCTCATTATCATATTTCACTGGGCGCGCCCTTACAATAATACTCTTCGCATAAATATAGCTTTAACACTTTGTATGCCTGATAAACTAATTCTGTATTGGATTTGTGTGTGTAACCAGTGAAAAATACATGTAATGCACATAAAGTATTGATGCATTAAGTGTCTGTTCAATGCTCATTAATATCATACAAAAATGATTCTTCTCCTGTCTACTCTTCTACAGCACTCTCTCTCTCTACAGTACAACAATCAAAGTCTTCCTCACATATCTTGTCTTCTAGGTTATGCTTTTTCAGTTACGCTTTTATCGGCTACGCCCTTTTGACATTTTCGTCATACACACACACAGTCCTGAGTATGCCAGCTCCTTGACATGCTGTCCTGAACCATAGCTTGATCTTTGACATTGCTAGAGCCAGATGACTGCCTCATCTAACCTTGCATCCAGACTGCTGGACATTTATAATCCAAACGGAAAAACTAGAGTCTGCTACTCATCAGACTAGTCACATTTTCATTCTGATCATTGATGAGCCCGTCAAGCCAGAGAAGAAATTGGAACTGATAATAACTCAGCTGCAACCAGATGCATTTTTTTTTAAATTATACATTCTAAACCTGATGTTACCATCTTAATAGACGAAAAGTGGCCTTAATTAAATGCATATCACAAATTCTTACATACAACTAAATTTTGTTTTCTTTACTGCATTTTAAAAATGGTTTATGAAGTACAAATTCAGCGCAGACACATCCATGTTTGGAACACTGGGAAACACTAGATGGAAGAGAGTTACAGAAGCAACTTGTCCTAGATTTATACCTGTACAAGGAGAGAATGAAGGTTGGTGCTGGACTCCGGTATGTTAAAGGGCATATACTGTACTGGGAAGACAAAAAAGCCTTCAAATGGTGATCGTGAGCAATCTTCTTGCCAATGGTCTTAAATTCTTGTATTGTCCATTTTAGAGCCTTGCTAAAGGCTATTTGCCCTCATAATGATCCACATTTGGCATAATTAGTAATTAAATCACTAATGTCTCCAAATGTGGATCATTTCGGGGCAAATAAAATTCAGCAAGGTTCTAAAATGGACAAAATATTAATTTAAGACCATTGGCAAGAAGATTGCTTACGATCACCATTTGAAGGCTTTTTGTCTTCCCAGTACAGTATATGCCCTTTAACAGCATGAGGGTGGGCATTTATTAAATAGTTCGGACTAGAAATGCAAGACAGGCTGGACGTCAGGCTAGCACTAGGACTGTATAGCACTCACCTATCGAGGGCGCGTGGGTGGAGGCCCCTGCGACCACGCTGGGCCCTCTTACGATACACCACCCCGCCCTCTGGGGTCTGCTGCATGCCCTCCCTCCTCCTCCTCCTTCCATCCTCCTCCTCCTCCTCCTCCTCCTCCTCCTCTGCCTCATTCTCCATTTCATTCTCCAGTATGCTCAGTCTCTCCTCTTTAATACCAGGCATCCTTGCTTCAACT
This sequence comes from Arbacia lixula, assembly GCA_963669155.1. Lineage (NCBI taxonomy): Eukaryota > Metazoa > Echinodermata > Echinoidea > Arbacioida > Arbaciidae > Arbacia > Arbacia lixula. The sequence goes on from OZ022579.1 coordinate 11,383,730, forward strand.
TCTGGTTGTCACGGTTTCCAATAAACAACAGTCTCCCACACACCCCTCATCAAAGCAAGCTTTGTAGTTTGTGCTACCAAGAATAATGTGTCTCTTTGTCGGTTGTTAGTGGCTCCGAACCCACAATGGTGTCATATTCCATTTGTATATCACTTGCAGGGACAAAGACGAATGGTCTTAACACAGAACTACGGTGCATGAACACGCTAATTATTCTTCATTAATACAGTTTTCTTCCAGTACCTCAAAGTTCTCAACAGTCAAGCAGGGATAATATTCCAAAGCATCAAGTACAGCATCATCCTCATAGCGCAACACCTCTCCATGGGTCCATCTTAAAGAATCCTTTGTTACTTCATGAATTGAAGTTTACCAACCACGTCTCTCTCTTGCATCATATGAGACTAAAAATACCAAGCTTCCTATTTAGCTGTGTCCTAATGAGAGGCCTGTCCAATCAATTCTGACTCTTTTTATCAGAAACTTCCTGTTATGGCATAGTTTTATATAAAAAAAACAGCAGTGCACATCATCACTCCTCTCATATTAATCTTAAGGCCTCTACAACAATCATGGTTAATGTTTATTCAATCAATTTTCAGTAAACTTGAACAACTGAGAAGAAAGGCACCAGATAGATGACATTCTTTAACCTGTTGAAGATGGATTCTCTGAGACACCAGCCAAAGACCATATTTCACATGAATGAAGATACATAAGCTAGTCCGGGCGTTCCTCTATTTCCTCTAAGCAATTCACGGAGATGGTTTCCATGAAAGATTCACTGATACAACTCAAAACTTTATCATCCAGCAACAAAGCATCTCATCTCAACCTCCTACACAATGGTGAATATCTTAAACTACAAGGACAACACCTACACTACAGCTCAAAGGAATTGACATAGGGAAAGGGAGAGGGAAGAAGGGGAAGGAGCCGCAGTTTTAAACCGCGGTATATTTTGTCCAGTTCAGCATGAAACACGAAGCTTTTTAGGCTAAAGTATTGTGTTTCATACTGAACTGGACAAAACATACCACGGTTTAAAACTGCAGCTCCTTCCCTTGCTTCCCTTTCCCTTTCCCTATGCCAATTCCTTTGAGCTGGAGTGTACACTGTAATACATGTACATGAAATCTTTCCTCATGATATGAAGAGAATGAAGAGAGTTCACAAGTTCCTCCATGTGCTAACTCAATTCCTCAAAGATGGTCCCCATAAAGATCCACCGATAACTCAAACTTTATCACCAGCAAAAGAGAGCATACTATCGCAGCTTCACACACCATGTATCTTCTGCTTCAAGGACATCATCCACGCTGTAGTACATAGTATGTAATCTCCGATCACTGATTCATACTGGGCAACTTGCCTGACCTGTCCCCATTTGTATTTCACATAAAACAGGAGCGATACGAGATGAGGTTTTGCGCGGAACACGGTATGTTTTCTGCCAAGAGGAAATTGCTGCTCCTGCATACTCACCAGGCCACATATAGCATTGTATGTATTGTGGAGGTGTCTTGTCCAATTCTTGAGCACCATCCAAAACTACTACTATTAGGGCTCTCTCATGGCAGTCAAAGAGGAAATGCAAACAAGCTGCTTCACTATTGATGCAGAAAAATTGCATTATGAAAGAGGATGTTTAGAATTAATAAGTAATGTTCATCGTTTTGCACGTGCTATGATAAGCAAAGTTGCGTAAATGCCGTGGAGGACAGAAGAAAATACTCTTAAAAGAATAGTGACTAACAGTGAAATCATACTGTCATTACATTTCAAATTAATTTATCACAGGGTTGTCTCAACTTAGAGTCCTGAAGCAAATCTACATAATGCACAGAATGAGAGTACATATACCATATAGTTCTGGATTACATAAATATATATTTTAATTGATTTATTATATGATTGTCTCAACCTATAGTCTTGAGGCAAATCTACATAATGCAAAGAATGAGAGTACATATTCCATGTAGTACTGGAATACATAAATATATATTTTAATTGATTTATTATATAGTTGTCTCAACCTTTAAATGCAAAGAATAATCTACATAATGCAAAGAATAAGAGTACATATTCCATGTAGTTCTGGAATACATTAATATTTTAATTGATTTATTAAATGGTTATCTCAACTTATAGTCTAAAGGCACATCTACATAATGCAAAAAAATGAGAGTATATATTCGATATAGTTCTGGGAATACATGAATGTTTCAATGACCGGTTATGAACTCAAAATGTGCATACAGCATACCGGTAATTCAATCTCTCTGTAACACAAGAAAAGATGCATCAGAGATCTACTTCATTTGTCAGCATGAGTCTTGGCTTAGGGAAGACAGCAATTAATCACAGCTGTGAATCACTCCCCTCTCAAGTTTAAGTGCGTCTTTTTATGGCAAATACGCTAAAGCCGATAGTTGACATGAGAGCGTATAAAAAAAGGTTGTTGATGATATACAAGTACTACAAATATCTTCTGGGTACTTATGTATCCTCCATTTGAGATGTACAGGGAAACCTAAGTTTGTACATAGGGAGAATGTATGGTTTCGTGTGCAATTTTATCCAAAGGAAAAAATAAACATGGGCTTTAAATGATATGCATGTAGCTCCTGTAATGCAGAGAGGAGCACCACCACTACCCCCCCCCCTTCCCCCCCCCTTCCCCCCCCCCCTTCCCCCCATCCCCCTCTCTGGAAATGTCACAAGAGTCCCTTTGAAACCTTCCTTTTTCATCATCTCTGATCATTGGGTACATTGAATTTGCTGCATGATTCAGCATATTTTTTTTTCACAACGGATTCCCTAAACGAAAAGTACCAATCATCTCATGACACTCTCTTGTGGATAAGGGTTGGACTGTCTAGCCCTTTCTAAAATAGGAAATGATGAATTTAGTCACAAAAATGAAATCATATTTTCCTCATTTTTAAGGCTTAGCGTGACCTTTATTTACTAAACAGTACCTCCTGCTCACACAGTGGCAGTTTCCTACTACTTCTAAGTGATATCGGGGGAAAACCAGTATAAACCGTCAAAAGCTGGCATGACATTATCATACTGTAAAGTGCTGATTTCCAAGTAATTACCGCACACCACATGCTCCCAAGGACCTATACAGCTAGTAGATAGGTCTTGATTAGACACAGGATACATGTAGAAAGATAATAAGTCATTTTGTGATCAATCAAGAATTAGGGCCAAGTTGATGTTTGATCTACATCATTCCGAAATAAGCAAAGAGTGTGTACGCTTTCTCCATTTACATTGATCTTAACATCTCATGCAACCTTACCATCTATCCAAGATTAAGGGAGAGGGAGGGGGGAATGAGCGCTAGAGATTTTTGCTACTCTTTGGTCTTTTTGATATGCACTGCACCTTATCATAGGGCATAAGATTTGGAGGGGGGCTGTATAGATTTCTTGCTACTTTGGTCTTATTGATATGCACTGCACCTTATCATAGGGCAGAAGATTTGAGGCGGGGGGGGGGGGGAGTTTTTTGCTACTTTGGTCATATTAATATCCACTCTGCACTGTATTATAGTGCACACGGTTTTGGGAAGGGGGGTGGGGAGAGGGGGGGGGGGGAGATTTCTTGACGGAACGGCACATCATTTTGCTAATGCAGTTTGATGGAGCCCCAAATAGCAGGTAGCAGGTAAGAGGTAGTCTGACTGCCAGACTGTTGGACATTTAAAATCTCAACTACCAGAAATAAATATCGGGGTCTAGAACTGACACAACTAATTCTTCTTCTCCTCTCTCTCTGTAGCCTATAGGTACTAGGCTGTGAGGTGCATGGACACAACCCAGTCTGTTAACAACTAGGTCTGGTAACACAGACTATGCCTGAATCCCATCCTCGCTCCTCCTCTCAGAGGTAAGGAAGCTAGAGGCATAGTCTGTGTTACCAGACATAGTTGTTAACAGACTAGGTTGTGGCCATACACCTCACAGCCTAATACCTCGGCTACTGTGCCTGTGCTGTGGGAGCCACATTAGTCTACTGCAACCAGACCTGTCTATCGTAGTGTCTGGAGTAAAAAAAAATATGTCCAACAGCCTGGAAGCCAGGCTATTCTAGATTTCCAGGAAGCTAAACATCAGCGTTTCCACATTTGGCAAGGCAGGGTTCATCAGAGAAAACCTTCCTCTCCTCACACACTCAGGGACAGGCAAGTGATGAGGGGAGATTGCGGGTTCTCTTCATCACGGAATTAGGGCGGGTCGGTTGCATAATAAAGGTAAATGACTTGCACTCCATTAACCCCTCATGGCCAGCTAAAATGCCTCTCTACACAGGATTAAAGTGTATTTCTGATGCAAATATGATAACATTGGCTTAAATAAAAAGGGTTAATTTCTTCTCTGCCAGACAAAATGTTGTTCGATGTATGATTGATGTGAATCAATGGTGCAAAACAGCGAAAGTAAAATGATTGATTACGCCAATTCAAAAGTTCTCAGAAAGTGAGACCATAGTCTGCAGAGTAATGTCAAATGTTTACATATTCATGAAGGAGCAAACTTGTGTCAGAAAATAATCAAATCACATAAACAACAACTCAGACAGAAGTACTGAACAATTTTTGCTATAAATCAGACAGTATGCATGGTACACATTGTACATTTTGTCATTTGTCACCCAAGTCCAAATCTGCAGAATTTGATCTAGCCCAGGACAGGTTAATACATGTACCTGCACACATTCAGTGAAGATGTTGTTGATCATTTCTTCATGTTGCACCCATGCCTGCTGTCACATATCATCAGCGTACGTTTCCTTGCCTACATTATCTAACAGTGTCACTAGCTGGTTCAATCATGTATCATGCCATTCTGGCAACATTGGGCTGAGAATATCACACCAACTTGTCAAGGACTCTCATCAAATAGCAGGTGCACAGGAATTTGAGATGATTAGAATGCCAAATATAGGTCAAATCTAAACTAAATATATCGCCTTGACACAAATGAATCTCCCCTAAAGTATGTTATTGTGGTATTATGCAGTACATAAGTTCACCATGTCATTTACAATTGGCATTGGAGATATGCAGCAAGTGTATATACTTTTCAAAGCTTGGTACTAAGAGGATTTCATGAATACCAGGTAGTAGGATTGCTGCAAAAACATGGGAATACATTGTTTTGCTGATTAGATAAAATAGCGGAGAATGAGACAAAATTTGTTAATGAAGATCATTTAAAGCTGGCACAATTTAGTGAATATTCCCTGAAGCCTTGCAGAGTAAATAAGGTGGGTTTTTTTTCCCCCTCCTCCCCCCCCCTCCCTTCTTCGTCCCCCTTCCTCCCCCCCCCCCTTCCTCCTCCTCCTATATTTGAGGTATTAAAATCAATCCTCTCTCCCGTTGACAGACAGAAAGACACAGCTTTCTCTCTTAACATGGAAAATTGAGGGTCTTAAATTGTGATTTCCGCGGGCTGACAAATCTGCACTTTCCTATAAAACGCGGTGAGAAATTTAATCAGGTCTGGGGCCTGACTTTAAGTTCATAGATGTGTTTGAAGGGAATATATTGTACTGGGAAGACAAAAAACCTGCAAAATGGTGATCGTGAGCAATCTTCTTACCAATGGTCTTAAATTCATGTAATGTCCTGTTTAGAAACTTGCTGAAAGTTATTTGCCCACAAATGATCCACATTTAGAGCAATTAGTGATAAAATTAAATCAAATTAAAATGTTCAGGGCACACATTATGAGGATGTGTGATTTAATCACTAATTACTCCAAATGTTGATCATTTCAGGGCGAATAACTTTCAGCAAGTTTCTAAAATTGATAATCCATGAATTTAAGACCCTTGGCAAGAAGATTGCTCAAGATCACCTTTTTGAAAGCTTTTTGTCTTCCCAGTACAGTATATTCCCTTTAAAGCTCTAGCCTAGCTTTCTCGGTGGATGGCTGAGTTAAAAATTGAATCACATTCCATGGAAGAAACTTTATAAAGTGACACTAACCCTTTGATACTTGACACTGCTTTAGAGTAAGCACTATAAAACCCTAAAATGAATACCTTTCATAAAATCAAGGTAATATAGCTACCCATTTGTGTGACATACAATGTACTGCTCACTAATTATTTCCAAAACACTATTTTAAAAATGTATACAAAATTTTACAGCAATTTTTTAATCAACAACTTAAGGTAACCCCAAAATCCTTTCTGAAAAGTGACTGACTAGCAACAACCGATATATTTACAGTGCATTACATCCATTGAGACAGAATCACTGGATACAAATTAAAGTCATAACAAGTAATACTATACGGATGGAAAGTTGTGGGTATATGTTACGAAAGCGGCTTTATCTGATGTAGCCATCGTAGGCACATTTTGGACCCTATCCAAAGACAATGACACTCTAAAAATGCGTAAATGTATAGCTATCAGTAACATGGGTGATTCAACAACTGCACCCTCTCTAGTCTGACAAAAAAGTCCTACACAAACATTTAAGCATTTATTTATGTATATTAAAAAATGCATCAAATCGGCTTTGGTATAAAAGAATATGCCTGAATTGTAATTCAGTTTTCTGTCACCATTAAAAAGATTTCCCTTTAAATTGGTTAAATGTCTTTAACAGCCAAAGCATCTTCAATATTTTCTCTTATCTTAAAATAAGACACTCAGATAATTCTAACAACCTCTTGATGCATTGATATTTTCTTTGAAGCCTATCACAAGCGTTTGTAGCATCTTCAAGGAATCTTAGCTGAACCGTTATGAGACACTTGACACAATTCTGCCAACTTTGTTACAAATAATATCTCAGAGAGTTGAACATCAGTTGCCCAACAACAGCTTTACATAATGAATATCAAGAGGCACCGGTTTGAATCCACAGGCATTGCACCGCACTAAAGGTCCGATGAACTCTCAAACGGAAAGAGATTCTTGAATGACAACATGAAGGAAGGGCCCGACACACAGTGCGCTTCATTGAGCTTCAGCGTACTGTAATTCCCTCCATTCCAAGCAAGCCAGCGTATCTACCACCGTACATGCAACAGACCCTTGAAAAGTTGAGATGAGAAGTCTCCTACTTCCTGAAACAAACATTCTCCTCACCAAACAAACCATCCTCAGAAATGTCATAACCACGAGGACGACGACGACGGAATGCCCGTCCACCACCACATGGTATCTCCCTGCAAAAATTCCTCGTAAGAATCCCCCGAGACAGACGGAAGTAGACTGATATCAATTTTAAACGATAACTTGTCAAAGAGCTATCACTATCAGATCACTATGCCATGAAGGGTGACGGAGAGTTCTTCTCCATATATATGTTCTTCAGTGTGCTGTTTGTGAGTGATCGAGAGAGTGAGTGAGTAAGTGAGTGGAGAATGGAGGCTGTTGATAAGAAGACTTGCTCCTCACAGCTCAAGCCTGCTGGGGGACCTCACCCTAGAACTTGTTGCTGAGAATGTGTAGTCTACACCTCAGACACCCCTAGCACAAGATCATCCAATGGATCACAACTCGTGATTATCAGAGAAGTGCATGCAGGAATGTGACAGAGGCAATTGGCGATTGGCTTTCACATCTAACCAAGGTTTATTCTTAGGTTCTTTTAACACCAAAGCATCATTGCTGAGAAATCCTCAATACAATAAAATATTTAGGAGTCTCCACCAGCCCATCATTTCAGCAACATGACTTTAGGTTCCTCAGCAACTACATGAACTTTAGACAAGACCATGACTGTGCTTACAACAGGAATCTACACACACAATATCATCTAAGAAATTATTCATAATATTTTGGGAATTGGTGTCCTGTAGTGAAAAAATGAAATATGGGATCAGGGCATTTTAGCCCTAACAGTTAAAACAAGAGCCCCCCCCCCCCCCCCAAAATAACTGAAGTGCCCCTGTGAAGAGCTACTTTCCTTCACAAGTTCCAACGCAAAGGTTAGGCCAGGGTGTTTGTTTCACGACAAAACGCCCTAAAAGTAGCCCCCACAAATAAACTTGTACTTTGTCCCGTAGTATACTGTATAGTAATGGGATACAGTTAGTTGAGTTCAGTTTAGTTTTTTTCTTCCTTAAAAAATCACACCCGTGAGTGATGTACATCAAACCAAGTACCGGATAATACAAAAATAGCAATATATCATGTAATACAGTTAGATGACACATGATGGCGTAGAAACAGCTCCTGGAACAAGACTAGCGCGCCAAGCCTCCCTGCCGACTTGAAGCCACCACCAACATGGCCGATGATTGACGACCGAGCGTGTCTCCCAGTTCCCACTGCAAATATTTCCCATGTCAAGACTCTCCCGACTCAGGGCAGGCCCTTCAGACCTAAGGAGCGCCTACAAAGAAACCCACACCGTCTCGAGGAGCTAAGTGGTGGCTATTTCTGCTTTCTCCCAATCACCACCTCATTTCTTTGAAGGGTGGGATTCCTGACGTTCACCTTCTACGTGTTTATGTATGTGACGTCATACTCATATTTCGCCTATGTAATCCTCATGAACTTGTGCTTCGTATCCAGCATGGGTGCTAAAGTAGCTCTAAATCAATTTCATCTTGGAAAGAATGTATTAGTCCAGCATGTACAATGTGCTTTCTCAATCAACCTTCTCATTACCTTTGGAATGGAGATGTGAATATAGTGAGTCAATTAAGTGTTCAAGGCTTCGTACTGTCAGGGCTAACCCTCTCATTTCTTTCTATGTGTTGTAAGTCAAGTACCGGTAAGCTTTCAACTCTTGGTACAAAGAGGGCTAACCCTCTTATTACTTTTGGAATGGCGATGTGGAGTAAGTCAATTAAGTTTTCAAGGCACAGTAGTGAGAGGATTAACCACATAGGATTATTTGGCCAGGAGTATGGTAAGAAAGGTTATGAACTCAACAATGAACTACACATAAAATGTACACTAAGTACAATGACTTGCTGTATTGAGTTAAATACATATCGCCGTTTCATTTACGTGGACTGAGTAGCTTTATGTGTTCACATTAAACTAAAACAATCACTCATTCATAAACATTTCAAATGCAATTGTTTGTAACAATTGTGCATACTGGGTGTGTGTGTATGTGTGCATTCAATGTGTGTAAGTGCGTGTGTGTACAGTATGTAATAAGGGTCTGTGTGTGTGTGTGTGTGCATGCCAATGTGGGTGTGTCCGTGTGAGGGAATACTGGATTTCATACAATGAGGTTATGAAATCTACAACTCACCCCGCCCCCTTATACACAAGTACATTTCACATTCCTTTTTTATTCAGATAGACCTCCAAATGCTAGCTAGCTAAGAAGGCAAACCTTAATTGCAGCATTGATGATAAGTAATCACCTCATGCTGAAGAGCTTGCTGATGTCACTTCCTACATCATTAAATACTTTGAATGTTGCTTGATAGATATTTGTAATTCGTGCCACATTTTCTTCACAATGTGGTCTGTTTTACTTCTGTACAATCCTACCTGTTTTGGGAGGTGGTAGTCCGTGAATGTAGTTTCTCACAGATTTTCATCACTATTTCTATTCGACCCAAACTTCTTTCCTACACTTTTCCTGCTTAAAAGCACTCATCCTCTCAGTCATTATTCATAGTTTCATACCAAATCTCCTGTACGTTTATACATGTATATAGCTCCATTTTCATACTGTATAATGCCCCCCCCCCCAAAAAAAAAAGAACAAAATAACAACAACAACCAACAAACCCCCCAAAACAAAAACAAAAAAACCCAGAAAGACAATACAAAACAAAAAGAAAATTTGCACAAAAAACATTAGAGGATTACATACAAATTTAAAAATCTAGCTAAAGTAAACTAATATGAAGCTTTTCAGTTCCTTTTCCACTCACTGTATCATTCTTACATCTTGTCAGTTCTTGACTGTAGTGTTAAGAACATAAATGCCTGACAGTCTGGAAGCCAGACTAATTACTTTCAACAACTTCACTCCCAAACCCTCATCTTTTAAACTCACACATCCCTCTAAATGCTTCTTCTAGAGTCTTCAACAAGACTAGATATCATCACTGTGTCACTATTTCTGAAACAAATCCTCCCTGCTTTACTTTCATCCTTCCCGTTTCCTCCCTTACCTCCCTCCCCTATAACGTTCCAGTCTTCCTCATCTTCATGCCCCCCCCCCCCCCCCACCTCGCCATCTCTTCAACCACTTCCTATAGAGCAACATGTACTACTATGAAATATAAATCTTCAAAAACTTTTTGGCACAAACCTCCCCTCCTCCTCATTTGTACCCCTTCTCTTTCCTTCTGTTCTCCTTGACCTTCTCTTCTAGATATCTCTCACAGAATCCGTTCTTTCCTTTTTGCTATTAATGCTCCCATACAAGTAAAGCTCCCCCCCCCCCCCCCCCCCCCGCTCGTTATCTGTAGCCCCTTTATCCCTGCTTCTTCCGTATCATATTGTCACCCACTATCCGCCCCCCTTCTTGCCATTCATTGTAACAGTACATGTATACACTACAAGACCGAGCCCACATATTTCTGGGCTCAGTGTTTTCAACTCAGATACTAACAGTGCAACTACCGCAAAATCTGCTTTCAGCACATAGAAAAAAAACAGGCAATGAATGAACTTGAAATTCCTCATAGGGCGTATTTAAGCCACACCCCTTTGATTGTGGCAATTCAAGGGCATACTTTGACAACCTAACTGGACCAGGGTTCACAAAGCCAGAAAATCTAACCATGAGCAATTGGTTAAAGGGAAAGTCCACCCTGAAGTTTAGTTGGTTTTAAAACAAGCATAAAACATGAAAGAAACATATAAATGCATATGAGTACGCCTTTTTGCTAGTTATGCTCTCATACACAGCTCCTCACCCGCTCGTTATCTGTAGCCCCTTTATCCCTGGGTCTTCCCTATCATATTGTCACCCACTATCCGCCCCCTTCTTGCCATTCCTTGTAACAGTACATGTATACACGACAAGACTCTTTAAACCAGAGCCCACATATTTATGAAAGAAACCTATGTGTATGAGTGGCGGTTTGACGAAAATGCGCTATACGATAAAAACATGATTATTTTGAAGTTTTAAATTTGTGATGTCACAAGCGAGATGCTCTGCATATGTTGTGTGCCATATGATTTATTAAATCCCCTTTCCACTGTTTTTTGAAGAAGGAATAGATCTTTTCCATAGAGATATGCTTGTAAAAACATGTGTCTAATGGTATATCAAATGCACAGATAAAATGGTATCCTTTTGAGAGTATCAACATTTTCAAAGAACTTAATCATAACTGTACTATTTTGTGACGGATTTTTATCAAACCTCCTCTTCTATGTTTATTTCATGATGTTGCTTTTATCAAAACTTCAGGGTCGACTTTCCCTTTAAAGAGAGCCAAAATCTGAGTCACACAATTAACCTCTTACACCCTTAAGAACCTCTCAACACCCTTGTCTACTATTTTTCTTATTCTCACACAATATCTGAAACAAATCTCCTCTGTTCCTTTTCGGAACCCCCATCATTTCTTGTCCCACTTTTTCCTGATTTTTCACCCGTTCTCTTTTCCTCCCTAGCATACTTTAGACTGGTTTCCAGACTGAAAGAATTTCTGCTGATCCAAACTGAACATCCGAGTCTAACATTCAAAGGCCGCATTTACCATCTTTCCAGAACTTGAAACACCTTACAATACCCACTATCAAAAGGCGTTTCCAAAGGCCTTTACGAATGCGTTTTAAAAAAAAGTTGCGTTTATCAACTCATATCGCCCAGTCGAAAACTGGCCGTGTGCACAGCTGTACTGCGCCATTTGACCGAGAAAGGAGGTCATATATCTATGGTTTGTGATTGAAGTAGAAAGTCGTTTCAAAACAAGAATGTAAAAAGTGTAAAAAATAGAACTGTTTTTCTAACACACTGTAGCGATCTGTACGATGATAATATGGATATTATTTTTGATATTATTATCGATTCAGGGCGTTTTTTCTACTCTTTCAGGAAAGAGTGGAAATTGTGAAGTTCTTTTCAGGAATTTTATTTTTGGAAAGTGGAAACACTGCACAGTGGTGCGAGCTCTTGACTCTTGCAGAGAGTGCATGCACCCCTTGGACAAGGCGTTTTGCTCAGGTTTGTCCCCATTACCTCTCTCGTTACAACATAGGGTATCACATATGGGACTGAGAAAGTTAACGGGGGGGGGGGGGTGTTTACCAAGCTGTTTGTAAGCTATGAACAATTATAAAGGGTTTTACAGGAATATTTCATGGATATTTATGTGTATGAATTTTACATATAATTTCAAACAACGTATTTTGCCTATTCAGAAAAAAAGGATATTAATTTTAATCTGAAATTATGTTTAAATGTATGGTTTAAATAAACAAGGAACACATAATATATGTATGACAACTACTCTCGTCAGTTTCAGCTCATTGATTCAGAGTGACTGTCTGACTAAAGAACTGATAAAGGGGTTATGCATGCACACCACGTACAACTCTCTCTCCATATCACAGTTTTTTTGTTTCGCTCAATCCCAAGCCCATCTCCCACGCACGACCGCACTCATGCGCATGATGAGACTTGAGTCTATCCCCTCTCTCTGCTATGCCCTACCCCAGCCCCAGCCTATAGGTGCATCTTCATTAGCTAGTTTGCTGATCTGGGGAACTAGCCTGAAGTTGCAATCGCGTCTTCATTAGCTCGAAACTCGGGATACGTAAGCTCGAAACTCGAGTTGCATAAATTATCCCGATGTTGGCACATACATGTACGCAGCCTGCGGCGGGAAGAAGCCACTACCGCATGGCTTCAGTTGTGAGCTCGTGATCATGCACGTATAAAAACCTAACGTAAACAATTCCTTGTGCGCACTGATGCATGCCAGGATCGAGAAATTTGAAAGCTAATGAGGACGCTCCGAGCTAGCTCGAGCTAGATCCATCTAGCCCAAGATTTCTTGGGAAATTTTCTTGACCACATAGCTAGCTATTTCACTTGATCTGGCTAATGAAGACTCAAATAGCTAGCTATTTCGTGATCTGGCTAATGAAGACTCATATAGCTAGCTATTTCGTGATCTGGCTAGGGTATCCCGATCAGAACTAGCTGGCTATTTCGCCACATCCGGCTGATGAAGACACACCTCTAGCCTCCACCACCACCCCAGCAGCCTCGGCTGCAATCATGGCAAGCAGGGGGATCAAATGAATATTCCATTAGCTCATTAGATGCCCAGGCATTGAGCTCCTCATATACACACACACACACAGCATGAACAGGGCACTAAGTCAATCAATGTCTGGCAGGGATGAAAATAAGATTGTATTCATGAAGCTCTCTAGCTAGCTCGCTGCGCTCTTCTTGCCGGAAAGAAGCGAGGAAGACGGGAGATGATAAAAAGGATGGAGACACAGACACAGAGAGAGAAACTGAAAGGGGGAAGGGGGGGGGGGGTGGCGCGACAGACAGAGACTGAGATACATAGAAGAGAGGAAGACCAAGATGGAAAAAGTATATAGACACAGAAAGAAACTGAAAGGGGAAAGGGGCGGGGGGGGGGGGGGGGGGGCTGGATGAAAAAGACAGGGCTAGGTAGATAGAGAAAAAGAGACAGCCAGAGGGATCATACATGCATCAAACCCTTTTACATCATAATTTTGTCCTGTTTTTAAGTGGATTTGAGGTCAACAGATGTGACTCCCCCCCCCCCCCCCCATGCAAAATCTTCAAAATATCAACTGAAAATAATCAGGTACCATACTGATGTTGTTTTTTGTGAAGTACATTTTCTGGACATTGCCCCTGTGTTCTTTCAACCAATGTAAAAGGTGCTTTCTATAAGTGGCTCCTTTCTTGCAATGTGAAAGGGACTTATGGCAAGTGGTTCTATTTCCCATGTGAAAGGGGCTTATATCACTTCCTGCAATGTGAAAGAGGCTTATGGCATGTGGTCTATTCCTTCCCATGTGGAAGGATTTTCTATTATTTCCTGTGATGGGAAAGAGCCTTACGGCAAGTGGTTTCCATCTCCAATGTGAAAGGGGCTTCTGTAACTTCCTTCGGTGTGAACGGTGCTTTCGGTAAGTGGCTCCAGCCACTCACATCCCCTTGGCAGATTATGAAAATAAGCAGTCTTCCATGGACCTCAATATTTCTCTGATTTATGCCTGCATTCCAACAACAAGCCTAATGCATACTGTACTCCCACAGTCTGCTTGCCAATATGCTGATCACCGTACATATAACTGCAGCACATGAAATACATTATTATCATACCGGAAAATCATCATAATATGATTGAATTTCATGACTTCAAGTGTTTATTCATTTCCATTTGCAACATGTATGTTATGATATGGAAAATATGAAACTGAAGTAACATTAAATGATCTATGAAGTCATTCAGACATAAAGTTGAGTATTTCTTTCTTTCCATATGAAAATAGCAATCTTGATCCTCCCAGGCACATAAGAGGACATATTATGATGCAGTCTTTCTTCATCCACATCTTCACTCCTTGCTAACAAATCCAATTTTATGGGCATTTTGGAACACACCCATTTCCATCGCAAAGATACTGAAGGATGCTCAGGGAAATAGACATTGATCCAATAAAAGACTTTGATTTGAATGACGCAAATCCTACGTCTTTAAGAGTTATCTCGCACAATACTTACCTCTCCCTGACAACTCCATTTTCTCATATTTGTCACCATATGCTTCTCCCCATCTCCTTGACAATATATATACACACTGGAACAACAAGATGTCTCTCTCTCTCTCTCTCTCTCTCTTTCTCTCTCTCTATCTCTCTCTCTCTCTCTCTCTCTCTCTCTCTCTCTCTCTCTGGCTCTCTCTCTTTCTCATTCTCTCTCTCTTCATCACTCATCCTCTTCCTTTCATCTACAATTTTCATTTACAATGGAAGTGTGTATAAAAACACAACAACAACACAAACACAAACACACACGCAAGCTACACACACACGGATAGAAGTACACACACTGTACCCTGCTGGTTCTGCAAGACTAGAAAGACTAGTATGGTGGTATGAAATGAGCTCCATCTCCTCAATGAGTCCAAATCTCGCACACATACAAACAATACACACACACGCACATACATACAGACAACCACACACTGTACCCTGCTGGTTCTGCAAGACTAGAAAGACTGGTATCATGGTATGAAAGGAGCTCCATCTCCTCAATGAGTCCAAATCTCTCACACATACACAAACAACACACACACACACACACACACACACACACACACACATACATACAGACAACCATACATCTTACCCTGCTGGTTCTGCAAGACTTGACAGACTGGTATGAAAGGAGCTCCAAGTCCTCCAGGACAAGGAGTCGGGGTCAGTCCTACTGCCCGGTGATAGCATGGACATGGTGCCAACCACTGACAGCATGGACCCCTCTGGTCTCAGCCCACAATCCCTCGCCCTCGGATCCCACTAATTATCCCCCGCGCTGTAAACACAACACAATATATCACTACATGTCCGCTTGGTGTCAGTATGATCGCAAGTCGGCCAATTCACATCTCAAAGAAATATGGTACCAACCGCAGAGAGTACAGGACTGATCCCTCCTATCACCAAAATCTCGCCCCACAGTCCCTCACCCTCTCATCCAGTTTATTATCTCTGTTACTTTCACACAACACGGTACAGTGTATATCACACCATGATGCTCGGTGTCGGTTTAAATGCGAATCGGCCAATTCACATCTAGCAGAAATATGGTGCTAACCACTGAGAGCATTGATCCCTCCAATCACCAAATCCTCACCCCACAGTTCCTCACCCTCTGATCCAGCTAATTACCTCTGTCACTTCAACACAACGCAATATATCACCCAATCTCCGCTTGGTATTCATATGATCGTGACTCGGCCAATCCACACCCAGAAGAGATGGCCGCACGATGCAGGGTCGTTAGCATCATCACACAGCTGCCCCGATTCTTCCACACAGATGAAGAAATAATCCTGATTTGCTATTTCCCGTGGTAAAGGTATCCACAAGGCATTGGTGCCATACAAATTCCTCACAACCAATACGATCTGGTAGACAGAGCCCTTGATTCACACTCAAGAACAGAGAGAGTTCTGTATACGTTCAATTTACACTGCAACTTCAGATCGATGCCTTTATCTCGCAAGGGCTGGAGTATCAGCTAATGTCAATGGGGGTAGCAAAATGTCAATGTCAAATGGGCAGAGTGGAGTCTCTAACAAAGAGGTTTTCTGTTATTCCCGTCTCTGGCATTTAACAGCAAATGACTCCATAGCGATTCCACATCTACCATCTACTCCTTGACTGCAAGTGTCACACAAACGAGCTGATGGAAGACAGACTTGTAATGATATTCCCAACGACAACTACACATGTACAGTGACAGATGCATGAGCAAATGTTGATCACGTGCTATTCAACTTGTACGTAATATGAAGTATTTGTACACGGGGCAATTAACATCTGCAAACGGCTGACGGTTTCAGATTAATCCCCATAATTGGATTCACAGTTTTCATTAATAATATTACTCCACCAGCAAATCGGAATTGTGAGTCCGAATGGAAATTTTTCAAAACAATGCATAAATACATGTGCTGTGGGATTCCTCCAGCAGGTTGGCACACGGGCATATGACCCATGTGATGAGACAAGACAAAGCAAGCTGTAGTTCACAGTATTGGCCCCATCACCTGGCAATGCACTCACTACTGTACACACGAACCTGGTTGGTATTTGTCCCGATGGAGAAACTGGTAATGCATTACATGTTTATCCACGTACAGTTACCAAATTTGCCCCAAACCTCATGGAGACAATTGACACATTGTTTTTATCACCTCGCAATGTACTTCCCACATGAACTTGTTCAGTGTATAGGTCCTCGTGAATACTGCTTGGCCTTTGCAATACTACTGCAACATCTGCATCATATCCAAAAAATGAACAGATTTGTTCCACGTCTTATAAAGAACGTGAAAATAATTCACGAAAAAAGTCCTGATGCCCCCAGCTTTGTATGCCCGCCACTCGTCCACCAGAAATTCACTCCCAGACGCTCTATCTCCACAAGATGCATCTCACACCAAAGAGCCGAAGAGTTTCTCTTTTCTCAGACAAGCATGATATCAGCAACGTCCCGCCATAATACAGTATACCACAAGCCTGTTAGCAGACACACAGGGAAGAAAAGCCCGGCATTCAGATCTGAAGTCTGCAGCAAGCATTGGTAGAAATGGACATAAATGGCCTGACTGATTTCTGCTGATGATACAAAGTGGACTGCTGGAGATGTCAGTGTCGGATTGAGAATGAAGCCGTAAAGCCTGAGATGGCTTCGTAATCATTTACAAATGAGCTTTCTGGGGTGGCTGGGGGTGCAGGCAGTGGGAGGGAGAAGTGGGAGAAGGGTGCTTCTAATCTAGGAGATATTGTGATATTAGAGACAGTATTTCAAAAACATGTTTTGAAATGGCCAAACAGAAAGAAAAAGGGAAAGGAAGAGAAAGAATGATATAAGGGGGGGGGAGAGAGAAAGAGAGAGAGAGAGAGAGAGAGAGGGGGGGGAGAGGGAGAGAGGGAGGGAGGGAGAGAGAGAGAGAGAGAGAGAGAGAGAGAGAGAGAGAGGGGGAGAGGGAGAAAAAAATAGGGCATAGAGGAGAGAGTAAAGATGTAAAGAGAGAGGGAAAGGAAAAATAGAAAGGAAGAGGGAGGGAGAGAGAAGGGAGAGAGAGGGAGAGGGGTGGGAAAGGGAAGGAAAGAGAGAGAGAGAGAGAGAGAGAGAGAGAGAAAGAGAATGAAAAGAGGAGAGAAAAAGGGAGGATGAAGGAGAGGGCGAAAGCAAACAAGAAACACATCGAGCGCCAGTAATTGGACTTAGCATCAATCTAAATTACACTCGGGCGAATGACCATAGGCAAGCGGGCTTACTGCTTTTGTCCCATTCTGAGCGAGATTAAAAATGCTGCTGGCATTTTGATTGAATCATGATTAACGCCAGTGATACCATCACTATTAGCTAATTTTCCTGGCTTTCATTTGTGTACTTTCTTTGAGCAGAGCACAAAAAAGTGCTGCACAACTAACCTGTAATTTGACTCTGAAAGTCCTATTCACTGCGCAGGTTACTCATCTGATTACAATCATCAAGATGCTATTCACTGTTTCTTCCTTGCGCTGTACGTTCAATTCTAAATCTAACTCTCTCATTACCATTGGCATGAATGTATAGTAAGCCAATAGGGTTTTCAAGGCACGATATTGTAAGGGTTAGGAGAGGTCTAAGAAGCTTTAAGATGCATTTAAGATGCTTTGAGATGCATGTCAATAATTACACGGAATACAGTATGCTTCATTGAGATTTGGTCAACAGAAAGTGTGATGATCATGATTCTATTCCTTTTTTAATACTTGCTTAACCCTTTTGTGCCAGACAAAAAGGCCATATGTGTGCATGCTGCTGGTGAAAAGTTACCAATGGTACATATAGAGTTAATGTTGAATGCACTACCGGTCTATATGATACTTATGTCTGCTTTTCTAGGCGCAAGCTTTCAATGATACAGACATTACAATGTGATGTATTTTTAACTCATTGCTTACTGTTAGGTTTTCTGGCTCTGTGAATCCTGGTCCAGTTAGGAGGTCAAAATGTGGCTTAATTGTGTCCTATAAGGTATTTTAAGTTTATTCATAGTCTGCTGTCTATTCTCCGACAGCAGACTGTATGGGAGTCACGCTACTTCTGAGCGGAAAAAAGCCAGCCCACATACACGTTATGCAGGCTCAGTGTTGTATGGGTTAAATTTGAAAAAAGCACCCCACCTTCCCTTCCCTACACCACAAAAGGATAAGAACCTTAGGAAATAATGGCAAGCTTTTCTTTTGAAAAACACACCATGAGAACATTTTCCAATTTTGATCGACTTAAAAATACTTGAAAGCAATCAGTGGTACATTGTCAGGAAGATGTGTGGGATTAATCCCATCAGAAGGAAATGAGTGAAGGCAAATGTTGAAAAGTTTTATTGTGAAGGATGTGAGAGAAAGTAAAAAGGGGGGGGGGGGGAAGGGTATATCAATAACTAATCAAAAGTCTTTCATCTGATCTGGTTTCGTAGAGGGGCTGATGTTGTTGTTTTATAATATTGTTTCATTTGTGTAATTCCATTCTATTTTACACTTTATGTCCACTCCAACCTGCTTTTGAAAACCACTGTAGATAAAGACTACTTGTCTACAAAGACCACCTGTCTGTAAAGACTACTTAACTTGATCCCTACAAGGCAGATGCCAGATAATTGTATTTGCTAGTAGATTAAAACGATTATTTGACCTCCATTTCTGTCTTCCTTGAGATTTTCATTTCATACATGTATTTTCTATGACATTTCTGTCTAACAGAAATACTTGAAAGAAAGCATAATTTGTGTATTTTCGTTCAACATTTCTACTTGAAGAAAATGTTTTCTCATTTTCCACTGTGCCAAGGCGTCTGCTGCTAATGTACGTTTTCTTTTTTTGGAAGTCCATTAATGAAAATAAATGATGCGCTAAACAGGCAGGAACAATCAATTATCAGGCTGATGAGCAGTCACAATGTGCACACATCACACCACCGCTTGCCATCAACACAGTGCAGCGGCTGCAGCCATGTACACATGACCTAAGAAGTGTACACACCAGTCACAACAGCGATGATAAGGAGCTGAACACTAGAGGGAGCCAGACACTAAAAAGCTGGCCACAAGATTTAGCACCCGCGCACTTGAAAGCATATTCAGAGCACAACATAGGATATTATTACATTCTTCTTTTATACCAAACTAAAAAAAAAAAATCTTGAAATCAGAGTAAATTGCAAAATTCATGACATCAAACGATGTAATTGTATTTAATGGAAAAACATGAGGGCTGCCATCATAAATACATTGTTTATAGCAGAAATAAGAGGTTTTTGATTTTTTTTTTTAAATTGTAATTGAATGGACATTATTTTCACTGTGTCCCTTCCTATGATGTCAATGTTGTGCAGTGAATATGCCTACATATAAAAAGGAACTACCGGTACCAAAAATTGGGAATTATTTTTTCCTGCAGGGTAGTATGGAGTCTGACAGAGAAGGAGTTAACGCTTTATGCACCATTGAGGCACTTTTACACAAGTTTGTAATACACACCATTCCCATAGGGAAGTATGGAGTCTGGCAGAGGAGTTAAATAATGGACATTTAGCTACACTGTATGCTCTGACATGATTCATTTATTTGTCCATGATGAACAGATATCATCTCACCCAGCTTCTATAGATAATACAAAGTTTATTGATACTACTATTATCACCAATCATATCTGCCTTCCTGGATTAGCTCTTTCCGGACAAGCAGCTAAAAGCTAATCCCCTTGATCTACCCAGATGAATATTAAATTCTAGCTTATTATTTATCATAATCAAAGATTGCCTACAAACATGTAGGGCTACGGCTCTGGTAACTTTATATCTAACAAAAAATCAAGTAGAAAAATGCACTGTTTGTGTAGGGATTTGTCCATGCAAAAGAGAATTTCAAACTGTTCAACATTGCTGAATGATTTAAAAGTGTCAATCTCTCTACTGAGCCATTTAATTACATTTCTTTATATGGACACTATAAGTATTTGTATGTGTGTACCTATAATACATGTACAGTATGCTGCTTCACATGATAAATCAACAAATAGACACAAAATGGGAGTGTCCAAGTACTACAGAATTATCTGTCCTGTATCTATTCTTTAAATAAACACATCATGAAGATACCATAGAATGTACACTGTTTATGTGCCACATACGACTTTCTCACTACAAATACGCACCATGCCCAAGAGCAGTTTAATCTGGTACACAAAAAAATAAACAGTATCAATTCCTTTGAGCTGTAATATACAATGCACCCTGTACCTACTTGCAGTAATCTATGAGTCTATATGTCTGAACTGTACTTGATCATATTGCGTTTCGACTTTTGAGTCCTTGCGATGACACACTGTTAAAGTGCTGCATTAGTTTTGCTTAGAGTGACTGTACCAGTACATCCTTGGTAATGAATCTCTTGCAAGATGCAATCTGGGAGATTCAAGCTAAAATCTAACTTTAAGTTTGTGCAGTGACTACGGCTCTGTTGCAAAATCCTTACCATTGATGGTAACTTTGCTCTCAATGGCAACTTCCATGGAAACCTTGAATTGATTGGCTGTTGAGAGATGTTACCATGGTAGTTACCATTGATGGTAAGTTTTATGCAACAGGGCCCAGGAAAGCAAAACGCTGCACTATCTTTAACCATCACTATCCATCACCTTTAACCCGTTGCCCATGGGTTAATTTTCTGGCTTCATATGAACCATGGTCCCATTAGGATGTCAACATTTGCCATGGAAACCAAAGGGGTATGGCATAATTGAGGATTAGCTGTGTAAGGAATTTTAATTTTATTCATAGCCAGTTGTCAATTGTCCGTACAGCAGATTATGCGGGAATCACTCTGCTCAGTATCTAGCTGGAAAATAGCCAGACTGCAAATATGCCTGCTCAAGAATGGGTAAATAATACGTCCTGTCTATGCCATGAGCTCCTGACCGATTTTACAGCATGTACTTGCATGCAATAGCGCAACGAAGAAGGAGGAACATATTTTGGATGTCAACGCTTATCTCTGGAGGGACGTGTACAGTATGTGAAGTGTAACAGACCATGTCATGAACGTGATCCACATATGCTGACACATACATGTACAGTGAGAGTATACACTATAATTACAAATACCGTATATGTACATGTACATGAGCCCTTCATGTACAATGTGCAAGGAGAATCTTCTGTCATGCAAGAACCACTTTGAGGTATTTCCTGGACTACAGGATACAAATGTACGTCATATTTATGACAGAAGATCCATACTATGGCATAAAAGCATCACTATTTCTAAAGACAATGAATCATTTAAAGGAAGGGTAGCCCTCTTGCAAGTTAAACAAAATCAAATTGTGTTTATACCATGGAAACTGGAAGAAAATATTTCTGTTGCACACTGCGCATGCACAAACATTGAGCTAATTTGTGCATCCCGAGTTTCGAACCTCCGTATTCTGAGTTTCAAGCTAATGAAGACGCAATTGCAACTTTAGGCTGGTTTCACGGATCAGCAAACTAGCTCGCTATTTTGTCAGATCGGGCTAATGCAGATGCACTTTGAGTTTCATTTCTTTGTAAAAGGGCTCACTACCTTTAAATCCTTGTAGGTAAGCAGTCCTAACCAGCATGTCTGTCAGCAACATGAAGGTACACATGTGCAATCAGAGGTAGACTTCCTCTCTTTTTCCACTTTCATGGGGTACACCTTTCAGGAGGGGTACACACGCACTCGAACACACCCAAGATATCCTAGAGGATACATTTAGTCCATTACAATAATCATACATGTATACAGTGTACACACATTTCTTTCCAGCACATATTGCCAATTTTAACTGTCACAGACAACAAGAAAATTGCTGACATTTTTATGAGAAAGAGCAGCAATGATAGTTGACCCTGTCGCATAAGTGATTAACTCCCCCATTACCATTTACAGGACAATGTGCAGTAAGCCAATGGGGCTTTTAAGACCTGGTAATGTGAGGGTTAAAGAAAGGGTGTCCCATTTGCAAAAGTCATGAAACTTGGTATGAATCAGCAGTATACCTTAACAATATCGTGTGTGAAATCTCACAGTCATTGCCTCAGAAACCTTTTCAGGAAAGTGCAAAACTATCAATGTTTATGTTTGAAACATAGCGGTCATAGTCTAACTCTAACCCCTGCCAGGGTGCTATGAGCAGCACTCCGCGGACAGGCTCCCAGTGAAGTTTCGCAATGTGGTGTGGACCATAGTGCACAGCCGACTCCAGTCCCTAGGCTAAACAAAGTTTCGGACGACCACCCCAAAACCTCCAATATCTAGCTATCGCTAAAATCAATTTCAAGTTCTATTATTTATTGGGAGGGAAGTGCTGATACTGTATCTTCTTCCATTTTCAAAGGGTTTTACCAAATTTAACATTTTTGACCTGCAAATTGGACACCCTGTATTCAAGCCGTACCAGAGAAACTGTTCATGTGCAAAACTTGTGAGGGTTCAACATATCCAAGAGAGGCTAATGCGACCCCCACAGCTTTCACTTAAACCTGGTGAGCACTTGACGTTCATTGTGCTGCCCTTGCTTACGTTACGTGTCCTCAATGGAGTCTGTATGGACACAGGCGTCTCGGCTTTCACTTCAACGACAAGAGGCAGGAAATGTTGAAATCAAGCTACATGTACGATCACGTATAGAGCAGAAAGCATAATACTGCGTGTACCAAGAAGGTCAAGTGTATCTCTCGTTATAGGAAAGACGATAAGGAAGCTGAGACACAGTGACAAAACAATACTGCAGCGCAGAGTATTAATGCGGTACTGTACATGTAGTTTAAGTAAATATTGCAGGAAGAATTAAGTGACCTCGTTATTACGCTATCCCAATCAGGTCACTTTCTCTGCGCATAAACAGATCTGCTCAAAATGAATAACAGTTCAGGAACAAAGTTCGGGAACAAAGCTGTTTTAAACAGCAGCATACTAGAGCTACACATACATGATAGAGATGTTACATCATTTTGTGGACGAATCAAATTACATTGCACATACAGTATTATCACATACATACATACTGTAGTATGAATCACCCTACTTTATTTGAGCATACAGAATTAATCAACAAGAGGTAATAGCATTCACCCGAACAAAGATGTCTCAAACAGCTGCAGCACACTGGAGCTACACTATATGAATACAAGCACGATACAGTAAATCATTTTTGTATGAGCATCTAGTCATTATGATTGATAAATAATCATATACAGTATTGAAATGAGTATCCTGATTTGGTTTAATACCAAATCATGCCCGCTTTTAATATTAGTATGCATTGCATGAAAGGACATTTCCCAATTGATGCAAAAAGCTACATAAAGCACAAGAAGGAACCAGCTGCTCTGCACAACATCTATTACAATTTACAAGATTATACAGTGGAACAAGTCTATAGTTTCTAGGCTGAGAAGTGCTAATCATTTCTTGCACTGCAATACGAGTATGACACAGATGGGGCACATTTTTGTTAAATATGACAGATACATGTACGGAAGGATCAGTGTTCAGTTTTAGTTAAGACTGCACTATAATAAAGAAATGCGTGACCCAAACCTAAC
This sequence comes from Arbacia lixula, assembly GCA_963669155.1. Taxonomy (NCBI): domain Eukaryota; kingdom Metazoa; phylum Echinodermata; class Echinoidea; order Arbacioida; family Arbaciidae; genus Arbacia; species Arbacia lixula. The sequence continues at coordinate 11,408,049 of OZ022579.1, forward strand.
ATCGCAAAAGCCGGTGTACATCCACTGTAGCCTCCGTTCTAGTCTGTGGAGTTGTGGATACACTGAATGCATGGCACTGCTATCAGCCGATCCGAAGTATAAAGTCTGAACACTAGACTAATGGAACTCATACTTCCATCATACCTTTTGTGATGTAAGATAGAAAAGATATTTAGCCTAGCATCCAGACCCAGACTTAATGCAGTGCATCAGAAAAAGACTCCAAAGCCTAGGACCTAGACTAGAGTACATTGATGAGAACAAGTGCTACTGCTACTGGAACATCATCAGCTGTTGGCTTGATTCTGCAATTAATTAAGGGCACCTCTGTATTGACCTGGATCGATCAATTTCGTGCAAGGTGACTCTTCTAGTTCAGAGACCTTCATTACCCTATGGAGAGTGCATCCAAGGATAATATCATGGATTAAGCTCAGCCTATACTAGTATAGCATAGAAATATATTCTTCTTTTTTTACAGATTTATTTTGTTTCAGCTTTCCCAGCAACATTTCTCTACAAGCCCCGTTCATAGCTGGTTTAACTGTAATAGTCCGCTGAATGCTGTTCACACCATGTATGCCTGAATATATAATTCCACTTTGCTGCAAAATACTCTTTTATAACAATTATTATACAGGTATATCATTTTGTTTCAGCTTTCCCAGTAACATTTCTCTATAAGCCCTGTTCATCGCTGTTTTAACCGTAATAGCCCGCTGAATGCTGGTACATGCACATAAAGCGTATATGTGAATGCTAAATTCCACTTTGCTGCAAAATGTAGCTCTTTCAAGCTCAAGCATTTTCCTGCATAAATGTTCCCTGCAAGCATTGTGTATAATACCCACATCCAGCAATTAATATACTGTACAAGTACGTATCACTGCTATACAGGTATTTACTAGTTCCTTCAGCCGGCAAAAAAAAAAAAAAAATCGAGAAATCTTCACTTTCTGAATAATTGGACGAACCATTTTCCAAATTGTTGTTTGTGTATCATTCTAAATGGCAGTGATAATTCTGATCAATTTAAAAATCATAGAAAATTTTAATTTCTTGAAGGTTTCCATGTATACATTTAGCCCTCTTATTATCATCGGCATGCAAATGTGCTGAAAGCAAATGGGGATTTCATAGCCTGACGTATTCATGTAGATTATTATATTCCATGTCTCTTTTTTTTTTACTCATCTCTGCCTGTTTGAAGTATTCAATCAATTACATATTTGAAACTTTGATAAAAAAAAGTATATTGACTACACCGACCTTGATACAATATAAATTCAGGTAGGCTGTCAAAATATTCAAGTGAAGAATTTCTTCTGAAGAAATGGCAGTATGATGTATTATCATATCACCTACCAGTAAATCCCTTTACATCTACAAGCAAATGAATATCTAGGATCTAGGGTTAGGTTCAAGGTTTAGAATAAAAGTTAAGTTTTAGGATAAAGCTTTTGGTTCAATTTTCTTATGAATTTTATGATCAAAGAGCAGTGTGAAAATTGAGCTGTAAAATAAAAGGGAAATAGGACAAAATAGCCGCACAATACATAGTAGCAGAAGTACACCATTACACTACCCATTGCTGGTGATGTCACTTTACATTGACTGCGTGTACACATGATCGTTCCCAATTTTGCAAGAAAAAAGGATCATTGTCTAAGTGTGTTCACAAAAATGTTACATTCTTAAATTATTATTTTTTTTTGTTATGATAGCATACACAGAATTAATGGGTCTCCTTCTAGCTTCATAAAAAGGTGGAGTCTGCTTTTGTTCTTGAAATGCAGAATTAAAGAATAGGGTCTCCTTCTTACTTCATAAAAAGGTGGAGTTTTGCTTTTGTTCTTGAAATGAAATAAAACATTTTTTTTTGTAACAGTGTACCATTTTGAAATGCAAAAAAAGGAGTGGACTTTGGTTACTTGTTTTAGCATAAAATAGAGGGGGAAATTGTGGGGAAAATTCTTGAAATAAGATGAATAGGGTTGTGTTTTTTTTTACGAAGAGAGTGATCATTTGTTACGCTCTCTAATATGAAATGGCACCACCGAGCACCCAATTCTACCCACTAATCATACAATCTACCCTATAGATACTCTATATGCTTTTCACACCGGCAAAAATTTCCTTAGCCCCGTACTATAGGTGGGGCTAAGGGGGGGCCTTAGCCCCACCTTTAGTACAGGGCTAAGCTTAGACCACTTTCTGTTCACATTGGCTTTTACAAAAGTAAGCTAGCCCCACCAATAATCCGGGATTATTTGGCCCTGCAAAAAAGCAGGGCTAACACTGCAATTGCAGGGCCAAGCCAAATAATCCTGGGCTAAGAGCGCCAGTGCGAACAGAATCGAAAAATAGTACGGGGCTAAGGAAATGCGGTGTCAGTTCCACTGAACTAAAAAGTGGTCAGTTCTCAAGGCCGAAACGCCGAGACCAATCAGATAAGGCCCGTCGGGCGAGTGACCTTGATGCGAAGTGGTAAAGAGCCGATGTGCAAGACGTACACTCATAAATATTCATAAGCTGTCGAGAAAGTCCGGGGCTAACAATTTCGAGTGAGAACAGTGTGAAAAGCTAGTCGGGTTTAAGAAATAGTACGGGGATAAGAAATGCCAGTGTGAAAAGCTTCAAAAAATAGTACAGGGCTAGGGATAGTACGGGGCTAAGGATAGTACGGGGCTAATTTTTGCCAGTGTGAAAAGCATATATTACTCTAGAGAAGCACGCCACTAGACCACTGTACTAACCAACGCAGACTCACCTCTTCCAATTGGAAGCCTGGAAGATGAGGGGCTGGGAGAAGGAGAGGTTCGGCTGCTCCCCCGTCGCCCTCTCTTGTTGAACGACCTTATAGGCAAGACTGGAAACAAAACACCAAGGGGCTGCACCTCAACATTATCCAAGAAGTCTTCACAAAACAATCTACACAAATCTATAGTAAATATACTTTTTGCATGTATTATGGATGCAGTATAGATTTTGTAATTTTCTTTTTATCGCAAGATAAAGTGTGCATTCTGGGCAATTTGTACTTTCAGCGGGGATGGGGGAACTTGGGGAAGGATACACTCACTGTGTGCAGATGTTGAAGCATGATAAGCTAGTATGTACAGCATATTTTTGTGCCGATATGAAGAGCAAAAGTGCGATATAATTAACATTTCAGCGCATTGCCAATTTGAAGATTTGGTGATCAATACTCTTTTGGGGTTGAACAATTATTATGCATTCAGCATTCTTTGTGTGTGCCAATATGAAGAGAAAAAAGCTATACATCTTAAATATTTCTCCACGTCGCTAATATGGAGATTAATTGATCATATACAATTATTTTGCATTAAAAAAATACCACAAAGGAGATGCACATCTCTATTCACAACTAAATATTGACATGTATTGTGCTGAAATTTCTGCCATTTTTTTTAATGCATTTTTTATCATTTTCAATTCCCGGCTCTTAATATCAAAGGATGGTCGCCGGTGCTGAAAAGGTTAAGACATGTACATTACACATGAAAAGGCAACATGCTGTAATGCAGCATATTCTACAAGGACATACATGTAATGGAGCTGAAGTATCATATTTCATGCCTACCTGCTAACCCACGCATTCAGTGTTTCATATAGGACAGTTTCCTGTGCATGTCTTTGTATATTGTGACTTTCGATGCAATATTTTACTTCTGAAATTGTGGCATTATCTGTACGGATTGTTGCGACTATATTTTTCAGGTATCAACAGCGTGCATAGAGCAGTAAGGAGGATACAGGAAGCACTCAATTTGAGGAAGTACATGTATACATGTTGAGAGGAATGCTAGCACATTTCTTTGGGCACATGTTTGTGCTTGTCATGAGTACTGATGAACTGCAGTGCATAATGATCATGGGGTACATTTCTGTATTTTGATACTAGCGACAATGGATTTGGAGCTGACGCTGGTATCTACGTTGACAGACGGTAGTACGGCTAATTTCATTAGTACAATGTACCTCATGTACATGTATCAGTAAAGGGTTGCATATTTCCAATTAATGAATAGCTTTCCTCACTAATTACTGATAAAATAACAGGCAGGCAAAGCAAAAATTTCAAACTTCAAACTTTTCCTTTATCTATAGTGACTTTTGCCTCCTTTTTTAAAAGATTTTTATTTGTCATGCAAAACCTTACAACAATAATTACCATACCATACACAATGTAAAATTCAATAGGTTTTGGAAGTAAGAAGTTAATTACAATCCTCTCAAAATGATGTACTAATTGAGTTAAATTATCATCCATGATCACGGGACCTGTTGGAGCAGAAATACTGCCGGACACACAAACAAGCCTTTAAAAGTGGAGTCAACTTGTCATTACTATGAGAAACATACCCTTGATTTTTAAAAGACATATTGACAAATCACTTTCAGGAAACTGTGATCAACTGAAGAAAAACAGGACTGACCTCAAATGCAACACACTTGCTACATGGAATTGCAGTTTACACAGCCAGCACCAAAGGATAAAACAGGATAAAAATATGCTTCCTAAAAAAGCAATCTGCATGAGTGTACTTCCCAGGCATTCTTGTTGCTAACAGACATTTACCCAACTGGCAGATGAGTCATCTTGGATCCCAAGGTGATACAACCAATACACACAAAGATAGCATATAAATGACATCATCTGACATCTTAGATCAGTCTCAAGAGACGTGCATGCTAGATCTAGCATTTCTTGGGTTTTTTTTTTTTTTACGCAAGTATGAGCAATATATGATGACGGAAATGCGTACAATGACTCTTCTTTTCATGTCAGTGTCGTGCAAAAAGGCATCCCCATAGCACACAATCATGCTGATTGATGTACAGTACCAGTTTATTGCTGACATGTACGTTACAACAATGGGCCTGTTGAACACTCTCTCAATGCAACAAAAAAAATAATGTGCTTTGATGTACTTGCGCAAAAAGGCAGCAACATGCTGTTTCATTACATTCTTCAGTTTAAAAACATTAAATGGATTGTAGTGGTAACAATAACATGCTTTAATCATTACAAAAATGTTCAGCCTTCATCATCGGGATCATGATTCTTAACCCATTGCTCATGCCACGGTAAAATTTTCTGGTTGGTGAACCCTTTTCCAGGTACATGTACCATGTCAAAATTTGCCATTGAACTGTTTTAAGCATGGACCCTATCTCGTAGGGTCCGTGCTTAAACCAAAGGGGTGTGGCATAAACTGCGGCCTACACTGTATAATTTGAAGCCTGTCGAATGTCGTTTATCACCACAACAGCAGATTACGCGCGAGTCGCCCTTCTCAGTATCTGAGTGGAAAAGAGCTAGACCAAAAATACGTAGGCTCAGTAACAAAGGGGTTACAGATTTGTGAGCGAATTTCTGCCTGATAAGCTATATTAGACTCAGACCCATTGATATAGCAAAATAGCAATCCACTGACTTGCAGGTCACATAGTCTTTACCAACAGAACCCCATGTTTGAGATTGCATTCAATAAGAGACAGATAAACTTGTCTGTACTGTACATCAAGTCTAGATCAAGGAACACTGAAAAATAATGACCAAAGTGAAAGAAGACTCTATATGCTAGCCCTAAATAAGGCTGGTTCTGTAAATCATTCCCTACACGCTCTTTGTAATTTCATAAAAGAGTTTACACTTTGATCCAGACTTGGCAAACATACTTGCAAAGTGCCATGGTATTGTGAACGTTTGAAGTATGATTCAATTCTAGCATGTACAGGTACTAGTGGGTGTACGCTCGACGCCCAGATGCCCACAGTGTGTCTCTGAGCCTAAGTTTCATACTTAGTTCATGGCACAAATGTATTGGGTCTTTTCAAGACCAGTATGTTACATGTATTTTGCCACTTTGGTTTGTTGAAGATCAATTATCTGATCATAATGGAGCTTACCCACTCAACATAAAACAAGTTTTTTGAGACTTCAGGCTCATGAAAACAGTGTTTTCAGTCAGAGCTTAACTCTAGTTTTTAGAGGTAGAGGTATCTAATTCAGGATACATGTAGCTTTGAGCCTCTCAGTCCCATAGGAAATAAATTGTGTATATGGGACTACCAAAGCTGGTACTGGGAGAAAGCTGAGAGGGGATACCAGGCATTAGGAGGGGACATCTGAACAAGGTGCTGACTTGTTCATGATACGACGCTCACACAAATTATGATAGACAGGCCAGGCGTGCAGTATCGGGATTGGTGAGTGGGTAGTATGTAGCCTTGCTTTCAGGCATTTTCAATCCAAACTACAATAAACCAAACTCAATAAACAGGTCTGGCTGCAGTAGACTAATCATTCTAAATGCCTTCCATGACTCGCCCACACAAAGAAAGAAAAGAGGAGAATGAAAGAATAACTAGTCTTGTAAAACCTAGACTTTATTTTTTAAGTTTGCAACAAAAAAAAAATCCCAAAAAGCCTAAAAGCCTGGATAGGCAATGTGGTGCATTCATCCACCAGATCTCTGCAACCTCTCTGCATCCACATTGTAAGCCTACATGAACATGTATGCAGGAAAGTCAAGGGGGCATGGACAAGCATTTGGGACTGAACTGGGGAACACAGGGATTACTCAGAAGGTGCTAATAGGGGATTAAATATGACAGGTACTAGCAAGGAGAAGGTCAGGTAGATACTTGAGACAATAGGATTAAGTGACTTGTACAGTCATGCACATGTAGATCTATCAGTCTGAATGTCAGACAGTTGTAATTGTTAGGAGATTTACACCTGTGAGTAAGGCAGGGCCAAATTTGCTGTACCTGTGCTTTGTGGATCATTACATTCTACATTTAACTCTCTGGATCAGTAATCCTTAGGGGGGGGGGGGGTAACTGATGATTAACAGCCACTTCATCCTTTCTGTTGATTGTGTACTCTTTGTGAGCATTCCACACAAAGTATTTCACAAAGTATTCCACACAAAAACATAAATGTACATCACAGGTGAAGGCTATTACTGTTCATGCTAGTGCTAAGGAAATATTTGATTTTAACAAAATCATTACATGTAGTTTGATTTTATGGCCAGTTAAATTGTCAACCTGTAGAGTATTTAAAATGCATGCAACGATGGAGTTGGAATCATGGGATGAAAGGTGTGTGCTTGCCCTTGGAAAGAACAAACTTACATTACAGTGGTGCAAGATACATGAAATGCTGCAGTAATTACATACAAAAATGCACTGTACAGGTTCCAAAATTAAACATTATTCATTATACATGTAGGTTGGTGATTTTTCTACACAAAAGATGGTTCTTGATAGCATGTTTCATCGTAGAATACATTATAAATCAGTAGATGTACTGAATGGTATGATTAATAAGATCATGGTAGTCCATGAGATCAACCTAGAATGGGTACCAATTTCCAAGCAAATTTTGGTTACAATGATTTTTTAAAAGCATGTCATATGTCGTTCACATTTTGATATGAAAAAAGTCTACAAGGAAGCACTTTGCATTGGAATACTTTGATCACCTCCATGAGAGAAGTGATGTTGCATTTTTTAAGTAAACATACATGTACCATTAAACAGCCAATGCAATGCATATCATGCCAAATTGAGCCTACATCTGGTTATTAGGCTGCGGTGTGCATGGACACAACCAAGTCAGTCTGGTAACACAATAGAGGCCCTAATCCCTCTGACTGCCCTAGACTTGAGAGGGAGGAAGAGGAGAGTCCAGGGCAGTCATAGGGATTAGGGCCTACAGTGTAGTCTGTGTTACCAGACATACATGTACATGTAGTTAACAGACTCTGTTGTTTCCATGCACTCCGCAGCCTAGTAACTAGGCAAGTGCTGCCAAATCATGAATAAGTACTGTGTGGGTAGGTGAACATCTGGGGATGCTATGTACATGTATAGAAGTGAGGGATAGAAGTGGGCAAGATGACAAGACACACAATCAAGACAAGACCCTTCTGCCTTTACCATACTACCACTTCTAAAGGGTTCTACTAAAAGCCACCAAGAGCAGTCAAGAGCAGCCGAGAGGCAGCCAAGAGTTAGTGATCATTCTGCTTTCATCATCAAGATTACTCATGGGTTTTTTTTCTGTCTTGCAGACCCTGGTCCAGTTAAAATGTCAAAGTTTGCCATGGAACTGCTGTAACTAAAGGGGTTAGCTATCGTTCGGTATCGCTGCGCAGAGGCCGCCATGAGATTTTACGGTGTTATGGGAAATTCTTCTAAAATACTGATTCGATTCACAGAACAACCATCGTGAGAGTCCTGCAGAGGTCTACCTTGTGTCTTCGGTGTCTCCTGGTGTCTTCTGCTGATGATAGCAGCTTCTGCGCCAATTTTGGCTGCTCTTGGCTGCTCATGGCGGCTTTTAGTAGGACCGCTTGACCGCTAAACATGACATGAATGTTGAAATCAAACGATACCAAGATTTGTGTTGGCTACAACGATTCTGCCATGATTGTGGGTGCCACACTCTAAAATAGCAGGCATACAAGCAAGGTACCAGTACTTACTTCCTCCAGGTGAGTGGGCGGATGGAAGGGCTTGAGGTGCTACATTCTGGCGGCTGCTGGTCAGGGTACATCGAGTCGCTCAGGTCATCGCTCCCGACCTCCTGGTACTGCGGCGACTTAGCCATCTTGCCACTCCGTACGCGGTGGAGGGGCTATGACGACGGGTGATGCGGCGGTGGTATTACAGGGGAGGTAATGCCAAGTACGGATTTCTCATTGGTTTAGGTTGGGATGCACAAGATAGTTGTAGCTGTCATGTATGCACAACACCTCTATGGAGTTGAGGTTTCATTCAGTCAATTTGTAGGCGGGCTTGGGCTCAGCAGGCAAGGAGCTGCAGAAAACACAATGAATAGACCATAAATAATACAATAACACACATCATCATGCATTTTAACTTTTGAACTAAGATAAATCAGTTTCAACACATCAACAGTCATCAAGCATACAGCACAAATTTGTTAAACGGAAAGCATACAAATTATGTAACACACATACTTTGTAGTCTGTCATTAAGTTCAAATTTATACAAGTGAAATAATATCACTTGTGCTATTTTGCAACAGTTGTATACAATGTATCATGTAGTATTGTAGGCCTATACAGCATTATAGGCCTGTACAGCATTGTAGACCTGGGGCCATATTCATGAAATGTTACTAAGCCTAGTAAGCTATTAAACTGCACTCAGCTGCATGCATTTTAGTAACTAACTAGGCTAGTAAGCTTTCATGAATATGGCCCCTGCATTACAGACACTATCAACACAATATTGCTATGCAAGAATGCAAGAATGCAAGAATTCCCAATGCAAAGACCACTTAAACTGTACATGTACAGTACTTACAGGGGTTGTATGCGCTTACATCCAGAAATTACAGTGGAACAAGTCAATAATTCCAGTCCAACAATGTGAGTCACCATTGATTTACCCAGGACACTTGAGCTTTAGATGTTTCAACATAGACCTTCCACTATGGAATCCAGTAAACCACTCAACACTGTGTGTAGTGTGCATGCAAGCCGAGTCACCCTTGGCAGAGTTCACGGGCATGGAACTATGTACAACATTTGACACTGAACATAATCTCTTTGAAGGAACATGTTGAATCACCAAACATGACAGTGTCAAATTCCAATGCATCCAGCTAAAAATAACACTAATATTACATGGAGATCTACATACATGAGTTCTGCATTTCGGCAGAGATAAAGATCTGTCAGTTTGCTTGCTTCCTGTGTACATACAGTTGTTGTAAGCTTATCGTTTTGTAGACAGGATCTATTTCACCCCATAAGGAGGACATTTGAAACGGTCCTTAATTTATAGAGAATTTTGTTGACTCACAAGGCAATGATCTCCTTCTCATGCATAATCAAAGTTTGATAACATCAAGTTATTTTTCTCATCAAATCAAGTGCTGCAAACATATTAAGTTATGATTATTTTCAGTTTGTCACCAATATCTACTCCAATTTCCATCCCTATTTTCTTTTCATATTCTTCCCTTTACCTAAATTCTTCTTCTATAGCTTCCTTGTGTTATTTTCATCCTCCTCATTCTTCGCCTCCACATTCTCTTCTTTCTTTCATCTTGTTATCCTTCTTTCAACAAATGCACTCCGGGAAGAATGAGATTATAGGTCTGGGGTGAAGACTACAGTGCATCCTGTACCTTACTCTACATACAGTGAACCCTTTATGCGTGATTACACGTATAATGCACTCAAAATATGACAGATGATTCACCAATCCAAAAATATTGCCTGGGCTTGTTGCAGCGTGGAGGGAATATTTCTTTTCTGGAGTACCCTCAAACTGAGGCCAGTCAATAAATTGAATAATTTAACAGTGCTATGGCACTATCCAGTGAAATGGTTCCATGCACAAAATACTGCAGTGGATAAGGAGAAGTACCAGTACCCCCATGTGAATAGGGTAATACTGTAGCACACATGTTCTAGCATTGAAGTACACTACAGCTCAAAGGAATTGGCATAGGGAAAGGGAAAGGGAAGAAAGGGAAGGACCCCTAGTTTTAAACCACGGTATATTTTGTCCAGTTCAGCATGAAACACATAAAAACACATAAACAGCATAAAAAGCATGTTTCAGGCTGAACTAGACAAAATATACTGCGGTTTAAAAACTGTGGCTCCTTCCCTTTCTTCCCTTTCCCTTTCCCTATGCTAATTCCTTTGAGCTGGAGTGTATACATTCTGAGTTAAAACCAGCAGATCAACTGAAAGTAATGGAGCAAACAAATCACATTAGCATGTTCATATTATTTCATAGAGTTTATGATCCTATTTCAAGTAATATGTTGAACTCCTCAATATGAGCAAGTGATGAGAGAATTAAAAAAATAAAAACATGATGTCTTCAAATGGAATCACCAATCATTCATGTAAAAAGAGTAGTTCATAGCTATATGTACACACTGTCTTCTTTTAATCCTTTTGAAAGCTTTTTGTTTATGTCTTTTCCCTGTTTTTAAAAATTAAAATACATGTTACAAGGCAATTTTTCGACCCGCAAAAGGGCTCCCCAGTCTTTAAACTACAAATGGCATGTAAACATTACATCAAGCTGAATTTTTGTAACCTGAGACGACATTACCTTGGACTTGCTCTGTATCGGCCAAGTTACCTCAGCTAAGGCCCCTTTCTCCGTGTGAACAAGTCAGGACACGTTCAAGATGCCTGACATGTATTCAACACCGTACACCCTTTGTTACAATACGCTAGTCCTCAACACAAGAGGCCTCAAAAGAGTTACGTGTGGAATTGTAGGGTACTACATGTATATACACTGTACGTCAGTACGTGTGTACCCTAGGTTCTATGCTGCCACTGTACAGGTACAATACATGGACACAGTTGAGTCTGTCAACAATTAGGTCAGGCAATACAGACTACACCCAATCCCTGCTTCATGCCTGCTCGCTTGCAAGAATTAGTCTTTTTTGCCAGACTTATGCAGTTTCTTCCACTTCCACACTCGATTGTGCCTTTAAGCACTTCGCGACTTACCCGGTACTAGGCTCAAACTGTACAGAATCACATTTCTGTATGATTGTAGATTGCAGTTTGAAGTCTATTTAGTATTGGAACACTGTACTACAGTGAGATGACATCATTTGTTTGCCTTAAATACAAAGTGGGGAAATAATCTTTCTCCTTGCGCAATATGATAACATAGCATGTGTTGCTCAATATGAAGATGAGGTCTCTAATCTATCAATAGTCCCCTCTGTGGCATTCATAACATTCTCTGATACGGATCAATGCTTACAGTACAGCAATACACAGAGCTCCCCTACATGTACATAATCACTATAGATGCGAATACACAACTCAAAGATTTCATCCACAAGAATGTCGAACAACATGTACGAAATGTAGTGCTTTTCAAGATTTGTAAGGAAAATTTGCAGCCCAGGCTTATTTTCATGCCTGCTGTCATGAAACAAACAAGCTTAAATTTATACAATATTTTGCAGTACATCCTTTGTGGGGGATATTTCAATTTTACTAAACTCTTGTGTAACTTGTTTTCACTGATGTATTTTCAGTATGAAAGCATCTACAGTGTGAATCCGCAATCACCCAGCTGTCCACACAACAGATGGAGGATTGCCACATAGTGAGGGCTGTACTACTGTAGTAGTACAGTATGTGCAATGAAGAGGCACTGTACATGCAGCTGTCTATAATTACCTGCTACAATGTAGCTATTAACAGTGAGTTCAGCAGCTGACATGCACACAGAAGGAGATGATGATATTGATTTTTGGCAAATTAGCGAACCGTTAGAGCACTGCTATTGATGTCAGTAGAAGTCAAGGTCCCTTTTTATGAGCTCCTAAAAAAAAAATGGACTTTTGTCTGACTACTGAGCGTATGCCTAAAATTTCTTTTCAACATGCAATAACTTGTACGTTCACAGGTAAGGTACAATAATCATTATATACATTGTACAAGCAGTATTGCCTAGAGACAAAACTGTATTCAAATTCACTTGAGGCTTTGAAAAAAAAAAAACTAAATGAAAGGGGGGCTCAGGGGGCTTAACCTGGATTATATGAATTATACATTGTACAAGCAGTATTGCCTAGAGACAAAACTGTATTCAAATTCACTTGAGGCTTTGAAAAAAAAAAACTAAATGAAAGGGGGGCTCAGGGGGCTTAACCTGGATTTATACCCCCCCCCCCCCCCCCACTAGCCGGACATCAAAAAGAAAAAAAAAATATATATACTTTTACAATGATACAGATTGACTAGTTGGGGATTCCCCCCCCCCCCCTTCCTTACCCCACCCCCTTCCTTTATCCCACCCCTTACGAGCAGGATGGGGGTCGGGTCACCATATCAGGCCCTCTGTGCTGTGTTGTGCTTTAGAACAGGGGGAGGGGGCTCTCCTGGAAACTGTACATTCAGTACGTAATGAGCATCACTGCTGTTCACCAATGGCATCTTGCCATTTTTTTTTAATTGGCTACTGCAAGAGACAGATACAGGCAACAGTTATGCTGGGTTTCAGGGGTTTGAATTATGATTGCATGAGAAGCTTACATCCTTTTAAAAATTTTGGCAAGTTTATGATCATAAAAAAACCTGTGCAAATGTTGGTTAGGGTAAGATGACTATTGTCTTTACTTGCTACAATATGAGATCCAAATTTGTCTTCCATTTTCAGAAATTATGCCAAAATTGAACATTATTTTGGGCAATAAACTCATTCATTCATTTATCAGAGGCTTCAGACAGTGGTAATTGTAGCATCAATCGATAGCATTGTTGTACAGAAAAAATTGATTGCAAGGGATAGATCTTAATATTAGTCAGAAGTATTTTAAGTTCTAAAAATTGTAATGCAACACAAAAAGTATGGTGCCGGTAACTTCGACCGAAAAATCAGTCTCTGTAGGACGTTGGATCTGCTGAGATTGCATCTGGCTCCTCCTACCTAGAGTTATGTCCAAATATGTAATTTTGATTAATGAATGCCCTGAATGAGACAGTTATTCCTGTCTTCCTGTAGCTAAGCTGTACATTTTCAATGTTAGATGATAGATCTATCTCACTATGTCTCAGACTGTTATCATGACATATGTACGCTACAGCTCAAAGGAATTGACACAGGTAAAGGGAAAGGGAAGAAAGGGAAGGAGCCACAGTTTCGAACCATGGTATATTTTGTCCAGTTCCGCATGAATTATGATGTTTTTTAGGCGCTAAAGCATCGTGTTTCATGCTGAACTGGACAAAATATACAGCGGTTTAAAACTGCGGCTCCTTCTTTTTTTTTCCCTTTGACTCCTTTTTTTATTTTTTTAGGTTTCATATCAATACATAAAGAATGTACTAATTTGCAATGATGTGTCTTTAAATAATACACACAAAAACAGGAAACATGACTGTTTAACATGGAGTTGAACATGCCTCAGACATGAAATCAGGTAAGCCCACGTTCATCACGGCACATGCATTCTTTGGTATTCAATGGTATTGGAATGCACCTTGCGGCTCACCACCGATGACTTCATAATCACAGCACACACAACAAACCATGAAACCACATCATAACGTAAACGACATATTCATGAACCAGCTCCAGCTCCGAGCACACAATATTATGAAAATTTTCACTTGCCTTTTTATCATAAATGTCTTCAATCCTGTGGATATCTTGTCAAAACGGTACTGCAAATTAAATTAAAGTATATGCAAGCCGGACAAATATTCCTAACATGTTAAAAATCCACAGGGTTTGGGATGGGCTGGCCCGGCTCAAAGATCAACCTGCAACTGCACACTGGAATCGTAGAATTTCGGGTATGGTCTCTTTTCATAAGCGTAGTCTCTTTCAAGGAAATATTTCAATAAAAGCAAAACATTTTCTCATCAATGCATTTTTTCAGCCATTTTTAAGACAAATATCATGTCCAACATATCAATGTAGTGATGTCGAATGTTAACGCATTTTACAAGAAATATATATTACATATTTTGGTGATAAATCGCTACAATGCTATTCTATTTCTTTTTTCAAATTGCTGGAATCAAGAATGTGTATCTTCCGCATACTCATTCTGGAAGCTGCAATTTTGGGTGACTCTGAATGTTTGGTGTTATCCCCTTTTCTTCCGGCAAAACATAACAGCACATAGTACAACATAACATGTGCAAGTCATAAAATGAGATACATGTACATAAATACAACAGAAGGAAACAAATTATCTGAGATAACGTACGATTGTCGAATAAAACCATCATATAGTTCGGACGGTATAGACCCTAAATACCACATCGCAACATGGCAGATAGTTCTGAGGGCGTTAGTCGTAATGAAACTTATTTAGGATCTGGTACTATGTGTTTAAAAAAATGGTATGAAAGGTAGGGGGGAGTTGACGGGATGGAGCCCCTAAATTATATTTTGTCACATTGATTTGGACCGCGGCCCAATGACAGCGGGATGGGGACAGCACGGACTTTCAAAGGTGTTACAGCACGGTGTATAGTGTTAGAAGCCTACTCCATCTGCTCAGGTACGCCCTATCTGACAAGTCGCGAAGGGCCAAGTAAGAATTATTCAACTATAGGATGTATATGATGAGGAATTCAAACTTATGGTTTTGTCTTTGTGTCCAGAATAAATAAAACAAATTTGTGGGTGTTATTGTTTCATCTTCTCGAATAGCGGGGGTGCAATAACAGTTCCGCGCATTTCAAAACTGACGTTGCACCTCGAAAATTTAACTGAAAAAACAACGAATCTGAACAAACGTACACGGCGATTTTCTTGAGTGCTAGAGGGTTAAGGTTTGTCATCAAATATCGCCCCGAGGAGACTTAGACAATACATGCTATAGTAATGTTTATACGTTACATAGGTGTCTTCACCTGCCGGCCTAAAATCAGGACTTAGGTATTTGCATAATTATAGGCCTAGTCCTACTGATCATAGGTTAACCTTTGGAGCGATCGTGATTACTCTCCATAGCAGATGCTTGTGTTTTTTGTTTTTGTTTGTTTTCTTCGCCACAGAGGTCCCCAGTCACATCTAAACTAAGCTAAACCACCTCACTAAACTGAGGAGCTTACATTATTGTAAACAAGATCTAATTTTGCCTCTAGATTATAAAGACACCAGTTCTTGTTTTAGGTGCTTTGAAGCAAACATGTAATCTTATGTTAGGCCTATATTCCAATATTCATACTGTCATGTCTATAAACACATGATGCATTGTTTTTAACTTCTTAAGCCCACCAGCAAACAAAATGACGTAACAAACGTGACAAAGCGACCAACCCAAGTAAATACCTTCGGAAGGGTGATATATAACCATTCTTTGACTTAATGGGACGGTTAATCGACACGATTCATTGCTATTGACGAGTTCTTATACACTGTGCTAAAACAGGACATACGGTTGGACGTGTATCCAACTCAAGCATTCTTTTATCGACGGAACCATATTGCATTGATTATTAATACCCTGAGGAGTTACGAGATGACTTTTATGACTGGATGCTACCCATTGACGTGAAAGAAACTCCTGATTCCAATTGGAACTGGAAATGGAACAGACTGCGGTCGAATACAGTGCTCCGATATAAAAGCAGCTTAAAAGCGGGTTTATTGATAGTAAAGCAGTGGTACTTGTGTAAGATTTAATCCACATGAGTGGTAAGATGGAAGGTGAGGACGCAGATGAGGTGTATGTCAACCCTGCCTTCGAACTGACGACAATGACATCACCGGGTCGGGCGCTCCATTTAATGTTCCATGAGGATGAAGAAACGATGTCAGCGTCTTCCTCGAACGATCAAAGCCTTGGCGCAGCCAGTCAAGAATTACACCACGACGGGGACAACGACAAGGGAATTGAAGATAAAGAAAAGTCGTTAGGGGATTTATCGAAACCTCAAGACGACCGGGATAGCCCGGGACGTGGCAAGATGCGGTCGAACTCGGCAATGACGACAGATAAGCCGACCACCAGTCGACCAGTACGATCACGAAAAGTTCTCACTTCGTCCAAATTCGACTTCCGCCAACAAAAAACATCAAAGCTCCAGCAGCGACTCGATGATGAAAACGTGTTCGACAACGGCGTGAAGAAGCTCCCCGAAGTCTATCCCGTCATTCCGGAGGAAGGCGGCAGCGGGAGTGGAAACGAAAAGGCAGAGGCCAAGAAGTCGAAAGACAAGCTCTTTTACAACGTCAAAAAATCTTTTCAGACGTTGCAAAAGTCAGGGAAACCTAAGCGAAGAAGAGCTTATTCTCCAACTCTGATAGTCAATTTGGTGGACGTAAGTTTATAGACACGTTTTAATGAGTTGTTTATTATTGCACATTCCTTTTGTGATGAGTTTATTTTCTTAATATGAATTTTTTGAGCATATAAACTTTCACATACCCGTTAAAATACCAATCATGAGTTGATCCGATTTATTTCCACAGAACAAATTTGAATAACAAGCACGGCTATATCAAATGTTGTGTATTGTTAGTTTATCATTGCCTGAAACGCAATATGATTTATCGGCAACAATAATTGAGATAACATTAAATTGAATTGATTCTTTATTCCACTAACAGTTTAGCATAGAACTATATACAACTTCTATTCATGCATATACTATAATTTCATGGCAAGCTAATAATGTTTGTAGTAGGCAGGTGTTGACGATGCCGAAATCGAGTGGAAATCGACTGTAATACTGTTATGAAATGACATTGACTTGAATCGAACTTTGTCGATGATATGAAAATGCCAAAGCACATGTTATTAATGTTATCATGTGATTTTCTATATTCCATATGGATCAGTCTGTGCGGAGGGGAGATATGGAAAACATGAAGAACCTTCTCACTGAAAACATCTCGTTCAATTTGAATAAACTGGACAAGAGCAATCTGGCACTCCTTCACTATGCTGCCCTCCACGACAGAGACTTTATAGCCAGGGAACTCATTCGACGAGGCGCAGGTAATATAATGCGTTGTTTGCAGTCAATGAGTGTGAACGAATGATTCTGAAAAAAAAGTCTGCACATGACTGTTAACTCTTTATATGGCATTTGTGTTTTCCCCGTCGAATAGAAGGATAGAGAGGGAGAGATAGGGAAAGAGAGAGAGAGAGAGAGAGAGAGAGAGAGAGAGAGAGAGAGAGAGAAAGAGAGGTGGGGGGGGGGGGCAGAGAAGCAGAGACAGAGATAAGAAAAACAGAAAAAAAATAAGGAAAGAGAGGAACAAAAAATTCAAATTTGACGTGCTCTCTTGTGTATTTACGTTGTAGAATTATTCTACCATAAACAAAACTTCTAATAACGCTCTCTTCAGACGTCGACGTCCTCAACCTGGACATCAAGGCAACACCGCTCCACGCAGCAGCGCGCACGAACAGCGTCAACGTCGCCCACGTGCTCCTAGCACGATGCAGTGACGTCGATAGAAGGACGACCACGGGCCTGACAGCGCTTCATATTAGTGCACGCGGGGGACATGTCCAGATGGCGAAGGTGATTGACGGTGTGGACATTAAACCTGCCTCGATGACATATCTCGAAGAAAATCATGCTGTAGCATTAAAGTATACTTTGATGATGATGGTGTATTACCAAAAATAGTGCTTGATTTTGCCAGAGATGGTTCTCAAATTACATCGATTTAGATAGCAAATTATCAATTGAATTAATATCGTTTATAACTTCACATACGTAGTTAATTCAATTGTATAACTTTTGTATTACCTGTCTGCCGTCTATTGAGTATCATTTTTCTAGGATTTCGCTTACCATTTAACCAATTAGCTTCATAATTATGACAACGTCACTGATGTTTCATGTGATCAATAATTATGATTACGACCTCGCCATTGCTGTTTTAAACCAATCATGCTGTTGATGACGTCATTGTTGTTCTATCCTGCCCAGGTGCTGATGAGTCTCGGCAGGGCAGATGTAGGGATCAGGGACGCTGAGGGCGCCACAGCTCTTCACATGGCAGCCTTGCGCGGCCACCTCGACGTCTGTAGCTTACTGGTATGTTCCTTAACCCTTTGGGTGCCACAGAAATGTCTTGCTATATAATTGGATTTGTGTGTATTGATGGGGAAATAATCCATCGATGGTGCGTTAAGGATTAAGGACAGGGTAGCCCATTACCAAACATTCATGAAACTCAGCAGGAATTAGCAGCATACCCTAATGATTATTTGTACGAAATCTTACCGTCATAGGAAAAATTTGTTTACGTTTGAAAATCACCATTTCATAAACAACCATAGTCTCCATTCATATTCCATATTGCGACGCACAGTGTACCGCTCTGTAATGCGCCCCTCGCCTCAACGTTTCCTTGCAGATAGAGGAGCTGCGATGCTATATTTCAAAGTAACCCATATTCAACTTTATCAAAGAACCATCCGCAATTCGGTAATCATTAAAAATGTTAGTTCATATCTTGTAGGCATATACCTACGTGTGAACTGGGACATTTTCATACATGATACATAGGTATGTGTGTTTTTTCTCAGATTGCGCATGGCGCTGACATCCGGGTGAAAGAAGCGCGCGGAATGACGCCGTTGATGAAAGCTGCGACCGGCGGCCACGCTGGACTGGTCGACATGTTCTTGGCGACAGGTTAGTAATGTCAACAACATTCGAACACAGGCAGCTTTCTGATCTGTTTTGTTTGTTTGGTCTGTTTGATTTGTTAAAGGGATAGTTCACCCTGAGTATAAGTTGGTTTTGATAAAAGCAGAAAAAATGAAAAAATATATTAGTAAAGGTTTGACGAGAATCGGTAAAAGGAAAAAAACATTTATTGGATTTTGAATTATTTTAATTTTGTGACGTTTACGTGCGTAGGGCTCTCCCATGTGTTGTGTGCAGTATAGTTACATAAATGTCCTTTTTCGTTTTTAACAACTATTTTTTTTTTCATACATGTATGTGTGTAGAAACGTGATTTGATTATGTATCAAATGCACAGGTAAAATGACGCATACCCTTTTGAGAAAATTGATACTTTCCAAAAAAAAACACACACACACAATATTATGAGAGAGCACCTCGCACGTGACGTCAAAAAATCAAAACTTTCTTTTCCTTTGACGGGTTTTCATCAAGTCTTCACTTTCATGTATCTTTCATGTGTCTCCTTTTATTGAAACCAACTTATCTTCAGGGTGAATTATTCCTTTGAGGGTTACCCTAAATGTGTTTTTTTATCGATGTGTGTTCTTTCTAAAAGGTGGTGGCTAGAGCTGGACTCGTTGTATTCCCATATCCAACTGGAACGTGAACTTATTTCTTCGAGGGCTAAAGGCATTATTTTACTTGATATTTTTTGGTTTATGTTATCTATACAGCTCAAAAGACGGGCATCGATCTGCAGGATTACGTCATGGAGGAGGATAGTGAAAGCAACACCAGCCTTCATTTAGCAGTCGCTAAGCGGCACACCGAGGTAAGTTTAACGGTTGTTGGATATCAGAAGATATCCAACCACAACTATCGAGACAGATAACATTAGATTATTTTAAATGATTGGTATACACGGTGCCACGTGACCAAACATAATATTTCTGTGACGTCGAGATGTTTACAACAAACCACCACGGGATACACAAAGGTGCTATACTGTGTCGTCAATCTTGGTATAGTGCACCACACCATGTCTTTTCTTTGTTAGTAGAACATAATGAGCAGCATGGAGTCTTGCAGAAACGGAGTTAGATATTATACATATAATATGACTGTCATGAGGGACAATATAACATATGAAATCCCCAAGGGGAGTTATATTTGTGTCGAGCGATATCATATCTTTTTCCAAGACAAATAATAAAACTCCCCAAGGGATTTAGATTTTCGGTTGTTCTCGGAGAGGATAGTCAATATATGTTATATTACAATGACCTTAATAGATACAAAACAAAGTAACTAAAAAATTGTACTGTCTCATCATTTGAATCATAGCAGTGTCATTGTCAAATGTTCAGAAACCCTCAAAATTTTGAGGAAATTCAACTGTAAAACAGCTCTGAACAGGAACAAGTTGAATTAGAGTAAACGTTAAAATTCCAACAAAATGGCAACAAAATTTCCTTTTTACGATGATCACATGATGGCATTTGGATCAATCATGCATAAGTATTTATATAGGTGGTGTAATAATATTACCGTCGTTTCCTCAGGTGGTGCAGCGGCTGATTGATCAATGCGTCAATGTGAACACGGTGAAGAAGAACGGTATGAGCTCCCTTCACATCGCAGCCATGAACGGCTCCACTGCCACGGCCATGCAGCTCATCCAGAACGGAGCGGACAGAGAAATGAGAGACCACGAGGGCATGACGCCCCTTCACAGGTAACGGGTAACATATAATGAAAGATAATGATGGCGATATAAACAGGGTAACGAAAGCATAATTAAGATAACGAAGATGTCTAGTTGGTGAGGAAAGTGTAAATATGGTGAAAATGTGAACAGATGACCTATACATTAAAAGAGTGGCGAAAGTATTATAAAACATTGACAGGGTGACGAAGGCATTAACGGGGTTTTAGAGGGTGACAAAACGTTTTAAAGGGTGACAGACGCTTTAAAGGGTGGCGAAACGTTTTAAAGGGTGACGAAGAGGTTTAATTGGTGACGAAAAGCTTTACAGGCTAACGAATAGACTTAAATGGTGACAAAACGTTTTAAAGGTTGATGAAACGTTTTAAAAGGTGATGACACGTTTTAAAATGTGACGAAACGTTTTAAAGGGTGACGAAACACTTTAAAAGGTGACGAAACGTTTTAAGGGTTGACAGACACTTTAAAGGGTGACGAAAAGTTTTAAAGGTTGACGAAAAGCTCTAAAGGGTGAAGAAAAGTTTTAAAGGGTGATGAAACATTTTAAAGGTTGTCGAAAAGCTTTAAAGGTTGACGAAAAGCTTTAAAGGGTGAAGAAAAGTTTTAAAGGGTGACAAAACATTTTAAAGGGTGACAGACACTTTAAAGGGTGACAAAACGTTTTTAAGGGTGACGAAACGTTTTAAAGGATGATGAAAAGCTCTAAAGGGTAACAAAAAGTTTTAAAGAGTGACAAAACATTTCACATGGTGACAAGACGTTTTGAAGGGTGATGTAACGTTTTAAAAGGTGACGAAACGATTTAAAAGGTGACGAAAAGTTTTAAAGGGTGGCAAAAAGCTTTAGAGGGTGACAAAACATTTTAAAGGGTAACAGACACTTTAAAGGGTGACAAAACATTTTAAAGGGTGACAAAACGTTTAAAAGGATGATGAAAAGCTCTAAAGGGTAACAAAAAAATTAAAAAGGTGGCAAAAAGTTTTAAAGGGTGACAAAACGTTTTAAAAGGTGATGAAACGTTATAAATGGTGATGAAACGTTTAAAAGGGTGATGAAACGTTTTAAAGGGTGGCGAAACGTTTAAAATGATGACGAAAAGCTCTAAAGGGTAACAAAAGGTTTTATAGGGTGACGAAAAGCTTTAAAGGTTGACGAAAAGTTTTAAATGGTGACAAGACGTTTGAAGGGTGATGAAACGTATTAAAAGCTGACGAAACGTTTTTAAGCGTGACGAAATATTTTAAGGGTGACGAAACGTTGTAAAGAGTGTCGAAACGTTTTAAAGGGTGACGAATAGACTTAAATAGTGACAAAACGTTTTAAAAGTTGATGAAACGTTTTAAAAGGTGACGAAACGATTTAAAAGGTGACGAAAAGTTTTAAAGGGTGGCAAAAAGCTTTAGAGGGTGACAAAACATTTTAAAGGGTAACAGACACTTTAAAGGGTGACAAAACATTTTAAAGGGTGACAAAACGTTTAAAAGGATGATGAAAAGCTCTAAAGGGTAACAAAAAAATTAAAAAGGTGGCAAAAAGTTTTAAAGGGTGACAAAACGTTTTAAAAGTTGATGAAACGTTATAAATGGTGATGAAACGTTTAAAAGGGTGACAAAACGTTTAAAAGGATGATGAAAAGCTCTAAAGGGTAACAAAAAAATTAAAAAGGTGGCAAAAAGTTTTAAAGGGTGACAAAACGTTTTAAAAGGTGATGAAACGTTATAAATGGTGATGAAACGTTTAAAAGGGTGACAAAACGTTTAAAAGGATGGTGAAAAGCTCTAAAGGGTAACAAAAAAATTAAAAAGGTGGCAAAAAGTTTTAAAGGGTGACAAAACGTTTTAAAAGGTGATGAAACGTTATAAATGGTGATGAAACGTTTAAAAGGGTGATGAAACGTTTTAAAGGGTGGCGAAACGTTTAAAATGATGACGAAAAGCTCTAAAGGGTAACAAAAAGTTTTAAAGGGTGACGAAAAGCTTTAAAGGTTGACGAAAAGTTTTAAATGGTGACAAGACGTTTGAAGGGTGATGAAACGTATTAAAAGCTGACGAAACGTTTTTAAGCGTGACGAAATATTTTAAGGGTGACGAAACGTTGTAAAGAGTGTCGAAACGTTTTAAAGGGTGACGAATAGACTTAAATAGTGACAAAACGTTTTAAAAGTTGATGAAACGTTTTAAAAGGTGACGAAACGATTTAAAGGGTGACGAAAAGTTTTAAAGGGTGACGAATGTATCATTAGAGTGAAAAAGGTTATTTTCAGGGTAGCGAAATATGTGACGAAGGTGACGAAGACGAAAAGAGGCGTATCAAATGAGAGACGAAGGTATCGACAGAAAGAAAGTATCGACAGAGTGACGCAATTGTCTACAAGTTGACGAATTTATCAACAGGGGTACGGCACTGTCAACATAGTGGTGAATACCCATAATATCAACATGGCTCTATCTTCGCAGAGCAACCCTGTACAACCACGTCGAGACAATGGCCCTGCTCATTCACGAGGGAGCCGACGTCGATGACGTCGACAACAGTGGGTTCACGCCGCTCCTCTGTGCCGCCTGGAAGGGACACCGGTCTGCTGGGGAACTCCTGCTTACTCGAGGAGCTGATGTCAATGGTATGTGAACTGGATGCAATAGGATGAGCTATTTTTAAAATAAGAAGTGTTTGAGTGAGTAGTGGATCTATTATCGAATCTATCCATACCTTCCCTACAAAAACGAGTTGCCACGAAATAAGTATACGTCAAGAATCACGTAAAGAACAATGCTGTATCCATTTCCATCCTGTTAACCTGTATTTTATAGCCATATTCAGGGTGATACAAATTATTGTTTTGAAAATGTGTAACGCACATAATGCGAAAACAAGCTATTAACAAAAACAACAACTTTTTGGATGAAGTGCGTACCAATCGGCATGATCGCTTTTTTTTTAAATTCTTAAACATATACAAATATATGATTATATTTTTCTACGGGTTTCCAAGGGTCTTGCGATTTCCGAATAGATGTGAGGAAAGTTCTTTCCTTTTCACCCCCCGCCTTGTAGATTCGGGCCAAAACAATAAACATATATCCATATATATGATATTGTGTAAGACATATTGTGCAAGGGATAGAAGAGAGTAAAGTGTGGACGTCCAAAGACGAATTTTGCGATATTTATCCGGTGCATTTCTTTTAATGGAAGATATATGATCTTAGTCACGGACTAGTAATACCTTATATCTTATATATTATGCAGTTGTCGACGACCAGAACAAATCTCCGTTGCACTGGGCGACGGAGATGGACCATCTGGAGTTCGTCGACTTCCTGCTGAAGAACGGGGGTTATGCCCAGCTAGAAAACACAGACATTTACGACCAGACAGCTCTGCACTACGCCGCAGATACGGGAAACGTTGAGGTACGTAGTAGCCGACGACAGTGATGTTCTGTACTCACCGTTCTTTTTTCTTTAATTATGTAATTGCATTATTCGATCAAACAGAAGAGAATTTCAGAAAAGTGGCCAACTATTAAAGGGAGCATGACATCTCATTACAAAATGACATTGCAGATTAAGACAAAAAGAGGAAAGTGACGACTTATGATTATGCTCAGAGATTCTATATATAAAAAAAACTTACACATAAAGAAAACGAAAAATTGTTCAACTATACATATCAAAATGCGCCCAAACGTTTGTCGCTTTCTAATTACTGCATAGAACTGTTTAAATGACGACAAGATCTGGATTACACTCTTTAACATACACTCCATTCCAAAAACGTTCCTTGTAATGTCTGTTTCTTTTTTTAAGATTAGACGGAAAATGTAATGATGGTCCGTTTTCTAAAACCTCTGGCGAAACATGGAACAACATAACGGTCATTTAGTTGGTATACATGTATCTCAGTCTTGGATACAAATACGATGTTTTACCATGGTTACAGATGATTAAGCTGCTGATTGCATATGACGTCAACGGGGATGCCAAGGACGTCCTGGATAAGACTGCGGTTCACGTAGCTGCTCAGTAAGTAATGCAGTTTATCATGCTGTCTTTGGCCAAATTATCATTATCATCAATGTTCTCTCGAATTCCATGAATAAATTTAACATAAAGACAGCTGAGTGATTGAGACACACACAATGAAAAACACTATCCCTCTCCATCTTTATTAGTTTTAATGAGCGAGTTTATTGAAGTCTTATGCGGGTAGCTATTAATAGGGATGATGAGAATCACGGGAAAATGTATGAGTATGGTGATTATATTGGTGAAGTAGGTAAAAGAATGAAAAGAGAAAGAGAAACAGGAAAGTAATGAAGATCCAGCTCGAATCGGAGAATGAGAGAATGAAGGGAAAGTATGCAAGTAAAACAATGTGTATGAATGAGATGGAGAAAACGCTGAAGATGACGAAGAAAATGGAAAAGAAAAACGTGGAAGAAAAGAAAAGAAAAGAGAGAAAAATGAAGAAAAACAAAAAAAAAATTATTGAAAACAATTTAAAAATAGAAGTAGAATAAATAGAAAAAGAAGGTGCCGAATAATACATAAATAACAAAAAAGGAGATAAGACGACATAAAAAAGACAAGGTGTGAAATGATAAGAAGAATAACAAAAAGAGAATACAGCAGAGAAACCGAAGGGGGTTAAAAGCAGGGGAAGAGGGTTGAAAAGAAGGCGAACAAAATTATAAGAATGAAAAGGAAGAGGTGAAAAAGAATAAAGGGTTGAGAGAGGTAAAGTTTCACTTCTGTTAATGCGGAATGGTAGAAAGGAGAAGGAAAATGGGTAAGAAGAAAGTATTAAAAGGAGTTGATTTTATCCATATGTGCTATTTTTCTAGAGCTGGCTTCTCAGCGTGTGTGGAGGAGCTCCTTCGCCACACCCCAACCCTCCTCAATGAAGACGATCGTGACGGGATGACGCCCCTCCTCACCGCCTGTTACCATGGTCACCATAATCTGGTCAAGCTGCTGCTCAAGAAGGGTGCCGATGTCGCCAGTATGTAAGTCACATGATCATCTTACGATACCATGCATGTAATACCGGGCGGTACATTGACCGCGAAGGTGAGGATATAGTTTCATATAAGAAGTTGCTTTTAATTTCATAGATCTCTTTATAATGATATAATGCGATAGCTTAGAACAATAATATATGCCATGCCATTTTCCCCCAACATTCAAAATACTTCCGCACTTTGACAAAGGCTGATACAAAAAGCTATGTAATACATTGATAGTAGATAGTAGATAGCACCCCTTGCAAATGGCGATTGTAATTACAGTTGTAGTTGGATAATTTCCGAACGAATCATTTAATCATGCAACATAATTGAATGCATATTTTACGTTGTATTTTCAAACTTTAATTAGAGCCGTTCTGTATTTAAGCCCAATAATCTTAGATGTGTGTTTGGAATGGTTTAAAATGAAATCATGGATTTTTTGTTAATGATGTCTTCCTATAGCAACGAAGACCACCGCACGGCCCTGATGCTTGCGGCATCGAACAACCACGTGGAGACAATGAGCATCCTCATCGAAGGCAATTGCGACATCAACACCGTCGACAAAGATAAGGTAAAGCCCTTTTGCCATCCCTCCATCTTTCCCTCTTCCTAAGTCGTGTTTTGTCTGCATTACGATTTATTATTTTCTTTGTTCTTTATCCATTATGTGTGTATAACTGACTTCCTTGACAACCGCATGAAAAATGAATTACAATGGAACAATCATAGTATCATCTTTTGATACTTTTTTGAAAATGATAACACATCAATGTCCATTGTGCATCACACCTGTCAATGTACTAGCAACAGCCGTCATAGTATCATGACAGATTCGCGATGATCATGATAGAAACGACCTTGTGGCTTATTTGATGCAAAATAGGCATTGTGTCTTCTGAAATCTGAATTAACTCTTTGTGTGCCTCATGCGCCCTTTTCACACGTAATACGCATTAATCCCAAAGAGCAGCTTTTTATCCGCCACAGAAAGGGTTAATTGTCTGATAAATACACAATTCTTTTGGTCCTGAGTCGTCAAAAACTGAAAATCTGATTAAATAATCAGAAGAATGATTGTAAAAACAGTTATTGATGTAATGTGGCTTTCTTTGAGTTTATAATGTTGAAATCTCAGCTTGATTGGAGTTGTACATTTGTTTTCTTCAGAAGTGTCACAATGTTCTATAATACAATGAAAAGTCATATTTTCTTCTACTCCTGCCCTCCGTCAGAACACGGCTCTGCACCTGTGCTGTACCACGGGCAGCATCGCGGCTGCCAAGCTGTTAATCAGGGCGGGAGCGGACCAGTCTTTCTCCAACGTAGAGGGCTTCACTCCGCTTGAGCTAGCTATCGATCGAGAGCATGGCGAGATAGCTGCCGCCATCATCAAGAGCAAGGAGTAAGCAGTCACGTGACGGACGTTAAGGAAAATGAAACCCTGGAAATAACATTGACTTTGATAAACGCAGAAATAGAGGGGAAAAAAAAGTATGAAAAAAAATAGATAAACATTTCAATAACATTAGATAAACATATAGATTTGTGATTTTTTTTTAAATCGTGATTTAACCTTCATGAGCTCCAAAATGACGTACTGTATGGAAATGTTGTAAGTCGTTCTTGTGCACCCTCTTAAAATCGCCTGTCATACCTTCTTGTATACTTTTTGAAATATTAAGAATGTATCTATTATACAATGACATAATTTTGAAGAGTCATAACAAAACGTACTGTAGGCTATAAATTTGAGGTGCCTTTTTAAAGTCTTTTTTTTTTAAATTTCGATTACTACAGTTGGCGAATTGCGATGCAGAGTCGGGATGAACTTCTAGTTTCACCGATGAGAGCGCTCATCGAGAAACTCCCTGACGTGGCCATGCTAGTAATGGATCGCTGTGTGCACAGGGCATACAAAGATCCTCAGAACGCCAGCCATGACGTAAAGAAATGCTCCAATGATTAAAATTCGATTAATTCCGTCCTGGTTCCGATGAGTAAATTTGCAGACAGGAATTCAACTCACTGAAGGATACAGATATCACCACATAACCCATTCGAATCACGAGGCATTGTAACGAGCAACAAAATCTCATGATCAGAATGATAACATGCCCAAGCCAAAATATGATTACAAATAATGCTACGCCACTTCAACAAACAAATTATGTATTCAAATGTAATACGATATCATCAGTACATGTACGAAGATAATACTAAGATGTAAATGGAGTTAGACGCTATGCAGATTCTAACTAGAATAATTCAATTCCGGTGTGTGAGCCTCAGTGCTCATATTGATTGTCATACGTTGCTTCAAGAGCCCAAACTGTCTTGGACTCTTAAAACATAAATCATTAAGATAATATCAATTTATTATTCTAAATGAAGGGCAATTTGTAATGCCTAATAGTGAAAAAGATGTGAGATGTAACAACATCAACTATAATTTATGATATTTGATGTGTGCTAATAATCCTTATAGCAATTCCCATGTATTTAGTGCGATGTTTTTCATATAAAGCTTTTCGAAAGTGTTAACAAATAACATACATACAACGTGTTGACATACGCGACTATTAATCTTTTGTAATCTAGTAAGGATTTTATATGCAACGCATTTCGCTTATGTCACCCATTGTTTGGAGACACTCTAACTGAAGTCATTATTCAAATGTATTTGACGCTTTGTTTTATTACAAGGTGGTAATGGGGAGTGTACACACTTGACACAAAAAAGTGTTAACACAATTACAATTAATTAAAGTATATAACATGCTCATTCTGTCTCACAACGCTAATGATTCCTGTACCATAAATCTTTTCCTTCCGTCAATTTGTTCTTGTTTCGGTCCACGATTCCCCTCCTAGGTGAAGTACGAATATCAGTACATCGATCCAGGGCCAGACGATGACTCGACAAAGCAGAATGGATATCGATACTTCGCGCTAAGAGTGAGTTTTCATTTGATATCGTTACACCGAGATCATTCGTCAATATTCAAATGATTGATGTAACGTGTTTTTGAGAAACAAATTAATTGATTTCAATTACCTGATATTTCTTTTTCCCGCAGACAATGTGTCAGTTCGGGCGAGAGAAGCTTCTGGCACACGAACTCTCACAAAGCATCCTCAAACGGAAATGGTGAGTTAACTGGCATTAGCTTAGCTTGGCTCTCAGGCTGATGAGCATTTAAATGTAACCTACATTATATCATAAATGGGTCAGGGTCTGTAGTAGATCAATCATTCTCGATTCCTTCTACGGCTCGCCTAAACGGAGGAGAACAGAGGAAAAATGAAAAAGTGAATATTCATTTCAGTACTTTAAGTTACATCTTTCATTTTCTTTAGTTTAAATGAGCAATGGCTAAACGCCTGAAGTTCATGCTAGGCTTTCCTTATCGACAAATCAATTGAGGCCGCCGGTCTGATCTTTGTAAATGATAAATGGCTGTGATATTGATCTATGATGTGTTATTTATTGTAGTGTGGAACTTGACACTGTTAATTCGATGTTACTTGTATTGTGATCTTTGACGTCTAGGACAAGTTAATGGACAGGTTGATTAAATATTTTTGTTGTCTATGCTATTAATGAAATAACATTAAAACAGTTATTTGACATATTCCTTCTTTAAATGATATATTTCCTTATATTTCTATTCACATTTATGATTATATCCAACCCTCCCTCTCTCTTTGTCTATGTTGATACATGTATATATCTTGATACACTCATCTCTTTTCCATCTAGCAATCAATTCATATGTATATATCTATATCTATATATATCTTCCTGTGTATCAATATATCTATCTTTATCTACCCGTCTTTCAATATATCTATTTATCTATCTGCCTATCTATCTTTCAACATATCTAATTATCTATCTATATATGCGCTAATCCATTTAGTCCCATGGGCAAGAAACTGATTTGCTATTGATGTTTGGCCGTCAGTGCTTGGTACTCACAAGATTAAACCAGGCGGGATGTGCGACTGTTGGTCTGAAAGTTACACCAGCAACGATGAGAAGCAGGTCCTTGATTTATTAATTAGGCATCATCTTTCTCTCTCTCTCCAGCAAATTACTTTTGATCATACATCTTTCGTAACGTATTCAGAATCTAGTAATCAATTTACGATCACCCATTTATTAGGCATCGTTTTGGCCGTCTTTGCTACTACGTGGATCTACTCTTCTACGTGGCGTTTGTGTCGTGCATCACAACCTACGCCCATCTCGCCTCAGTCTCCTACGGTGCCATATACTGGGACTTCGTCAACGAGGTCATTCTTTCGTGTCCCAGGTTTAACGAGTCAGACCCAGTCGTGCAAGGATTTGTCTACTATCACGAAAAGGTATCCGATGGATCCAAAAGTAGGAAAACAATATTCTGCAATTAATGCCAAATGTGAATACAATTCAGGGTACCATTCAGATTACATTTTCAACGACTAAACAAAATGTAATGTCAAGTCTTTCCATTATGATCTGTGTTTTTTTTTGTGTGTGTCAACATTTTTGTGCGTGCATGTTTGTGACTGATTGGTGACTGGTCTTTCCGCCGGCATGTGCGTCTATTTTGTGCATGACATGATGGGGACATAATATATATTGTGTTATTAAGTAACACAATTTGCCTTCGTTGTTTGATTTATTGCATGGGTAATATCTTAAAAGATTTGATAATTGTTTATTATTTCACATTTTTGTACGGCCGCCTGGATTACGTAAGTTCCACCCTTCCCCTTCTTCTTGTCTCAGGATGACGCGTATTGGTTCGTGTCCAAGAACACGATGTACCTCGGCTATGCGGTGGTCTCCTACTGCGCAGTCACTCTGGCGACGGAGATATCCGAACTGTATACCGTGGTAAGGAATTATGCCGTAACCATGGTAACCAAAAGCACCGAATCAAAGGTGGAAGTGAATTTGCATGATCAGTAAATCCCCTGTTCCACTTTAGGCCTCCCGCTCTTGCAGTGATTTTGAGGGGTTTTTTTTCAGGTTGGTCGGAAGGATCGGGTAAAATATTGGCCGATATGGACCAAAGGGTTCAGGCCCCGTTTCACTATCATGATCTGGATCCCGGACAATCATCAATTTGGCGGAGAGCACTATAAGCGTATATGGGTCCTACTAAAAGTCATGAAGAGCAGCCAATAGCAGCCAAAAGCAGTCCTTCTAAAATCCGACAAGAGCAACCAATAGGCAGTCAAGAACAACACTATTTAAGAGCACGCAAATGTATCCAAAATTACGAAGAAGCAGCCAAGATCACCAGAAGACACCGAAGACACACAGAAGACCTCTGCAGGATTCTTCAAATGGTTGCTATGTAAATCGAATAAGCATTTTAGAAGAATTTCCCAGAAAACCGTAAAATCTCTTGGCGGCCTCTGCACGGCGATACCGAACGATTGTTTAAACTCTATGCTGCCTCTTGGCTGCTCCTGGCTGCTCTTGGCTGCTCTTGTCTGCTCCTGTCTGTTAGGGTGAAAACAATCCCCCTATTCTCTGGGACAAATTTGCCCTACTGTCATCCAAAACGGCCTTTAGGTTTGACGTAAGAAAAGGGAGGCATTATTGTGCATCATACATGCCAATCCGCAGCTTCTTTTCCGTCAGAAGCATCATGCATTATTAATGAAACTGTGATGGCAGTTGCTAGTGGATTAACAGGTGTGATACACAATGGTCATTGTGAACATTTGTGTGTAGATTGCAGTCAGTCTCTATAGCTGCGTGAAGCATATCCCGGCTGTGACGTACACACAAAGCCATTTTCCCGTAGGCGATTTCGTAGGTCAGGAGATTTAATTCAATCTAGTGAAATTTGATTTTCATAAAACACAAAACTGAACATTTTCATGGCATGTTACCTGCATAAATTTCTTTAATAAGTCATTCAATTATAAGATAAACTATATTTATTTGATTTTATTTCCAAAAACTATCACCTTTAAAGCTATTGGTATGTATAGTATCACCGTGTAGAGGTCGCGCGAAGGACACCAAGAGCTTTTACGGATTTCGCAAAATTCTTCTAAAATAATGATTCAATTCAGCGAGAAACCATTTTAACAGATTTGCAGTTGTCTACCGTGTGTCGCCAGTTTTGGATGATATCTTCTGCAGCCCTTGCTAGCTTCTTTGCTTATTTGGGTTACTCTTTGCTCCTCGTATTAAATATTGGCGCTTCTGGCTGCCTCCGTGTTTTTTTTTAACACTTTAGACCATTTCAATATGAATATATATCCAATGCATGCCACACATTTTAATCAAGAAGTCACTAATGTTAAATCCAAAGCTAGTCCAAGGTGTGTGCCACTAGAAAAAAACTACTAGATTTAGAGCACATGCCACTCATTAACATTGAATCATATAGACAGATGAAGAAATATGTTATGCAGTTAGGGGGTAAGTGTGAATACAATACGATAATGGTTTATTGCATCGTCTCTCATCGTAGTTGTGCTTTTGTGGCAGCCCTAATGCAAGCTATAATCTTCCTCATTTCTTTCAGAGGCTGAAGTACTTCCTAGATGTGAGTAACCTCATCGACTGGGCTACTCTCGGCTCGGCCCTCTACTTCGTCAGCCCCCCTGGCCGCACCCCGTGCTTCGACAACTGGAATGCCGGCGTCATCGCCGTCTTCTTCGCCTGGATGAAGTTCATCATGTACTTCAAAGGGTAAGGGAAGGCACGGATGATGTCCATAGGTGATGGCCAAGGACGTAAAAAACAACACCATCAGGATTACTCAATATATCTAAGGCAGTCACTGATCGACCAGGAACATATGCCATGCGGCGCCATAGACAAAGATTAAAAGAGAGATTGTGCGAGTGTATATGTGTGTGTGGGTATGTGTAAGTGAGAAAGAGGGGGGGGGGGAGATATATTCTGAGAGTGTATGTGTGTGTGCGTGTGCGTGTGTGTGCGTGTGTGTGTGCATGTGTGTGTGTGTGAGAGAGTGAGTGAGAGAGAGAGAAAGGAGGGGTAGAGTGAGAGAGAGAGAGAGTGAGAGAGAGAGAGAGAGAGAGAGAGATTGAGAGAGAGGAGGGGTAGAGTGAGTGAGTGAGAGAGAGAGAGAGAGAGAGAGAGAGAGAGAGAGAGATACAGACAGACATGCAGGTACAGGGAGAGATAGGTGGACAGGTGTAGGTGTTGGTGGGGATGGGGTGATAGTGAAATAGAGAGATGGAAAGAACGAATGGAATGGCTATTAAGCAAAGGAATAAATTGAAGCCAGTTGTCGTGTAATTTAAATGATTTAATCATGGTGTAAGAATTGTTGGTTAAATTATATATGCTTGTTACTTCATTGCATGTGATTACCTCATGTTAAACCTTTGGTAAGGTTGGCTTATTTGCTTGTTTGTTTGAATCGTTATCCCACAGATTCAAAACCACCGGACTGTATGTATTGATGTTCTTGCAAACCTTCGAGTCGTTGATCAAGGTACGGTGCCCTACTCCTCTTGCGATTATCGATACATTGAATTGAAACGTTTTATTCGATCAAACATCGCAGCCCGAAAGTGACACTCAATAGAAATACAAGTACAATCTAAACTGTTGTATGTATATGTAGATACAATGATAAGTCAACGTTTGAAAGGGATTACTTTTCAAATAATATTGTTGGCAATTATTAAAATGTATGTGTTTATTTTATTTCTATATCTACATTGATAACAAGTTCGATTAAGGCGTTTTTTGTGTTGTACCAATCTTATGAATAAACAGTGAGCCAACGATTTGCAAACCATGTAAACTTTCATTTCGTTCTCGACCTCAGGCTATGATGGTGTTCATCATGTTCGTTCTGGCCTTCAGCATGACCTTCGTTATGGTGTGGTCCCACATGGTAAGTAGTCTCCTCCCTTTTTTTAACTTCAAAACCAACTGTAAAACCGACGTGAAGCCAGTGCGCCGCGGCGTATATAATCGCACTCGCTTGGCAACCTAGGGTTCTGGTTAGGGTTATTAGTGTACTTCATCCATCATATAATTATTACCTTCTCAACTAATTAATCTTACTACGATTCTTACTCCGTATCCAAACCAAATATTGTCACCGTCGAACTGAAATAAGTCTACGGACATTTTCTGTCATAAGCATACTAAATACATGTACTGAAATCATACGTGCCCAAATAACTTTGTAAATTGTGAGGTAAGTTCTTACATATTTTTCTTCGCCTTTCAGTGTTATATACACGTTACATCGTTTCATCTGTAAAGCGCTACCCATTGTTTAACCCTGTATGCGCCATATGTGGATATTTCACCATTAATGCATAGAGAACAGCATCTTATTTGGCTCACATTATGCTTAATGTGATGTAGAACTAGAAGCCCACAGTCGATTATTACTGATCCACGTTTATCTCTTATTGCTGTCATTATCCGATCCAGTATCGATTCTCGTCCACCGCACGCGCCTTCATGAGTGTGCTCACGATGATGTTGGGCGAGATGAATAAAGATGATATCTTCAACATGGACACGATGCTGTTTCCTTACGAAACGACGTCATATACCATCTTCACGATCTTCATATTCCTCATGCCCATGGTGCTCAATAACCTGACGGTGAGTCCTCGACTGCCTTCATTGTCGCGACTATCGCAACGCTCTCAGCTCACACCATCTAGTGTGATTTCTTAATCTGGATTCAAAGTTCCATCCTGGGGCACGTTGCATATAGGGTTTTGATTATTGCAACTTATCATCAAGGGTAACTACCATGGCAACAGGTGCAATAAAGAGAGCTCATTAATTGATGCCATGGTAGTTACCATTTAATGGTAAGTTACAATAATTGAAAACCTTTATGCAGCATATTAAAAGTGCTCATTTTGGCTAATCACAAAGTTTTTCCTCTCTTAAAATCACGTAAAATAAGATGATATCGCTTTCATATCTACCAAACACCCACCTATCATGCTAAGAACACATGGAAACGCCGATTCTACGTCATACGATTCTAAATTTGATCTTTCATTACAAAAACACGACACATTCTTGAGAAACTATGTTGTGGTTGCAATCAATGAGAATATGGGCCACTGCATACGGCCCGATTTTGTGATGATTCTGCAGTCATACAACTGGGAATGTGACATCACAGAGGGTTAACGGCGCTCACGGTTAGCTTACTTCAGAAACGCCCAAGGGGGGGGGGGGGGGTGGAGGGGGTATTTCATCAACACTTTTCGTCTGACAAGTTGTCTTTCTCCGACAGTTAACATAGTAACAGTCAGAGGATGTGCCTCTCAGCTAATCAAAGCCGAGGATTTCACTGAAATGGTTGGCACTAACTATTTAGTCAGTGCTGGCAACTTTCATGAAATGCCCCCCCTGAAGAGCGTGATAGATTATTGCCATGTTTTATGTAACAAAAACATTGTGTGTTAATGTCGCTATTTGTAGATCGGTATCGCAGTCGGGGATATTGAAGGAATCCGCAAGAAGGCTTTCATCAAGAGAAACTCTGTGCAGGTAAAGTAATGAGTAGTTAATAATCACATTAATGATTTAATTTTGATCTATTTGGTTCCCGCATTACTTATGTGAAATCCGAAGTTATGTAATGAAATCCGAAATCCAAAACTGAACTTCGTTCAGGCGAGACAAAGTTGTATCTTCGCCAACGTATTCATGAATCCACGTATAATCTCTCATGAATGAAACCTCTGAATCGATCTCCCCGAAACCAGGCGGACTACGTGTACCACCTGGAGAGCAAGAGTCCTCTATGGCTTCAGAGGATCCTCTTCCAGCCCGAATACATCATGCGGGTGCGACCAGACGCCTACAGAAACACCCTCCTCTCCATGGTAAGACATATTGAATCTCCTTAACCCTATCAGTACCAAGCAGCGATAGGTCAGTGCTAAATTCAACATTTTTTATCGCCTGTTGGACTTTTAAGGGTTGATATGATTCGGTTCATTTCGTTTTCGTTCATTGTATACCCATAACAGCTTTTGGAAAATTTTGTCTCTTTTCGTGTCATTTTGGCTGCTTTGGGGTCATTTCAGTTCCTTTCGGATATTTTCGGTTCCTTCCGGGTCATTTCGGCGCTTTTCGGGTAATTTCGGTTCAATTTGACCTTCAATGGGCCAAATTTTCCTTCTCTACTCCTCGGCTTATTACTATAGCATATCAACATAATTTGTAAATATTTCATTCTCGTTGGAATCCCTTTCCTCAGATCATGCCGCCCGAGGATGCGGCGTTCGTTGAGGCGGATGACAAGTCAGAACCAAAGACAGCTGACCATGTCCTTGACGAGCTTCAGAACCACAAGGCCACGTAAGACAGTAGATCATGTCGCACTTGCCCTACTCTGACAAAAGGAAGCAACTAACAACAGAGACTTTTCGTGTAAATGAGGAAAATGTGGCTTTCACTTGCATTGGCATCAGTGCAAAACCACATCATGTTAGAATGAATATCTCACAGCAAGATGAATATTTCTTGTCCCGATTTTGGCCGTATGTAGGGAATGCTGGGTACAATCTAAGCATACCAATAACCCACATTTGAGTGATTTGTCACTTGCTTCCTTTTGTCAGAGTAGGGAACTACACATGGACACACTTGTTAAGACTTTGTATACCATAAGCCCTACAAAATTCTGCTTTATCATGGGGCCTATGTGCAATTCGGGTGAAAAAAAAATCGCCGTTCCGTATTGGTTATCTATATATCAGCACATTTAGCAACTTTGATGACCATTTATCATCTCCACCGTATTTCGCATCCGAACATCAAAATCGGGAATCAAGTATTTTAATCTCAAGTCATCACTATGGAAACTAGCTCTCCAATCACGGGTCAGGGAAATTAACCCTGGTTACCGTCATTATCTTAAAATTTCACATCTGCTTCCTTTCGCTTAGGCTTGCCTCCTTGAAGCTGCTGGTACGACAGCAGGGTGACATCTTGCGGCGGTTGGCCGACAAGGAGGGCCTGTTGTCCAAGACGCAGGACCTCAACCTCCTCAGCGAGCTGTTCGAGGATCAGCCTTCCGCCGGGGAGGTGGACGACCAGGACCCCGCGGCATCGATGGCGTGATCGAGGGACGTGCTGTCCAAACGATGATAAGGGTGCCCAACTGTACATTCCATTTAACCACCATGTTTAAGTGATTGTATCATGATCTTCCACGGCATGTATCAACCCTCACTGTACGACGGGTGTGTGAATTATATAAAAACTCAATTGCATATCAAGGCTTAATACCCAGGGGGTTTTAAGACCGACGAGACCAATCTTATAGAATAAGACACATGGATGTTTAAAATAATTAACTGAATTGGTATGCACTTACATCATGAGTATAACTTTCAGTACAGATCTCTTTTAGTGAAAGTGATTACCCTTCATTAATATATGTATATTGAATTGAAGTATGTAATAAATTCAATTTAATGGATCCTCTAAAAAGCATTGATACATTTCCCATCTCTTAAAGTTTTTGTTTTCAAAACTTATTTAAATGTACATGTAATATGACGCAATGTTATGTGTTTTGTGTTGTACAGCAAAGGCAAATAATACATTTACTAGTATTTATTTACATGTACTTTCGAACAATGCTTCGCTTCCGAAGACAGATCTAATCACGCGTACAGGCAAGTCAGGACAGATTTTAAGAAATTTGGATGATGCAGTACCGGTAGTTATGATGTTTTGAGAGATTGATAACATAATGCAAAATGTCATTTGGTGATTGTTCATAAGTTATTCGCACATGTATTTGGTAGACCAACGCGACATGTACAGTATTTTAAAGTCACTGACGAATAGAATTACATGGCATTGAATGCATTGACGTCATGATAATTACAAATTATATTTTGTCGCGAACAATTACATACATACTAACTTACAATGTATGTACTACATGTATATATGTATGCAATAATGAAAGTATTTACAGCTCCGATAAGAACTGTATTTTCAATACGTTCAGGTGTACAGGCGATAAAGAACGGTTCATAATGTTTTATCAGTAGGATTAATCTAATGTCAATATCGGTAAGCGATTAGTTGAAGATAGTCATTTGTCAGAAAGACAGCTCGTTCTGTTTGTCAATGCATATCCTCAGTGCTATTCATTAAATGTTGATATAAAGGAGAATACATGTAGTATGAGTGAGTCAGGTTGAATGAGACTCTTAGGTACATGCATTTGTTTTCATGTTGAGGTGTCTTAATCCATGAACTAGAAATAGCTTGCGTGGTTAAGTCGCTGCCCGGAAAGCAGTAGATTGCAGGTTCAAATCTCGTCTGGTTCAAAGAGTTATGTGTGACTAGTTTTTCATTCATTTACAGGATGGAGCACGCTATCATTACTACTTCTGGATGCATGCCTAAAATTTATTTTCAAAATTACTCTAGAAAGCCCGCCTTTCACTAAAATCTAGCCGAATATCTGCAGTAATAGTTGTATGTCTATGTTGTTATTAGTTCTACTACTCGCAAATACATAGAAAAAAATATTATATTAATCATTTTATTTACAACATAAACATACTTAGTGACCCAGGTGCTGTACTATTGCATGCTTGTGAAAATATTATGAAAGCTAAAGAAGAATCGTAACATATCTTTACTGGTGTTCGGTTATACCTTATAAAATGCCCTACCTTATGTGTCAGTACTGACCACCTAATTCTAATGGAAGATAATGTTGCCATTGAAAATGTGGATGTATCCATACGTTTTAGTTTATGTGTAAGAGACAAGGACCGCAATGAACCGATAAGAAAATGTTTCTTCCTTATCTTGATTGTGTTTCTTCCTTATCTTGATTACATAATGTTGAGGTGATTATTTACATGGAATGAATTATTGTATTTATTTGCAAGGATGTTTGTTATCAAAATGACAGTCGTGGTTTTGGAATCTACAAAGGTTAATAAGTCTATGGGTTTGACTATGATGGGATTTCCTTTAAGGTACACAGACTTTTGACATGCCTTCAGAAAAAAACATCTGTAGTACATATGTTTTATTTCAACATAGAGTATATAATTTTCATCAAACTCACTACATTATTTTCTTCCTTTGACGCCATTCTTTTGAATTTTGGAAGACCCGTCCAAAAATTGTTTCAAAGTCTAATGGTCAATGATCTCCCCTCCCTTTTACCCTCCAATTAAAGTTCCTGTGACTCAACTCCTGTGATTCAACTTAAACGTTTGCACTTGGACGTTTCTCTTCCTTTCTGGCCCTTTCTAAAATCATATGGAAATACATAAAACAAAGAATCTAGTACAATGCAATTCGTATTTAATCTTTTATCATCTTTATTTTTTTTTTATATTAACTGTAAAAGGAAGAACACATGTGACAGTAATGAGGAGAAACAAAGACATACTCACTTCCACCGTGCTGCTGTATGCAATCTTAACAGTCATCACATAAATACGGGACATGGCATCACCTAACGCACATCATAATTCTGGCACATAACCAAATACAGAATATTATGTAACAAGAGAGGAACCTCTTAATCAATGAGGCATTCACACATCACATATGTACTTTATAACATTCATCGATAAAGTATTTATATCTATTCAGGTCCTTAATTTTTTCCACCATATAACTCACAATTGTTTCAGGACATGTCACCACCCCCCTGGTGGGAAATCTCCAATAAAGCCCAATATTTTCATGAAAATTTCACGATAATCTGGAGTTTAGGGATAATTTGCTTATAATCTAATTTTCTTTTAGACATGATGTTGTATATTGCACGTCTAGAAACACTTTTTTTGGTCAAGATTGAGAAACAATGTATGGAAAACAGCAGACACAATCAGTT
Source organism: Arbacia lixula (assembly GCA_963669155.1). NCBI lineage: Eukaryota > Metazoa > Echinodermata > Echinoidea > Arbacioida > Arbaciidae > Arbacia > Arbacia lixula. Next base: position 11,447,835 of record OZ022579.1, read on the forward strand.
ATGCCTTGCTTCCTCACCCTATCACACATACATGTAGGCAGTATTCAGTTTTTACATACCTGCCAACATTTACAAATCCTTTGATAATGGTACGGCCAGCCAACCTTTTCTGAATCATGGGTTTCGGCACAGAGAGCAAATTTGATGAGAGACAAAAATACTTGTCACCATTCATACAGGATGATAGTAGCCTGCGAAAAACATTTTAGTACGCAGTCAGAATATTTGGAATGCAGTCAGAGTTGAGTGCTGTTAATTGCGACCCAGCCGTTGCAAAAGAAAACGGTGATCCAATTTTCATTTGCCGGATGTTAGGTCTCGATGTCAAAGGCGTGAGGTCCCCATAGGACTACTTCATGTACATGTAATATTAGAGTGTGCATAGACACAATGACTGCTTGTCAACAAATGTGTGATATCTTTGTTCCTTCAGCAGAAGCATTCATACTCTACAGCTCAGCACTCAGCCCCCACCAGTCACCTGTAGGTCTCCCATGAGCAGGGTGGTCAGCAGAAATTTGTTTACGTGCGGCTCAAAAGGGCAGTACAACACTTTTTTGTCTGATATCTGTGCTGTACACGTGGTACACAGCTATGGAATGTGTGGCTCAGAGAAAGCAAAAATTATTAGAACAATATGAGTGGTGATACTGATTCTACGGGGGGTGCAGTAAATTTACACATGGCTCACAATCACTTTCTGGACCTGACGTGTGGCGTTTGTGCTGCATGTAGGGACCACCCTACTCATGATGCATAGTCAGGCAACATCGTTTCGATTTAGGCTGCACTGTACAGGCATCCTTGTTGGCAGCACAAATAGTACAGTGTACATTCTGCTAGGTCTTCCACTGGCAGGCACGAGCACAGTCTCTGAGTTGGCATGTAGTACAAGAGAGTCTATCTATTAGTGTCATGTCATGACAGGCCAAAGGTCTTCAGGAGAGGTTCTACTTCTGGGTCACGACCCCTGAACTCTCTGAACACAGCACTGGGGTGGTTCCCGCCACCCATACCTAGAACGGTGTCCCGGAACCTGTGGTAACAATGAAAGAAGCAAGCCAGGATTAGAGCATGATGGTTTTGCTGAATTCTAAGTAAAAAAAACTCATAGACTCAAAGAGTAATAGCTTGCAGTACACTAAGGTTAGGATCAAGAATATTTCAATACCCAACTGTCTGTTTTTGAGCCATTCTCAAAAGTGGTATGGATATCATACACCCGAATGTTTCATCAGTTGTACAAGAAATTCAACAAATGTAAGAAACTTTTATTCTGAAGTTCATAAAATAATTTTAAAAACTTCTCCTTAAATGTCATAATTAACAATGACTGTCCAATATTGTTCAGGATGCTATGAATGTGTCTACATATTGTGAGGCAAATGATAGCTTTGGATGAATGTAATGTGTGTGCTTAGTTTAGTAACAATGAACTCATGAGTAAATAGAACCTAACTCTCACAGAACAAAGACGACTCACCTCAATCCTACTTTGGCAATCTCGGGCCGGTTGCTTAGACCAACGTCTTCGAATGCACTGAATGCGTCTGCTGCCATCACCTGGCCAATTAGAGAGAATGCAGGTATGATCTTTAGAACAAAAGTTCTTTAAACAATTGAAAGGTATTCATGATACCGTCAAACAGGATGTATTTTTATTTCTTACGAATGTTGTTGCAGTATTTGTGTAACATCACCTGGCCAATCGCAGAGAATGCAGGTATGATCTGCAGAACGAAAGCTCATTTATGCAATGGAAAAGTACTTATGATATGTAAATGTCTTCCTGACCATACACATTTCTCAGTTCATAATGTGCAGGTGTCGCATTTTGGAAGAAGTAATACACAGAATCCTATGGAGCAGACATTTGACTGGAATCGAAGGAGTTAAACCATCTTTTCAGTGTCAAGCAATCATTAAACACTGAAAACTAAGGCTAAAAAAATCTTATATAACTGTTATTAAGATGAAAAAATAATCTGTCCTCTTTTCAATTTTTCATTTCCTTTTCTTAACCCCATATGTGGGTCAATTATCCTGAAAGACTACAACCAAATGAAGTTACCAAGTTTTACTATTTTCTAAATAGTATTTACTAATACAATGTCGGGTCACGATATGAAACATTCATAGTATATTCAATCAATAGTTGTTTTGAGAAGACCACTGGGAGATATCACATGATGATCACAGCATGATTGTAGCTGAATATGTAGGATTGGTAGAGTATGACATGAGGAAGACTCAGAGACAAAGCAAGCTGTGCTCTCACCTCTGCCCACTTGTAGGAGTAGTAGCCGGCTGCATAGCCAGAGGCAAAGATGTGCTGGAAGGAGCAGGGGAAGTGGTCCTCCTAGCAACGGTCAAGAAACAAAGACGCAACGGTCAAGAAACAAAGACAAGTTATTCTTTCAAAATCTGAAAGAGAGAGTGTCAGTGTCAAAGACTGATACTCGGACACACACAAGTTATTCTTTCAAAATCTAAAAGAGAGATTATCAGTATCAGAGATCGATACTCTCTCTCTCTCAGATTTTGAAATACACCTAAAGTTACTTGCAAAACGAACTATAAATTCTTCACACTTTCTCCAAACCTTCCTCATTTCTTTCTTCTTTTCTCTGTATAAATACTTTGTGACTAGTTCACAACTCTCATCGTCACCCTCTTCTTCTACTTCTATTTCATCCCATTTATTTTCAGTTCAAAACACCGAAAATTAAAGAGCTAAAAATAGTTTTATGTAAATGTTATCAAAATAAATATAATCTCCCCTCTTTTCATTCTTTTTTTTACTTTCTTCACCCCATAAGTGGGTCAATTATCCTGAAAGAATAAAACTACATGCTGTGTGATTCTTGCATCAATTGACTACCCCCTATGTTTCTAAAATTGAATTCATTAAAGGAAAGGGGAGGAGTGATAGACCCGTGCTGCTGTCATCACCAGATTGAAAAGATGTTATTATTTCAAGACGATTCTTCCTTGATGACCCACAAGCTACTGTATACGCCATATACCTCGCGAGTCTCATTTTGCGCATATCAGGACTTCACGACAATTTCGTCAGTAGTTAAATTCACGATTGTGGAGTAGTAGTACTAGTAGTACATGGACTCGAGCACGTCGTATTCTGAATTTTGCATGCTGTTAAATTCATGAATAGTCCAGATTCGTGAAATTCGCTAAAATAAAAACCCGCGATATAAATGGCGTATACAGTAGCTTGGGACCTAAGGTCATGACCAAACGGCACTCTATTACTTGCAGGTCCCATAGTTTTGATCATGTCTCCCCCTCACCATCCCTGGAGAAAGATGATTTTGTGGAGCGTATGAGGAGGAAACTGACCTTGAGTGGTTTCATGATGGTGTATTCATCAGAGATTCTCGACATTATTTCTGGCCAGGGATCATCACTGTTTAAAAGAAAAAATGTCAGCAATTCAAGATATTTACACATGTTCAGGACAAGGATGTGGGTGGTCTAACATGATATTTCAGGACTTAATGTGATGACATCACTTTTAACTTGGAGCATGATATAGAAAAACAAATTGATATATTAGAGAGGAATTATGCAATATGACACAAGAATGTAGCAAAAGGAGTCCCAATTTGTAACAAACATACTTCAACCCAACACAAAATGGTCAATGTGAGGATTTTAGATTTTGATTCGATGATCCAACAAGATTGTCATTATCAGTGGCAGCTGCAAACTTCTCCCATACCAATATCCCTTAAAGCACTATGAAACTGCAATAAAAACATGATTGATTATAAATTATATATTAACACACAGACCAGCAAAAGTTTTAAGAAAAATCTCAAATAAAAAATATGGATGCTGTAATTTGTTCTACTTGTATTCAATTCAAGATGCCCCCTGTAACAATAATGATAAAAGTAGTTTTTATTTAAACAGTACCTTATATGAAACAGTATCATCTGAACATGATTACATAGACTGGAGTATATACCCGAGGACCTCACCTGGTATGAAGCTCCAGGTCTAGAGCAGCAAAGTAGAGCTGTCTCAACATCGCAGAGCCTGCACGGTACTTCCGAGCTGAAAAGAATTCATACAGGGGGTAACAGGGTCCAATAAGGGCTTTTCACCATAAAGGGAAACCGTTAAAATGATTATCTGCTTTGACATATAGTGAAAAATGCACATAAAGATCACCAAAGGGAGACAAGAGGTGTTTTTTTTTTTTTAAATATTTTTCTTGTATGGTTTAGAGGGTCTTTCCCATCGCAGTCCTGTGACTAAATTAAGTCGGATGTTACAATTACTGCCCTGATCACTGAATACAAGAACATATCATGCACACATGTGCACCATCTCCACTCCCTGGGGAGTATACCTTGCCTGATGCACATCAAGATCATTCACATAATCATCCACCTCCTATCCTACCAGGTACCCATTTATGATCCTGGGTGGAGAGCAGCAATGTGGATCAAGTATCTTTTCTGAAGGACACAAGTGCCATGGGTGGGATTGAAACTGGGACCTTGAGATCTTCAGTCACAGTTCACAGCCACTACACCATGACACCTCCAAGTCTTAGCAGAAGTACTACTCTATTTCCTTATGCTTACCATATTATCACATCTGTTTATTAACATGCATTGAGTGAATTCATTTCCTATTAATTTATCAACAGTAAAACTTGTTTTTGTTCCATGCAAGAGCGTACCAAGGCCACACAAGCACTCATCATGCATACCATCAGGGAAGTCAACCAGAAAATCTTTTACACATGGCTCAAAACGGTAGAATGTCACTTTTTGTCAGATAACTTTGCTGGACGTGTGGTACACAACTATGGAATGTGTGGCTCAAAGAAAGCAAAAATAATAAGACTGATACTGATTTTACGGGTGGGACAGTAAGTGTGCACGTGGCTCACAATTACTTTCTGAAACCGACGCGTGGTGTTTGCGCCGCATGTTTCCTACACTGGGGACCACCCTGCGTACCATCCCATCCTACCTTTGAGGACTTGTTGGAAGAGGGGCTCCGGTAGCCGGGCTCCTGTCTGGTAGTGGCTGCTCACCACGCCGATGGTGTCAGGGTCGTACAGCCAGTTCTCCATGAACTGAGAGGGCAGCTCCACGGCGTCCCACTCCACGTTGTTGATGCCAGCTGCAGCAGCGTATGGCACTCTAGTCAACATGTGCTGCAGCCCATGGCCAAACTAGGTGAGAGATGGGGATGCTTTCAGGTCTCTCAAATGGCATTTTTATGCTCTTAGAATTTAAGCTGTGAAATACTTTATGGATTTTTTGTAGCTTTGAGAGAGGTCAAAACCAAAGAACAGTAGCAGGAGAAAGTGGAGAGAGAAGGTTGGGGAAAAAAAGGAAAAGCAAAAGGTAGAGAGCAGGAATGAAAGAGAGACAGAGAGAAAAGAAATAGAAAGACAGAGTAAAGGCCTGGTCACACCGCCAGAACTTTGCTGGAGCGTTCCTGGAGCGGTGAAAAAAAGTCATCACCGCTCGTTACCGTTCACTACTGTTTAACATAAGTTGGCCTCTGCAAAGGCAACGTCGTATAACGCTCGGCCACCGCTGATGGTCCCTCTACAGCTCCAAAAATTTTGAGCTGCCCAAAATATTGTGAGCGGTGAGGAGCGGAGAGGGAGAGGAAGAGAGGGAGGGAGAAGGAAGGGGAGAGGGAGTGGGAGGGAGAGGGAGGGAGGGCGAGAGAGAGAGAGGGCGAGAGGGACACAGACAGACTGATAGAGACAGGGACAGAGATTCCCAACCTACCTCATGGAACAGGGTCTCCACCTCTCTGAACGTCATCAGGGAAGGCTTGTCTTTCTGGGGCGGGGTCTGATTGCAGATGAGGTATGCCACTGGCTTCGTTCCCAACAGTTCACTCTTACCTACGTCAGGAAAGAAGTAAAAAAGGCAAATAGAGAGTATGAGATTCTGAATCTAAAACAACAACATTCATCCTAGCCTAGGTACTAGGCTGTGAGGTGCATGGATACAACCCAGTCTGTTAACAACTCTGTCTGGTAACACAGACTATGCCCCAATCCCATCCTTGCTCCTCCTCTCAGGAAGCCAGAGGAGCCATGACATAATTAGGGCGTAGTCTGAGTTACCAGACATAGATGTAACACATGTTAACAGATTGGGTTGTGTCCATGCACCTCACAGTCTAGTACCTAGGCTACAATCATCCATTCATGCATACCCAACGTTCATCTGATCAGTAGCTCTCAGCAATGCAAAATATTTAGATTCAGATTCAACATTTATGATAACCACTCAGTCTACAAGCATTAGCTGATTTTTAGGAGTTAGGGTTAGAGTAACAGGTAAGTACTGGGGTTACGGTTTAGGATTATGGCTCAGGTTGAGCTTTAGGTTTCGGGTGAAATTAAATTAATCTCAAAGGATAGTTTCAAGTTTGGGCTGGTAGACAAATAGGAGAAGACCCCCAAAATGGCAATAATATGAAACCATATTTCTTAGTCATGCACCAAATAAAGAAAAAAAAATCAACACACAATTAATTATCTTGCTGTTTTGGGTCACTTATGAATAAATGTAATCTCCTTCGCTAATTTCTAATTCAAATACAAAAAATCACTTTGTGAATAAAGTTTATCAATTGAAAAGTTAATTTATTTCGAAGTTGACATCCCTGGTAACAAGCCTGTAACTTGCACTATCCATGGATATACATCTCTCATGCTCACTCTGTCTTTATGTCTCTGTTTCTCTCACTGTCTGCCTCTCTTTCCCTCTCTGTCTCACTCGTTTCTCTCTCTCCTTATCAGTCTCTCTCTCTTCCTCTTTTTGGCTCTATTAGAAGCCTACTGTACATGCCATATATTTAGCAAGTCTATTTTTCCGCGAATTGGGACTTCCCGACAATTCCGCGAGTGTTTAAATTTGTGATTGTGGAGTACTAGAACTAGTAGTAGTACATGCTCTTGTGCATGTCATATTCATGTTGGGATCAAAGTTAATATTCTCATGTGGCTCGCAAAATTCGTAAATATCCCCCCTCCCCCGATCAATATCTGGCATACACAGTAGTTTTATTTTCCTCCCATCCATTCCCCCCCCCCCCTCCTCAAAACAACAAGAATGAACCAAACAGTACGTCTATAGTGTATAACCAAACAGCATGTTGAATGTGGACGATGGGGCACATTGAATGATAAGTCATGGGCACTAGCTATACCTCTCTCATTAACACAGATCAGACACAATGTAAAGGCATCTGAGGTGACCCCGACTCACCCTGGCACTGGCCCATCCAGGCCCCTCCCCTCTTCTCAGACGGCCTGGAGTAAGGGTCCAAGTAGAAGGAGGCTATGTGCTCCCCTGAGGAGGGAAGACAGACAGGCAGACAGACAGATGAGTAGGTACAAACAGCCAGAATAGACATAGACACACATAGACAGACTGACACACAAACAGACAGACACATGGACAGACATATAAACATGTAGACAGACACCAAGCAATAAATGCCTGAAGACAAACATAAAATATTTACTAGGTCCACGTAATTAAAAATATTTTTCCTATCAATAAAAAGAGATAATATTTTTCATGATTAATGGAACTCTAATCATGGCAATTAGCTATTGGTTATCAATTTGTATGTATGTCCGTCTGTCTTATTAAATGACCCATAATCATGACAGAACCATCATTTTATTATCATAAGTCAGAATCTTGTTTAATTTCAACCATGCTATCCTGTCAACATTATTACTTCCTAAAATCAAAGGAGAAAGGGAGCTCTGGGCCCCGTAACACAAAGGTTTGCGACAAAGTGCAAATTTGAAAGACAAATTCTGATTGGTTACTGGTAAGTCTTTGAACAAAAAGTGCTTGCAACAATGTTGATTGGCCATTGCCATTTTGCGATTGACTGAAAATCTTTATGTTACTACATCATACTATCCCTTACATATACACTTTCCATTAATCAATCATGTTTGGTTGATTACCATCTACAAATGGTATATTGGCAATGGTGAACTTGCTTAACACCTTCAACAAACAGTAGTAGAGTTCAATGTTTCCTCTTGCAGATCAAAGATTACATAATCATGTGATGCTGATAAATATATAGATGCAACACAAAAATTCTTACTATGTTTTTTTGAGACTGTACCTTGTTTATCAAAGATCTTGTAGAACTGCACATCCTCATGCCATTTGTCCACCCCATCGTCAGCTGACTGCAGAGACAAGACAAATGTTGATGTAATCTGTTTGACTGTTGCTTTCCATAGTAAATATGATTCATTGATCAATCTGTTAGGAAAATGACGACTTAGCACGGACTTGAACCTGGATCTACTGGTTGCCGGGCAGCGACATTACCCACCCGGCAACCACTTGGATATTATGATAATAGCTCGATACTAAGGAACTGATAACTACAAATATTGTGAGGAAGTTCTGGGACCCATATCACAAAGAGCTACGGCTGATTGTACGATTGATCTTTTGAATGAACAATTGATAACGATCGTAAATCTGTGTCACAAAGAACCTACGATCGATATTGAATGTAGTTTGTGTGGATCGATCGTAACTATAAGATTGAACACAAAATCACGCATTGACTTTGACTTGCAATAGATAACAGTGATGATTCGTGATATGGTTAGTTGCAATAGATAGCAACTCACCCTTTGTGATACAGTGCCCTGATCCAATTTTTATTTCCACTTCCATTGTATTTACACAATTTTTTTGGGGGGGTCTTGACTTTTGGGAATGAGATATACACGTACACAATGCCATAGTGATTATGGTAATGGTTAAAGTGTGGAAACACACTGACCTGGATGGAGACTGAGAAGAGAAAGGAGGTCAGGTTGAAGAGGCCTTGCAGCACTGTGGGTAGGGGCAAGAACGGCCGCAGGTCCTCATCGTTGAAGCTGTTTAAAGATCAACAATTCATCGTCAGATTTCGATTTATCAAACTCACAAATAAAGCACAAGGCCCAAAACTACACCAACAAAACATAAGAACAAATATTTCAAGCACACCAACTGTTTTAGTTATTAAATAGACCTGGTTTTGACCCATATACATGTAGATGTAAGACTGAATGTGAAGAATTGAAAATAGACCTAGTTCTGACGTAAACAGACGTTAGACTAAATGTGTAGAATTGTAATTAGACCTAGTTGCGACCTAATTAGATGTTAGACTAAATGAGTAGAACTGTAAATAGACCTTGTTCTGATCTAAACAAATGTTAGGCTGTGACCTAATGGATGTAAGAGTGTGCAGACTTGCAATTAGACCTGGTTCTAACCTGAACAGATGTTCTCGCTGCCTCTCAGACCAGAACGCAATGTCCCAATGGCGCAGGTCTCCTGAGAAACCCTCTGCTGTGGCAAAGGACTGCAGCTGGGCCAGCTCTCTGGGGAGAGAGAGAAAGGGAAGGGGGAGGGGAGAGAGACAGGGGGTAGAGAGAGAGAGGGAGAGACATACAGGGGCACAGAGAGAAGGAGGGGGAGAGAGAAGGAGGGGAGAGAGAGAGAGAGAGAGAGAGAGAGAGAGGAAGAGAGAGAGAGAGAGAGAGAGAGAGAGAGAGAGAGAGAGAGAGGGGGGGAGAGAGGGGCAGGCAAGAGAGAGGTGTACATAGAGAGATAGAGAGATACAGACAGAGGGGGATGGGGAGATAGAGGCAGGGTGGAGAGAATGGGTTACAGAGAGAGGGATAAGGACACTTAGAGCTGAATGGCATCTCAGTATAGACCATTTCGTAATTACACCATGGTAGGACAATGCACTGAATCAATACTACTGGACTGCTGACTGGGATTGTTTCATGAAGCTGTGTTGGATGATGGATGTAAAGACATTTTTCAGTGTGCCCGGAACAACAATAGAAGCAGATGCACATGGTGGGATGTTCTTTCACTACCTTCTCAGAGCTGAATAGCTGTTGCCATATTTGCATGATGATAGATTAAAATGTGGTCCACTATCTAATGAATTCCCATTTCACTCTGTGAGTTTGGGAATTGACCGGAGGTCATTTACTAAAAGCAATAATCTGCTAATGCGCAAATTGCAATTACGAAATGGCTTATTAAAAGAGGTGTACTGGGTTAGGTCAGCTAGTCACACATATGTTTTTGACTTAGTTTTTCAGATTGATTATAATTTGAATTTACCAACATTACATTAACATCACAAACATATAACATGAACCTCATCATTTAGATCTTTTATCTCAATAACACATCCAACCACTAGTTTTTGTAGCAATATGAACATTAGCTTGGAAACACAATCACATAGCATCTTTCCATCACTCCCTAATGTGTAGCATTCATGGGGTGAAGAAGGAACACCTCAAGACGCTCACCTCCTTGCTGCCTCCTTGCTCTTATCCCTGAGACTGTGGATCAGCTCCCAAACCTTGCCTGCCTGCCCAGCCATCTTAGACTCCAGGGAGAGAGACGCAAAATCCTGGTATCCTAGCAACGCTGAGATCTCCTTCCTGATAATTTTATAGGAGCAATAAGTGTGATAATAAATGGATTCAAAAAATGTTGCCCTGTACCCTACACCTTCTTTCGTCCTCCTTTTCAATGTTTTATTTCTTCATATCTTCTTTCTTTTCACCATATTTCTTGCTGCTTCTTTTGTGTCATCCATCGTTTATAGCTTTTATTTCATTCTTCTCTTACTTTTTGACATTCACTTCCCCCAGTCTCCATCTGTTTAATCCTCCTTTTACTTCACCTCCCTTGTCTCATTTTTGAATTTTTTTTTACTTTTCCTTAATCATTCTTTTACTCTTTTCGACTTTTTCCTTTTCTTCTTCATCATAATTGCCATCTTTTTTCTCTCTCATCCTCCTCCTCCCCCTCCCCCTCCCCCTCCCCCTCCCCCTCCCCCTCCCCCTCCCCCTCCCCCTCCCCCTCCCCCTCCCCCTCCCCCTCCCCCTCCCCCTCCCCCTCCTCCTCCCCCTCCCCCTCCACACAGCCAATCCCACCTGAGTCTGCGGATCTCTTCAATGATGCCGCTGTTATCCTGGCTGCCGCTGGAGGCCCTGGTGACGTACGCCTTGTAGACGGTCTCTCTCAGATCACCGCGAGTACTGTGCTTCATGAACGGCTCAAAGCACGGCAGGTCAAGGGTCAACCGCCAGGGCCCTTTCTCTGGGTTGATCCTGATAAACAACAACAACAACAACAAATATTATCTACTCACATGTAGTCACTATCCACATCTGACATGAGTCTAGCAACTCTGATATATGTAACGCATCAAATGGCATCAAACATCGCATCAAACATGCCGGTGCAATGTTCTCAAAAAATTCTTGTAGTCATAACAACTGGAAATCAAGTTAGACATGTAGATGCTACCCCTCCAAATGTGTGGTGGTCATTACAATTCAAACTAGAGTCTGACAAAGATTCAGTAGATTATGGGTGTCCTAACATTATTTCAAACATGTTGGAATGGGTTGTTTCAATATTTCTTTAAACTAGAGAAATTCCTCTATCACGCAGCCGATAAATATGCCCCTGCCTTTAAAGCAGCATAAAAAGAAGTGCAATGAAAATCATGTAAGGTATGTGTGCGCAATGAGTATGGAAAATGTGGAGGTAATAATGATTAACCATTTAGGTGTATTCCTTTGGATCACTGTTTTGATGAAACAAAACCAGTATGAACAGTCAGGACCCGTGTGGCTTATTATTCACTCCTAGGCCCTGTAACATAAAGAAAGGTTAGCTAATTTTCAATCAAGCGCTAATAGCAATTCATCGCTAAAATCCATAGCATGAAGCCCCTTTCTAATCAAATGCTACGAGTGCTTGATTCATTGCGATCAATCGCTAATCCATGAAAATAGCATTTTATCACGCTAAGTTTTATTTTTGTAAAATGACAGAGAGTACAGCTTATTCAATGCGAGCTGTTACCACTGAAAGAAGACTGCTTGCAACAATGGAGAAACCGACAGTAAGTATCTCAATAGTTTATTATTAGTTCTCCATATATCAATGTATCATGACATCTTGTGCCAATGGATATTGATAATCATTAACCTACTTGCAATTCTTCAACCTCTTTCTCTTCTAAAATTATACTTACAGCTACCATGATGGATGCTTGATAAGTAATCAATCGTAGAGTCTACGAACGATTCAGGGGACTGCCATTGATTTCTTCGATTCATATCAATCGTAGTTTTCTTTATGTTATGGTTCTAAGACTGATATCAATTGTAGGATCGATTCAGGTTTTACAATCACTTTCTATGATTGATGTCAATCATAGTCTCTTTATGATACAGTTATACGACTGATATTATATCCCTCATTAATATATTCCAGTTCGTTGATTGGTTAAAAGCGTGTCACATGACCACAAATAGATGAACTATTTGAAGGAAGAGAGCTCAGAGGGAAGAAAAGTACTATTTTGTGACGTCAGAGGGAAAAAAAGTACTATTTTGTGACATCATGTAAAAAATAGTCTCTTTTTCCCTCTGGACTATCGATATCCGGGCTATCGGTGATCGATACAATTTTCATTGATTCATCCCAGGTAAATGCGTGACACGCAAAATCTACACGTTACATTTCTTTCCAGCTGCTTTTTGGCGTTTTAGTGGAAAACTCGCGGTGTTGCGGCCGAGGTGCAACTTGAATTTCCGTTGGTTTCCTCAAGCCGCAGGAAATGACAAAACATCTGAATTGGGCTCGTTCGGAGCTTAGAGCATGGACATTATATTACAAGGTCCACGGTAAGGATTAAATTAATGAACAACGAATATATTGAATATATGAAGGATATAAAAAACATATATTTCATTATCTTTATTCAGAACTTTGTGGAATCTATCGGTCCCCTCGGTGCAGTGGAGGGTGTGCGGTAGTACCGCATGCCCTCCACTTAACCTCGGTGCAAATAGATTCCACAAGATCCCTCATGGTCATGAAATATTTGTATACTAGTCGTACGATTGATTGAGCGGTTCTACGATCAATCAATGATCATACGATCAATTGTACAATTTTATGTTATGGGGCCCGGGAGTGAGCATTGGAATCTATCATTACCCAAAATGAATACATTGCAATCAAGTGTATCACAGCCGTAGCAACAACTCTAGAAGGAGGGTGGTGGAATAGGAGGAGCAAAGTCCAGTGTCATGAGGAAGAGGAGATGTTCTTACTGCTGGGCATCAGGTGCAGCTGCTGCGGCTGCCATGAGCTGCCGCAGGGACGCGGGGAGACCCTGTACATCGCCCTCCTCTTTCAGGTCCAGCGTGTAGGCCTTGGTTGCATCCAGGACATTGTTGCTGCAGGCAAACACAGGCAAACTAGTCATTAATCACGCATTCATAGCATCTTTAAAGGGCATATGCTGTACTGGGAAGGCAAAAAAGCCTTCAAATTGTATTTGTTAGCAATCTTCTTGCCGAAGGTCTTAAATTCATGTATTGACCGTTTTAGAAGCGTGCTGAAAGTTATTTGCCCTCAAATGATCCACATATGGAGTAATTAATTGATTTAATCACTCATTACTCCAAATGTAGATAATTTGAGGGCAAATAACTTTCAGCAAGCTTCTAAAATATACAATACATGAATTTAAGACCATTGGCAAGAAGATTGCTAACAATTACATTTTGAAGGCTTTTTTTGCCTTCCTAATACAGTATATGCCCTTTAATTATCACCGTTGTTCATTACAACTTTTCACTATCATCATCCTCATCCTCATCATCATCATCATCATCATCATCAACATTTAAAGTGTGTTTTTTCCATTTTCTAGGGTTGGACAGTTCATTTCCTTGATATGGCTCTCCTCCATACTGCCCTGTCATTTGGGTCAAAGTGGGTAATGTTTTACACTTTTAAAGACATGCAATTACTATCCTGCAAAAGGAATACAAAAAAAAGGAATAAAACTTCCTCTATTTTTCAGACATACAATTTTAAGGCCCAAGGCCCCGTATCAAATAGAACTACAATTGATTGTACGATAGATAGACCCAATGACATGACCGATGATATATGATTGTATGATCGATAAAGCAATTGTATAACCGATCCATTAATCGTACGACCAATATATTGTACAGTATCTATTAATCTAGCAAAGTGGAGCTTGATCTCAATGAAGATTCAGGGTTAAAGTCTCAACTGAAGTTACTGCTTAAGTTTAGTGAGTTGGAACTTGACTTCATTGAAGTCACTGCTTAATATAGCGAGTTGAAGCTTGATCTCACCTGAAGTCACTGCTTAATTTAGCGAGTTGAAGCTTGATCTCATTGAAGCGGTCCTTGTCCTTCCCGGTCAGCTCGGCACCGCCGTGCCTGGCCTCACGAACGGCAGCCTCCAGGATTCTCCTCTGCGCTAGGTCAAAGGTCAAACTATCGGCACGCTCAGACAGACCCTGGATCGTAACAAAGAGGCAAACAACTCTTTTTGATTTGTTGCATGATAGAGAACTCATGAGAAGATAAATACACCTTCAGTACAAAAATGAAGTAATTCTGAGATGACATCAAATCAAATAAGGAAGTAAGTTAATATGTTTTGTGTTTGATTAGGTCTTAGAAATATGTACTTCAGTACAATTGGTATCATTTTTTACAACAAGAAAAACAAATTGTCTAACCATAAGTTTAGGTGCATTTCTTTGCAAGCCTAAAATGTTCATTTAACCTGTTTACTATGTGAACCAGCTATACCTGGTTCCCAAGTGTCCTACTTAGAAATAGGTACCGGGTTTACCTGGGGGTGTTTCACCAAGCTGTTCGTAAGTTACGAATGACTTTACGAATGACTGGTGATCCCACCTTGTGCTAAATCAGACTCTCAATGAGCAAAGTGTGGTAACGCATTTAGTACAAGAAGGGATCACCAGTCGTTCGTAAAGTCATTCGTAACTTACGAACAGCTTGGTGAAACACCCTCCGGGTATACCTGGTCCCCAGACACATACTAATGTCTGCTTGTTTTAAATACTTTGTCATTCTCTTTGAATGTGGTTGATGCGTGCAATCAGAATTGTTCAGCTACTGTTTAAGATCATATTTGTGGAACTTCCTTGGAGAAGTGTTGTTTGAGATGAATTTTACAAAAAATTGTGTATCTGGCTCTGAACGAAGGCTTTCTACCACATTACAACATTGCATGCACTGGCGGCACCTTTTTTTAATTTTTAAAATTTGTTTTTTATGGTATAGAGGGTCTTTCCCATCGCAGTCCAGAGACTGAATTAAGAGGGATGTTACAATGTGAGCCCTGGTCGCTGGATACAAGAACATATCATGCACGCATATGTGCATCATCTCCACTCCCTGGGGAGTATTCCTTGCCCGCTATCGGCGCTAAGTCAAGATCATTCACATAATCATCCACCTCCTAACAGGTACCCATTTATACTCCTGGGTGGAGAGCAGCAATGTGGATAAAGTATCTTGCTGAAGGACACAAGTGCCATGGGTGGGATTGAACCTGGGACCTTGAGATCTTCAGTCACAGTACACAACCACCACACCATGACACCTCCACTCAGTTTAGTTTCAAAATTTTCAGTTGACACATGATGGCAATGCTCACGAGTTGCGATCACTATCAACCCTTAGAGAGAGTGGAAAGAGAAACAGGTAAAATAAAGAAAAGAAAAGAAAGAGAAGGATTGGTGGAGAAGAAACAGGAGAGAGAACAGGAAGAAAACAAATAGAGAAAGAGGCAAAAGAGAAGAGAAAGAAGAATCCATAACATGGAAAGGAAAATAAATGAAGTATAGAAACGGTAAAAGAAGAGAGAGTAGATGAGGCGCCTTGTCAAAACATCTGGGCCATCTCCTCTGTGTCCTTAGACAAACGAACGAAGGCCTTTGAACTTACGTATTTTTTTGAATCACAGTCCGAAGCTTGAAAAGACCGGAGAGGACAGCGTTCCAAAATAGTCCATCCAGTTTTTGTTTCAATCCGCCATATCGTTTGATAGTACTATAGCATGGACCCTTGTAGGGTCCATGATTATAGTGAAGAAAAGGACTGCATTCATCTTTTGAACAAAAAAAACGCTGGCGGGTCGTATACTGAAAAGGGCAGGGAATTATCAAGCCTGTCACAGAAACAAGGCATTAGCAATATTGTGTCTCGCCCACTTACGAAAATAACAAATACAAGTTAGGTTGTAATCCAAGCAGCCCATGTGAAGTTATTTGTCAAAAGAGAGTCTTGCAGGTAAACTTTAATGTATGACCTCAAATGACCTTTGACCTTATCCTGTGACCTCCAAAAGCACCATAACATGAAGGTACCCCCAGTGCATCTATGACCCAAGTTAGGTTGTAATCCAAGCAACCTATGTGAAGTTATTTGTCAAAAGAGAGTCTTGCAGGTAAACTTTAACGTATGACCTCAAATGACCTTTCACCTTATCCTGTGACCTCCAACGGCACCATAACATGAAGGTACCCCCAGTGCATCTATGACCCAAGTTAGGTTGTAATCCAAGCAGCCCATGCGAAGTTATTTGTCAAAAGAGAGTCTTGCAGGTAAACTTTAACGTATGACCTCAAATGACCTTTGACCTTATCCTGTGACCTCCAACGGTACCATAACATGAAGGTACCCCCAGTGCATCTATGACCCAAGTTAGGTTGTAATCCAAGCAACCCATGTGAAGTTATTTGTCAAAAGAGATTCTTGCAGGTAAACTTTAACGTATGACCTCAAATGACCTTTCACCTTATCCTGTGACCTCCAACGGTACCATAACATGAAGGTACCCCCAGTGCATCTATGACCCAAGTTAGGTTGTAATCCAAGCAACCTATGTGAAGTTATTTGTCAAAAGAAGTTCTTGCAGGTAAACTTTAACATAGAAAAAGAGAGTCTTGCACATACTCTTTAATATATGACCTCAAATGACCTTTGACATCATCACATGACCTCTGACAACACCATAACATGAAGATACCCCTAGTGCTTCTATCAACCAAGTGTGGCTGCCATTGCTGTAACAGTTGCCAAGTTATGGATCATAAGAGAGTCTTGCAGGTAAACTTTAACATTTGTGACGGACGACGGACGACGGACGGACGACGGACGACGGACGGACGACGGAGGACGCCATTTGGATCCCTTAGTCTCGCCTTCACCTCCGGTGGGCGAGACAAAAATTGCACGCGGGATACCCGGATATAACCGCAGTCTTTTGTGTCTCGAACTTTTGATCAGACGCCGAACGAAGATGGAATCATCAAGTACCGCCAGCAATAGCAACTATCCCATCACCGCTTCCTACCTTCATGGCATTATAGATGACCTGACTCTGCGAGAGTCTACTGGACGCCATGACGACGGCCGGCTGTGCATCTTGGTGGGCCTCCCTGAGCTGGGGGCTGTTCCTGACCCCATTGAGGTGGCTGACCATCCCCCAGCCGTACTCCAGGGGTGCTCCCAGCCGCTCCAGGGGGTCTGAGACTTTGGGCCATGTCAGGTCACTCACAGTATAGCCTGGGGGGAGGGGGGGTCAAGAAGTTGTTTGTAAGCTACGAACGGCATTATGAACGACTGGTGACCTGTCCTTGTGCTAATTCTGCTTCTCAGTGTTGATTCCCTTCAGCTAAAGATGAAATCATCTCTTTGTAAATTTTAATTTGTGTTGTTAACAAGCATCTAAATGCAAAATTTATGATTGTCAAAATTGATTAGGATTGTTGGAACTTGAATCCCACTATGTTAAAACAGCAACAAACTAAATGTGATTTAGCACAAGAACAGGTCACCAGTTGGGCATAAAATCATTCGTCGCTTACAAAAAAATTAGTGAAACATCCCCAGGAGTGATTGGGGTTACTTGCAAGGAAGAATAATGCACATTGACAAAAAGGGAAGATTTAGCCCCACAATACGAGAAAGGGCACTTTACAAAAAATCCTCCTTAGGTGTAATGCAAAACATATTTCCAAGTTTTAGTGATGAGGCTTCTTGAGATAATTACAACGTTTAAATTATATATGTTTTCATACAGTTTTCATGTTCAGGATGAAGCACGCTCTCACTACTAGTACTGGGTGTATGCCTAAAATCCATTTTCAAAATATTTCTAGTTGTATGCGTCATGACATCGGGCTTGAAAAATTAATCTTTACCCTGTTTTATAAATCGTAAATAGTTACATTAAATACGTACCCAACAATGTCTTCAGGGCCCTGTTGCATAAAACTTACCATTAATGGTAACTTTGCTGCCAATGGCCACTTTTATTGAAACCTTGAATTTGATTGGTTGTCGAGTGGTGTTACCATGGTAGTTACCATTGATGACAGAATTACCATCAATGGTCAGTTTTATGCAACGGAGCCCGGGATTGTGTCCAACCTTTATAAGTCTGTTCGATGTCTCCAATGCCCTTCTCAAAGTCCCTGACCAGCTTCTGCATGCCCGGAGCCACATGGCTAGCGTCAAACGACTGGAACCTCGGCAACCCGTCTTGCTGGAGCAGAGAGTTCTCAGCATCCGACACCGCAGTACAGAACTGACTGAACTGCTGCACATACCTGCGTAATAGACAGGTGTCAAAAAGCACAATGTAGTTTTTAGACGCACATGTCACTACTCATCAGAAAATATCTAAATATTTCAACTACCAATGACCAGGGTCCTGTTGCATATACATGTAACTTCCCATTGATGGCAACTTCGCTACCAATGGTAACTTCTATGGAAACATTGAATTTGATAGGCTGTCGAGTGATGTAACCATGGAAGTTACCATTGATGAAAGAGTTACCATTAATGGTAGTTTCATGCAACGGGGCCCAGATAGTTCATCTTAGAAATGACCAGAGAAGACCAAATTTTAATCTAGTACTCCTATTACTCTATTCCCTAAAAATTTGAAAACCCTCTCCTCATAATCGGTGACAGCTTTAATGTACACTCCAGCTCAAAGGAATTGGCATCTGGGAAAGGGAAGAAAGGGAAGGAGCCGCAGTTTTAAGCAGCGGTATTTTGTCCAGTTCAGCATGAAACACAATGCTTTAGCCTAAAGAGCATCATGTTTCATGCTGAACTGGACAAAAACTGTGGCTCCTTTCCTTATTTCCCTTTCCCAATGCCAATTCCCTTGAGCTGAAGTGTACCCTATTCCTGATTCTGGGTAGGAATCTTGGGAACTGGAAATACCCAGTTCCTGCAGTCAATGGATTAACACAAGGTTTTCTGTTCATTTTACACAGATTACCAACAGGTACCTGCACAAGCACTGGTTTTGAGCACTCTACACCTCTTAGCTCAGGCTAATTCAAGAAAGAGCCTCCGTGTATTTGATTTTCCTTGAGAGTGTAAATGCACAGCATGGTGTAAACTTCAGGTTAAAATAGTTGTATTCACTCCCCCCCCCCCTCTCATCCCCTATTCCAATCTTACAGAACATAGAACATAATGTTTGTATAGTACCTCTCTATGAAACTTCCCATAGCTGTGCAGTAAAGGTCATGAGGTTTCACACCAGATACAATGACAACTAAGACCAAGATGAGGGGTAGCATAATGATTCTCCTGCAGTTAAAAGATCAAGGTATAATGGGTACAAATTATTGCAGATTGTGTTTTTACCCTCTCATTATATACCACGTGCTAGTGAAATCACAGGATGTTAATGCTTGTCATGCTTGCCAGTGTAATAAATGCGTACCTGGCAGAATTTACTTCAAGTATGATGGGCCCGGGATAATGGGATCAACTATTGCACTGAATATGGCTGCATGTCTATCAGGGTAATACTTGAGAGCTTCTAGGGTCTAGACTACAAAGCGATTTCTAAAGCTGATTAATTCAAAATTAATACTTTGGTTAAATATCAGAAAAGAAATTTTAAAAAAGGAGAAAATCAATGAACATTTCAACAATCTGAACTTATTCATCTGCACTTTTGAGCTCATCATCCATGGCTTGGTCTCATTTTAATCTAAGCTACAACTGTTTTTTTGTACCAGCCGTACGAAGAAGTTGCTCGTACTGCCAATATTGGGTCCAACATATCTGAACAATAGTCAATATAAAAAGAATATTATCATGACAATAAGAAACATGAGGGCATGAAGTTGAAGCACAATGAAAATTGGAACTGGAAGGAGTATAATTAGTAATTACATACATTTAAAAACACAACATCGACAGTCAGACATTGATGCACACCTGTATCTCCCTGGAACAGATAGCCCGACGCCCCGGCACCCACCCCCGGCCCTGGCCGGGCAGGTCATCATCCGACGTCCGATGCATCGCACCGTGCTCGATGAAACTTTCATAATATTCATGGTTCACTTTTGTTATTTCAAGTTTTAATAGTTGGACATGGTCGAGAGCATACCCGTTAATTTTAATATGATTTGAGGTTCGCGTGTTCTGTTTAGCTGTGCCTTATAATGTGGAGTATAGAATTTTGCGTGATTAGCTGTACGCATGCTGTCCAATCTTGAGCGTGTATCCATAAAGGTAAAGATACGGTCTTTGATAAAGGTAGTGGGCGCGCGCATGCAGCATGCATGCTGCTGCTGCGATGCCCAACGTAGACCGCCATATGCAAGTGCGCGGCCGTCCGGCCGGGTGCTCGTGCGCACCAACGATACGCGCACGCCACTCAAGTTTTTGACAATTTGCGGTTTTAACGCACAATTCGGCTGATTGAGACAATTTGTACGATTATGTAGGGGGCCAGTTCATGCAATAGAATGCCAGCGATATCTCATTTACAACGCAATTCTGACATTTGGGACACCGCAGTGGTGCCAATATCCACTTCCAAAAATAAAAGGATAAGAAAGTTATGTTAGAAAAAAAGTTAACTGTTAAAATTTTGATTTTGTGACGTCACGTGCGAGGTGCTTATTCCCAAATGTTGTGCTGTATGATTCCTTAAATTGCTCTCTTTCTGTTTTTGTGATGAAGATATATATATATATTTTTTTTATCATGGACATGTAAACACGACTTCTAATGATGTATCAATTGCACAGGTAAGTCGAAGCAATCGACATTTAAATAAAAGAATACCTTCACATCTCGCACGTGACGTCACAAAATCAAGTTTTAAAAGATTATAACTTTTTTGTTATCCTTTGACGGATTCGTTAAATGTTTCCTGATATATTTCTTTCACGTTTCTGCTTTTATTGAAACCAACTCCAGGGTGGACTACTCCTTTGAATTAGCAATACGCTGACCACCTGTGTGTTGTTTCAACCCGTCCCCGTTGTGGGTATACAGGCGAAACGCGCGTTCGCGACGCTGTGAACGTTACTCTGGTAACGGAAGTTTTTTTTTAAACAGATCTACACAGTTTCAATAATGCGACAGCAAATACCAACCCTCCTCCCTCCCCACCCCCCCCCCAAAAAAAAAAAAAAAAAAAAAAAACCAACAACATTAAGGACAATTTGGAAGCGATTCAACAAGGGTTGGAGAAAATCAATAGTGGAAAATCACGGAGAAACGCAATTTCTAAAGACGGACACGGCATGCACCCACAACTTAGCCAAATAGTCCACCTTGAAATAAAGTTGTTTTTAATAACTTGCGTGCCACGTGTGAATTTGCTCACATTTTAACACACAGTTTTCATACGTCTACCAGCTTACTTGACACCCAAAGGGTTAATAAAAGCAGAAACAATGACATGAAAGCATTGGCGGAAATCCCGGGGGGGGGGGGGGCCGGACACAATATCAAATGTCCCCCCACTATTTTCGGTCCTGTACCCCTAAAATATCATCATCACCCCCCCCCCCCCCCCCCCCCCCCCCCGCTCAGCGACTTCTTGATGAAAAACATGTCCCCCCACCTTCGGGGAGCGATTTCCGCCCTTTCATGAAAGAGAAGTTAGTGAAGGTTTGATGAAAATTCGTCAAAGGATAAGACATTTTAAATCTAAAAATGTAAAAAGATTGTTTAAAATTTTGATTTTGTGACGCAAAATGCTCTCCCGTAATATGTGGACTTCCGAATGTATTTACGTATGTTTTGTGTCGCTGATATTGTGTTCATGATCAATTAATGATGTTTTTATGGGGTAACAAAAACATCACCAGCTCTGGTTTGACCACTACAGTTTCAGTTTATTGTATAATTTTAACATTTATTTGATGTGCGTTTTTCAATGAGCTGATAAAATAATGATTTACAAACTAGAAAAGTACATGATGTGAGAAAATATGCAATTCCAAATGTTATCTCTAAAATTGGAATAGCTACTCGTTCATGGCGGCCATTTTTGAGAAAGAAATGGCCACCAATGCTCTTCTGGCTTAAATTCAAGAGGGCTCAATATCCAGATTTGCGTAAAATGCATCATTCTTCATATTAGCCAAATTTGGTGCTTTCAGACAAAAAATGATTAACTAGGTCAATATATTATGGTATGCCGAGCTGGACTATCTCTCTTTGGGGAGCTTGCGAAGAAATAGAGAATGGTGCAGTCACACCCCTTTTTAATAGGTTAATCTATGCTTTACAACCTAAAAACCTAGGCTATAGTGTGCGCCTATAGTACAATAGGGTATTTCTGATTTACTAGTGTCCCAGACACAATTTTGATAATAGGGACATCCCGCAGTGGTGCCGATATCCACTTCTTATAAGAAATATGAAAAACAAATTAATTCTATCCGATTCAGACTCAAAGAGGTTTATTAGAGAGGCAACCGTTACACACCGCAGTTCTAATTTGGCTACTTTACAGTCTTGTGTGGCGCCTTCGTTGCAGCGTTTCGGTGTGAGAAATGGTTTGACCTATCGAATTTTCAGATGAACGCGCGACAGAGACAAATGTGCGACTTTTTTAACCTAAGAAATAAGCAATTTTTGTAGTATAAATAATCACATTTAACCTATGGAGGAAGAAGACAGAAAACCGGGTAAATTTTGACATTCTTTATTTATAAGTAATATGATTGAATTTGGCGTGTTTCCCCCGGAATAATGTGTTTTGTATGGTCACTGTTATGTCTAGGCTGGGGTTGCGTGCGTGTGGATTGTCTGACTGTGCGTACTCTATAGTACAGTAGCGTCAGTGAGTGAGTGTCCTTTCATTGGCGTGCCTTTTGGTTGTGTGTAAAACGTGTGTGCTTCTGTTGTACTGCCCGCTTTGCTGCCATTATTACGTTCATCCAATGCCATGGGCATGGCATTATCAGCATTAACCACAGGGTAGATCCAGGCCTTTATGATGTATGAACTGAGTATGCATGGGCTCTATGAAATGGGGCATTTCAAACATTAACACGATGGTTTTTTATTACCTCTCCTGTGAAGCCATGCCATGATCAATGACCCATGTCAATGTCGACAATGTCAATGAGATTTCATGCATGTTTTTTTTTTTTTTTCAGAGTAAACAAACTCATGATTCCTGGTTCCTGCCTGAGTAGGCAAATGAAAATTTCAACTTGATTAATTCTTGACAAATTTGGTATCAACTGAAAGGTCTAGGAAAGACAAGTGCAGTAGATTTGAATTATTCAAATTTGATTGTTATTGAAGAAATTACAGCATTTTAAAAATTGCAAAACACTGCTTTTTTGGAAATGGAAATTGTACAGTATATCAATAGGACATAAAAATGTTGTGACTAACAATAGATCCGAACCGGCCCTAAAAATGATGTCATAATTCACATGCAAACGCGACGGGTTAACCCACAAATCTACGCCGCCGCTGCTTCGCGGTGCAGCTCGCGGGTTAGCTAACTTGTACACATAGTACTGACATGGAAAATAGTGGAGAATGAAAAAAGTATTTTGCAATGATAAATTTTCATCAAAATTTCGAAATGTGTTAAGTATTAATCAATATAAATTTTATCACAACTTTTGCAATAAGCTATAGATATGGGTAGATCTAAGAAGCATTGGTGGATATGCCACAAATTAAAAAAATGGTGCTTAAAATCCCTACAATTTACATAGTATAGTAGCATCTTCCTGATATTCCAATGCCATGGACTGATGAAGACTTTGTAAAACTTAGATTTGTTTTTGTCTCTTCCCAAGCAGAGAGGAGGCGGCGTAGTCGTAGCAGGGACAAGAGGAGCCGGAGCCGTGACAGGGATAGGAGGAGCCGTAGCAGGGACAGGGGCAGGAGTAGAAGGAGCAGGAGCCGCTCACGATCAGGGAGCAGGGACAGGAGCAATCGGGATGGCAGGGAGAGCAGGGATAGCAGAAGAGGGAGGAGGAGGTGAGAACAAAGCAAGGACATGTACACTCGTTCCTCCTGTCTTAAAGGGATATACAACTGGGCTTCTGTGGCACGATATTGTTCATAGAGGGCGCCGCAATTAACGGTGTTCAGCGGCGGTCTTATCAGCCCCCACCCTAATGCCGGCACTGCCGTGCCCTCAAGATCTGCAAAACTGTGGCAATCTTGTGGTAAGTCTCAAATCGAGGTGTTCTGGCGCATGGCCCGGCTCGGGTCAGATTTGACGCAAATCGAGGTGTTCCTGAGTGCAGCCCGGCTTGGTTAACATTCGGGCTCATTTTGTGTACATGTACCATAGCGTGTCAAAGACTGTTTGTTGCTAGTAGCACATATGCACAAGATCGCCACTAACACAGTTTTGCAAATCTTGAGGGTGGGAATTCTTTTTTATGTACCAGGTAAATGGGCTTTTCAAGCATTATTCTAAACAAATTTTTGGAGAGAGTGTGTCTTCCCTTCCCTATCCCTGGTGTGATTTTTCTTCATTTTTATCACCATTTATCTCATGTACCGATGGAATTATTCTGATGAGGTATAAATATGAATACATATATGCTTCATATGATCGGTCAAATAGAATTGTGCTTTTGCATTTCTTGTGTCCTCTTTAGTCTATGGGAAGTCATGACCTACTGGAAACAAATTACTTAGATTTTTGTACTTCTGACTACTGGTATTCATCAGTCCGCCATAATGGCACTTGGCTATGTTTGTTGACAGACTCTCTGGGGGAGTTTTGTAAGCTTTTTACATGTTGGTTTACAGCATATTATGCGCTTGAGTTGCTCAATATTTCTTGTCTAATTTTGTATTTGTTTCAGTCGTTCTCCTCGTGAGTCGAGGAAGAGGCGAAGAAAGCCCTACAAGTATTGGGACGTACCACCCGCTGGCTTCGAACATGTTTCTCCTATGCAGTACAAAGCCATGCAAGGTACTGTTCTATTTTCAATTTTCTTTTCCATATTTTTTTTTACAACTGATAACAACTTTGCAAAAAAGATGATTTTTAGCATATTTAACATGGAGATGGAACTTAAGCTAGCACAGCTTGTAACTAACGTCCTATAAAAATATTGAATCATCTGAAAAAATTATTTAATTTTAATATTGTAAGTGATAACAACAAGTAAAAAATTAAAAAATCTCAATGTGCTATTTTTTGATTATTCAAAGTACATATACCAGTTTACACAATTGAGCAAATTGACACGAAAATCTCCGCTGAGGGCAAACCCTAGAGACAAATTTTGAAAATATTTCATGTGGCGTTGCATCAAATTTTGTGAGATTATATGTGAAAATTGCATACATGCACAAGTCCATGTAGCAGTGTTGTTATAAACCATGTTCCTTGGAACTTTGCTTGGTATAGCATTACTAAAATCAGCAATGAAGAAGTGCTCTAAAGAGCTAGTTGTGTGAGGCAGATGTTTATAATCCTCTCATGTCTCTCCCCCTCCCTTCCCCTGTCCAGCGGGCCAGCTGCCCCCCGCTGCGGCCCCCCAGCCCATCATCCCCGAGGCCCCCATGCCCACAGCCATCCCCCAGGCCACGGCTGCCTCAGTGGCAGCAGCCGTGGCAGCAGCTACCCCTGCAGTGCCCGTTGTGGGGAGCCAGATGACAAGGCAGGCCAGGAGGCTGTATGTCGGAAACATTCCCTTTGGAGTCACGGAGGTATATGGCCACTTTTCTGGACAGTTGTATTGGTTTATGTGTACCTGTATCCAGTATGAACTGATGCGGAAAAATGTTTTTACCTTCAGGACTGTATACAGTCAATGGTTAACAATTTTAATTTCCCTTAATGTCATCTTTTGTTAATTAGATATTGATAAACTAAAATATGCATAATTGGAGACACTAAAAAAATCCAAACAATTCTGCAGCTGCGATCATAGCATGTTCATGGATCCCCATGCAATACTTCGCATCTATACAACGTTCCGTGGCCGAGATATTAGGGGATGGGTCAAAATGACCCCCCCCCCCCACCAGTCAAAACCTGCTCTCAAAAAGCCCAGTCAGAGTAGGGTTAAATGTATTAAATGTTCACGTAATGTTGGGAAGTGGTACATCCTGCTTTCTAAAGTCTTGTGCTTTTTCTTTGGAGGTCTCCGTCATCTGTGCTTTTTCTCAAGTGTCTTCCTTTGTATTTTTGATGATTTTACTTTGATGAAAATAAACTTGAATTGAATTGAAATTGAATTGGATCTGTAGGAGGCTATGGTGGAGTTCTTCAATGCCAAGATGCACAGCGTGGGTCTGGCCCAGGCTCCGGGCCCACCAGTCTTAGCAGTGCAGGTCAACCATGACAAGAACTTTGCTTTGGAGGTCTCCGTCATCTGTGATTTTTCTCAAGTGTCTTCCTTTGTATTTTTGATGTCTTTTTTTATGAAAATAAACTTGAATTGAATTGAAATTGAATTAAATCTGTAGGAGGCTATGGTGGAGTTCTTCAATGCCAAGATGCACAGCGTGGGTCTAGCCCAGGCTCCGGGCCCACCAGTCTTAGCAGTGCAGGTCAACCATGACAAGAACTTCGCTTTCCTTGAGGTAAGCTTTCTCTTTCTCACAAATAAAGTAATACATGCCTTCTGTCAAACACCAGACCAGTAACCATTAATCCAAGTTTGTAATTAACATCTTTTTTGAGGAAGAGGTTAGAGAGTTGCAAGGTGTATTTGACCAAAAGTTTAGCACTTAGAGAAATAGAGTAAATCAATCCTTACTATAATTTGTATGCCTGTCTGTATATTTGAAATTGTGTTTCTTTGTGATTTTCCATGCAATAGAGATGTAATTTTGTCCAACCAAGGGCGAATTGCTCCCAGATCGTCTTAAGGGTGTTTATTTTCTGTGATTTGGTATTTATTGTTGCGTTATTGAAACTGTTTTGATGTATGCCGATCTTTCCATCACATCCATGCATTTCGCCTGTATACATTCATTGGACTTGAGTGAAGATATTTCTTCACACTGCTGA
The DNA here is from genome assembly GCA_963669155.1 of Arbacia lixula. NCBI lineage: Eukaryota > Metazoa > Echinodermata > Echinoidea > Arbacioida > Arbaciidae > Arbacia > Arbacia lixula. Next base: position 11,475,092 of record OZ022579.1, read on the forward strand.
ACAGTGCTTTGCCAATTAGATGATTGTACTGCTGGATTGGGTGAAAATGATGATTACGTACATGTACTTGCTGCGCAGGATAGCTGCTTAGCGACACTTACACATGATGGTACTGTGCTGTATGCTGTATGCAGAATGCACGTGGTTCTAGGTCAGGCCAAGCTTATTCATCAACATGTATTGTGATGTGATGAATCTGTCAGAACGTGTAGTTGGCTATGCATGTACAATCCATTTAAAGTATACATTTTCCAACATGAAGGACACATTATTACCAGGAAAAGTGAAATATAAGCATGCTTGCGTCTAACAATATTCCAAATTACAATAAGTTAAACAAGATTATTTTGGTGATACCGGTATATCTGCTAGTAATTTTGATCTGTATATACTGGTCAAAACCTCACCTACATGTTGCTGTGATTTCTCTTATATTTTTAAATCACCCTATTATCAGTTCCGTTCAGTGGAGGAGACGACGCAGGCCATGGCGTTTGATGGGATCCTGTTCCAGAACCAGGCCCTGAAGATCCGCAGACCTAAGGATTACCAGGCCATCCCAGGGGTGTCTGCCACACCCACGGTCCATGTGCCAGGTCAGTGACCCCCCATCAATTACTAGTTGTTAAAAAACAAACAAACAAACAAACAAACATGTTTCTTTTTGTCTTTCTTTTTCTAATGTTAAAGTGACAGTGGTAATTATTTTGTAACCATTCCATCTTATTTTGTGAAGAGCATAGTTCACCTATCAAATATATTCAGTTTTCTCAACTTGAAACTGAACCCCTCATACATCTTTTTAAAGATAAATAGTCAAGCTGTCTTATAATACCCTTTATACAATAATGAAACAACTAAAGATATATGACCCCTACAACCTGAGTTGCAGAATTTTTTTGAGGGGTTTATATATTACTAGTATTCATTTCCTTGCAGAGTTCAGTTACAAGTAACATCTCTTTGTTATTCTGTATTTTTGTTCAATTCAGGTGTGGTGTCCACAGTTGTGCAAGATTCACCAAACAAGATCTTCATCGGAGGCCTACCAAACTATCTCAACGATGATCAGGTAAACTATTACACCCCGATGTGTGTCTCGCTTCTAAGAGCTCGTGGATGTGCCAAAGTTTGAGATGAATATATCCTCTACTGTGAATACAATTGCTCTGTAGTCACAGGTTTGCTCTGTATGCTTTCTTGGATTCCTTCTTTTTCTTTTCTTAAATTAAATGTTTGAGGAGGAACGCACCCAGCACAGATTTGGTGATCTCTCATAAGGAGCAAGGGCGGACGTCTTTTCTTGTCTTATTCCTTTTTTTTTTATGCAAGGGAGCAACAACATTTAGTCAGCTCTGGTATGGACTGCGGACTGTCGCTCCAAATCTGCCAAGGGATGTTTTCTCCCCTTTTATTTCCTTATTTCAAGAAGCAAAAGACAAAGTGGTAGATGGAGCTCGATGGGTTCGCTCAACATTTCTCTCCTTTTATCAGTTGTCCAAAGCTTATAAAGCCATTGTGGAGATCGGGTTTTGTGTATTTATGTGGAAACTTCCCCTTTGTCTCTGAGAACAGGTTTGTATTTATATTTAAAAATAACATCCTTTGCTCTCTGATAGCTAAACTGTTTCAGTCTGCAACCAAACACACTTGAGTTTAGAAAGATGTAGAAGTTGGTTCGTGAAGTTTATTGTACAGTTACATTACCATCCAAAAGGCTGTTTTCCTGGATTTTTTTTGTGGAATTCTCCATTCTTGAAAAGACCTGAAAACGCCTGATAATAGACATTCGCCTTGATCGTGATCAGAAAAAAAAAGCAATGAAAATGCTAATGATTATAGTCTGTGATAAAATTGAGTGTTTAGTTAGTGATATGAATATTCATTAGTGAAACTGAGTAATAACTTGTCAATATTTTTTCAAAGATAATTATTGGAGATCATGTTTGTGTTAGTGAATTGATGTACATATGTACGAAAGGGCCTTTTCATACATGTACTATGGGAAAAGGTAAGTGTTGTATTCATTAATGATTTTGATGAAAAGTAGGTGACATGTGAGGAAGAGGAGAGTGAAAGGAAGGAGGGGTGGGGCGAGGGAGGGATGGGGGGATGGGGTAAGGATTTTGGGAGGGTTTGGGGAGGCAGAGGGATGACTAATTGGGGAAGAGAGAGAGAGAGAGAGAGAGAGAGAGAGAGAGAGAGAGAGAGAGAGAGAGAGAGAGAGAGAGAGAGAGAGAGAGAGAGAGAGAGGAGGGGGGAGGGGGGAGACTGTTTACTGGAAAATAGAGGAAAGGGGTAAGATCCACGGTGTTGGGTCAACAGAAGATTGATGTCCATGTAACATTGAGATAAGATTCCAAATTGGGTGCATGTACGTCAAATATATGTTATAAGGTCTATTATAACATAGATATTGACTGGAAAAACTAGGTTGTTCACTTCTGCAATATCATGACCCAACCCCATGGACCCCAGAGACAGTGACAGACAGAGAGAGAGCGAGAGAGAAATAAAAGAAATGACCAGACAACAGACAGACAGCAATCAGACAAAGAGACAGAGTAATGGAGGGATGGGACTATAAATTATTAGCATGTTTGTGACTCGAGGTTGAGATGAATACAAATTCAACAGACACAATCATATTTGGTCACAGTGTTGGCTATATATACTTGTGGGAAGGAGTCTCAAATTCCTCTGTGGAGCTATAAGTTTCAAATCCACTTCTGCTTGGAGCATTGATTGGGTTAAATTTGTGGTAGTTTCCCCCTCAGCAGCACTTAGCTTTGCAGCGATGCGTCTAAAATCTCCAGGGACAGATCCTTAATTCTACAGCAGCTCAGCACTCAGATACAACAGTCGCAGCACTACGATAAAACATCGCAAATGTGAGAGCTTAACAAGCAGGAACTTCCCCCTCCTTTTTTTCCCGTTTCTTTGATTTCTTTACCATATAGCAGCATTGCCTCCCTTTATATTGCGCTTTTCTCCCCATGCAGGAATTTTTCCTCCCTTTCCCATTTCACAGAACAGAAAAGAAGAACAAATCATATTCTTTTCCCAAAGATATTTTTTTTATAGTTTTCTCCCAAATCTCTCCTTTTTTTACAGGGTTTAATGCAAAAATCATGCTTTATTCATTTATACCCCTAACCTGAATAGTTCAGAGTCTTGACTATTTTGATGTTTACAAACATTGTGTTAAATATATATTTTCTCCCCTATTCTTAGTCTTAATTTGCCATTTCAATGTTATGATATATTTTGGCATCTTTACCATGAGTATAGGCAAGCATATGAAAGAAATACCAGTGTGAATATTCTAGAACTTCAGCTACAGTATTACTTGAATCAGTAAATGTGAAAGTGAGTAGTATTCATAATGTAGTGTAGGCTTGTTATTTCCAGCCATACTTAACAGTTTCTTTCTCTCGTTTCTTCCCGTTTCTTCCATTTTTCCTCCATTTTCTCTCCTTTTATTGAAATGGAAAAGATATTTGGGGGATGAATTGATAAACGTCATGAGAATTTTATCAGATCAAACCAAAATTTGGGAGATGCTCATTAGCAGTGATAAAATATGTTTTGGGATTAAAGACCAGCAAAAAAATAGTTTCTTTTGAAAGTAATCAGCAATATGCCATGTGAATCATCTGCAACTTGATTTGAGCATCAATTCGTGGAATTGGAGTGGCACTTTTCATTTTTGCTATGATGGCAGCGCAGCTTTCTCAGGTAATTATGGTGGACTCAAGTATTTTTTTTTCACAGTATTATGATGGATGTTATACAGAAAACAAGTGGAGAACTTAACAAATACCTTTGCTCCTGTTTCCGAAGTTACAAATACAACAAATTATGCGCAGTTGGGCAGAGCTGGATATATCTGCAGGGAAATATAGGTGCACAGAAATATTTTCTGTGAATGTAGAAAAACATTTTTTTAGAAGAATTATCAAGTCATCTGTATGCTTGATGGATTTTTATTTCAGTGATCACTGAATATTCCACATATTGTGCTTGAAGTTCATTATGATTAATAGCATTTTGTGAACAGTGCACACGTAACCACATAAAAGACAACTTTTTTTTTGTTTATCCCATTACAAATATTGCATAATACGGATGATAGTAGGTTTATCAAATCATTTACATGATCAATGATATCTGCAATCATTACATGTATACATGCAAGTACACTGCTCTGGATATGAGTTTGAGATCAAACATCAGAGCAGGAAACAAATTGTGGAATAAGTTATCAAAGTTTTGATTTCCTATGGGCTGTACAGAGATACACGCTCATAGACAGAGAGAGAGAGAGAGAGAGAGAGAGAGAAAGACGCAAAAACACACACATCCATACATAGAGCTGCCAGCTAGTCAGGATTTTCAGTACTCTGTATTGAAAAATAAATCTCAATATGGAGGGTTTTAAGTAAAATACTGACTTTCAGCAATGAAGCTAATGTGAAGTTCTATTCAATTCAAGAGTAGGAGATTTTAGTAATCAGGAACTGATTTTTAGGCAGCAAAGTACTGCCAGTAAGGTTTTAAGGAGTTGGTAGCTCTGAATACCATACACAATATACAGACAAAGTTTTTTTTACAGTAGTATTGCCGGGTGGTGTTTTGCACCCTTGGCAATGTTGGCATCTGAGAAAATCATGTTGCATTTCTTGCCAGCTGGTAAGGTAAGTCCTGGACTCTGTGCGGAGTGCTTTTGCTTGACCTCTTTCTGCATGCAACTAGGATAGATACAATGAAATTAATGCAGCGAAGGATCTAATTCATGAGTCGCTCAAATGTATCAATACAGTTGTGCTTCTTGGTGACACAATTTAGGATATAAGGGACTCAAACAAGTGATTCTCAGCAATGTATACACTATAAATATGTAAAAGTCAGATGAACATTTTAGTTTCTATGACATCTGAAACCGAAAATTAGATGCCCAGAGAGCGATGTTTGGAACATTTATTAAAAAAATGTCCTGGATAATGGTGACATTTGAAGGATGCTACATGAGGGTAAACCTCACATAGCACTATGGGCGGGGACACTAATTTCCTGAAAATCATGGACCCTGTACACAGAACACTAATATTACATCAGAGAAGTCATACAAACTGAAACAAATGTTGGAAAGGTGAATCAAAGGCCATCGACTGGACATTTTAGAATTAGAAGAAGAAAGATTGTCCATTTATGTAGCCTTATTTTACACGATCGTCTGATTATTTCTTGATGGTGAATTGCTACAAAACAAGGCCTTTCACTTTTGAGTGAAAGACAAAATATGTGACACTGCAGAACAGACATCAAGGTGTATGCACATGAGGTGTACATATGTGATTTGGAAGATAATGGGTGACGACCTAATTCAAACAATGAAAATTGGGGAAGGTTGCACTGACCTAACGTTATATCCAGACACTGTAGTTTTAAATTCCTACATTGCGAAAGGCTTAAATACTCCGCTATGATAGCTGCATTGTCCTTTCTCCTTTGTGGCTGGTGGCATCTGGATGTCTAGGTGAAAGAGTTGCTGTCCTCCTTTGGCCCGCTCAAAGCCTTCAACCTGGTGAAGGACAGCGCCACCACTCTGTCCAAGGGCTACGCCTTCTGCGAGTATGTCGAGCCAAACCTCAACGATCTGGTAAGTCTGAGAGAAGGCAACATCACCGATCTGGTAAGTCTAACCAACACTAATTGTATGTGTTCCTTAAAAGGGCACCAACGCCTAAAGTGTAATGTATGCTAAGGTGATGTGGTACTTCACTGAAACCTCCTAGAGCATCCGCCTGTGTAGAAAGACCGCATTGGATGGTCCTGGTTCTCCTTGAAACCTGTGTTAAAGTAACTTTTACATAAAGACCACCAGCTTATGAAGACTAACATATCTCGACTCATTTGAGCATTTTTTTTTATACACAGGTTTCACTCTATCATATAGTTCCAAACATTTTATACAGCCTGCTTACCTATGTAATATGCTTACGATTTACATTGGTTCAACTGAGCGTACATACCGCTGAGCACATGTATGCACAACATATATTCTTGATGCTGTTAATGAATGTATTGCTAGGTTCTCTCTTTACAACAACGAGAATGATTGACAGGTGATGAATTAAAATGCTCCCCTGGAAATCCAGCAGGAGGCATACAATCATGAATTATTTGTATTTATTTTGTAATTTGGATATATATTTCAGGTGACAGAGGCAGCACTTGGGTGTTGGTGCCCTTTTAGGGTAGTTTTAAGACATTGTACGGTATATCCAGTCCTCACACCACACAAGAACCCTCTGTACGTCACAATACTTATTCTGATATGGGTGTTTGCAGGTTGTAAATTTGTTAATCATCTACATATATTGATGTATTGTACATTGATTGATTTGCTTTGTGAAATGTACAAATATGATATGTATTTTAGACATGAAATTGATTAGGTTGAATAGAATGTGTAGAAAGTAATTACTGTAAATGGGAAAAAAGGAAAATTGATAAGTTGTGAATATATACAATAACAATGATAAAAAGGATTTTCATTAGAAGCCTTGGTGGCGTGATAAATATTGGCTGCACCATCTCTTGTAAAAGCATGAAATATATTATTCACCAAAATACCTGTTTGAAGTATGAGTATTTTTTTTTATATGACTAGGGTACTCATTATTAGCAAAGAAGGTGGTGATGTTCAAGACTCCAGTGCCCCATTGCATAAATCTTACCATTAATGGTAACTGCCATCAGTGGTAACTACCATGGTAACATTGCTCAACAACCAATCAATTCAAGGTTTCCATAGAAGTTGCCATTGATAGCAAATTTACTGTCAGTGGTAAGTTTTATGCAACAGGGCCCAGGACATGTGCACCATGGAGTGTCATTCTGCCATGACCATGAGTTCCGTCTTAGTTTGATTTCAGAATACCAGGAAGGAATCATCAATTATGAAATCATTAAAATTGAGCAAAATCTGGGCCTAGGAGAAAAATCATCGGAATTGAGCAAAATCTGGGCCTAGGAGAAAAATCATTGGAATTGAGCAAAATCTGGGCCTAGAAAAACAGTTCAGCCATGATAATAGCCCCAAATCATGACCACTGGTACCTCTAAGCTTTAATTTTCCCTGTTATTTGATCCCTTTGGTAGAGATAGCCTTTATTATCCAGCCTTTGCTGTGCTTGTGTCTTTGTGCAGGCGATTGCTGGCTTGAACGGCATGCAGCTCGGGGAGAAGAAGCTGATCGTCCAGAGAGCCAGCGTGGGTGCCAAGAATGCCATGAACCAGGTCAGTGATACTCCCCTTCCAAGGAGAAAAAGAAGATCATCTTGAAAAACAAGTGCTGCTTGAAAAGTAGAAACAAAATTTCCCGAAAGTTTGTGCAACATTTGATAATTCTTATAAGAAAGGGTGAACTCCCTTCCAAAGAGGAAAGAGATCATCTTGAAAAACGAGTGCTTTTGAAAAGTTTCCCCAAATTTTCCCCAAAGTTTGAGCAGAATATGACAATTTTTTATAAGAAAGGGTAAACTCCCTTCCAAGAAGAAAGAGGATCATCTTGAAAATTAGTGCTGCTTGAAAAGTAGAAACAAAGTTTTCCCAAAGTTTGAGCAAATTTTGACAATTTTTAAAAGAAACTTTGAAGGTTATGATCACTATCTCTCAAAGCATGTTATTTCTTTGGTAGAGTTGCTTTCTACATATGTCACAAGCTGACTTTTGGCGATGTATCATGTGCAAAACTGCCAACTTATCTGTGATAGCAGTATTTTATTGTCGAATTTGTAATCTTAAAAAGTGATGAATCAGTATTTGCGCATTGAATCAAATGAAGCTACACATGCCGTAGAGTAAGTTGTGAAAAATGGAATATTTTCATTAAACCCTCGGGATATTCAGGTTTATTCTCAGGACCAAATACTGATGCTCTGTACTAGTAGCAGCTCTGCATGAGGAGTTGTGTATTATGCCTGCTCATACTGCATTCATGAGTTTATCTCATTATCTGCAAAAGCATGTTGTATATTACAAAATTCCTATATATTTTCATACAATTTCCAATATTCACAAGCCTTGCTTCTTTTGGGACCCCTCCACAAAATATAATATTTGCATGAATGGATTTTGTTAATGTTTATTGTGTCTGAATTTTATGCATGTTTTGTTGTTGTTTCATGTTGACAAATAAATTGAATCTTGAATCTTGAATCTGACTTCACCATATTGTATGCAGGGCCAACAAGTCCAAATCAACATCCCTGGTCTGTCTCTGCCTGGAACCACCGGCCCTAACACAGAGGTGCTGTGTCTGATGAACATGGTCACCCCAGACGAGCTCAAAGATGAGGATGAATATGAAGGTATGACCCCCCCCTGTGTCTGTCCGTCTGTATGACTGTGTGTGTGTCTGTATACCCCCGTTAATATTGTATTATGAGCATCAAAAACACTGTTTCCATAAACTGAAGTGCTGTATATTGCTACATTACTGCCATATCAGTGTATTTTTGCAAGGTGATGCCTGTTCCAGTATATGTTTGTGTATCTGTAAGTATGTATGTATGTATGACTGTATGTCTGTATCTGTATGTCCTTCCCTTTTAGGAACAACCTGGGCCAATACAGATGCCCTGTGTGTCATAAACAAAGTCACCCCATTTTAATCTGTATACATTTGTCTCAAAGTTGAAAGTCTTCTTAAACGTCAGTTGTGTTTCTTGCTTTTGCCCAGACATCTTGGAGGATGTTCGTGAAGAATGCCAGAAGTATGGTCAGGTGCGTAGCCTGGAGGTTCCTCGTCCCATCATCGGCATGGATGTCCCTGGCTGTGGCAAGGTCAGTGATAATCATAGGCCATTGATTTTCCTGACAAAACAGACCAGTTCGCTAACATATGATGCATGAATTCAGTTTGCGATATATTTGTTTATGTTTTTATAAGTATGCGTATATGTGTTTTTGAGGCCACCAGTGAGTAAGTCATGCAGTGTGCCAGAAATTGTTTCCCCTGGTGTGTTGGTTACATGATACATCACATAATCAAATAATATGTTGTCAAAATGTAACACATTGAGCCTCAAAAGTGAGCAGTTCTAATAAGATTTTGAAGTATTGCAAGAAACAAGATACATATATTCATTGTTAGCAGACAAACAAATGCTTTTATATTTCAGTCTGGGAAGTATTAATTTCAACCTGTACTTGGACTCTTTTCTGAAAACATTAAAATATTGAAGGTAGCCACACCTATTAGCAGAGCTGACATGGAAGGGCACTCACTAAGCATTAAATGTTAATTTCAGTTCCCATTGTACTATTCTATCAACGGAAATGATAACTACATTTTGTGGCATGCCCCTGTAATCCATTGGACCATAAAAGTGAGGAATTGGTTAATGTTTCAGGTTCATGCCCAGACGACTTACTGTATATGCCATATATTTCGTGGGGTTTTTATTTTTCGCAAATTTCACGAGTCTGGACTCTTCATGAATTAACAACACGCAAAATTATGAATGCGACGTGCTTGAGCACATGTACTACAAATACTAGTACTCCATGATCGCGAATTTAACCACTCGCGAAATTGTCGCGAAATCCTGATTCGCGAAAAAAATTAGACTCACAAAATATATGGCGCATACAGTAGTTTTACAGTGAAGTAAAACATCAGTCACAGACGTAAATAATCATATTTGATTGATTGATTGGTTCATTTATTTAAACACGGTTAAAACCCAAATCAGTACAAAGACTGGTTTTCATTAGGGCCGTGTGGTAAATATACACTGTACAATATTTAAAAATTATTTTGTACAATGTATGTACACGTAAAATACATAATATACATAGAGTGCATATGATATATACAATCTAAATGTAAAAACAAGCATTGATACACATCTGTTAATATCTCTATTCATATTCACACACATTTTCTTTTTGCAGATCTTTGTCGAGTTCATGACAGTTCTGGATGCGCAAGCGGCACAGAGAGCCCTCGCTGGACGAAAGTTTGCCAACCGCACCGTCGTGACCTCCTTCTATGATGTGGACAAATATCACCGGAGAGAGTTCTAGACCTTTGCCTGGGTTCCGGCGTCTCTCTTGCTTGCTGAGGGTTGTGCAGACTCACAGTAGGAAACTAGCTGTAGATCCCATCTATATCATGGTGATCCCTTACTCTCTCTGTTCTGACAAATTCATGGACAAGGACCGTTTCTTCAGAAAATAGTTCTGTACTGTATCTGATACCATTTGACCTAAAGGGTTCTCTACTCATAATAATTTCAACAATTTCAGTGTGGCTTACATTGGTGAATAACGAATCATTTCTGTGTTCTGGTACCGTAATGAAGACTGAAAAGCTTTAACTTGAATTCATATGCAGCAATCAAATCAAATTGTCATATCGCTTCTGTGTCATTTTGAAGAAAATCAGCAGATAGAACTCGTCTTTCATTCCATTTCTTTTGGTGGAGTGTCCATCATACATACATGTACTTGATTGCCTATGTAGTCACCAAAATATTGTTACCTGAAATTGAATGTCCGTCATACTCAGAATATTCCCTGCGGCACAAAGATCTATCACTGGGAATGTTTACCAATCAATGTCTATCCCTTGTATCTAGGTATAACTGCATCAGTTCATGACTTCACTTTTCGTAATTTAATATAAATATGGTTGACAGCAGCATACTATACACATTTGCAGAAAAAAGTTTGTTTTATTCAATGCAAAATGCCCAATCTAATACTTAAAATATACTTGTAATTTAGATAAGTGTGACGGACACAATTGTTTGCGCTTCTTCAATAGAATGAATGTGAAGTTGTGCACTAGTGGTTCGTATGCATACAGTGTGATTTCATTGGAATGGGGCTATTTTATGTTTACATGATGGTCCTCAAAAAAGTACAATATTGTGGTATGCATTTTAGAAAAGTTGAATGAATAAGGCATGCTTTCTATTTACATTGCAAGTATAACTTATGAGAACAGCAAAGAATAACTGCTCAATAAAAGCCAAGGTTAAATCATAAATGTGATTTGTTGATCATAGTAAACCGTAGCAGACAGTGCCATGCCTGCACCAATCTTAGCAGTTGATTGGGTAGACAGTAGACACAACAGGACCTTCCACCTTGCATCACTAGCATTATTCCAGTTTGCCTGTTACTCCAGCATTTTGTAGTGGTCATTTCTTTTATTTCCATAAGGTCCATTGTAGTTGAAATCATTGTTGGAATTTATTGTCTCATTTTCGTTGGACAGTCTGTACATAGAGTTTTGTTTATTATTGTTGTGTCCTTCTTCATGTGAAGTTGCTTTTCAATTTTGGAAACCGAACCAAAAATAGACGAATAGAAATACGAGATTGACAATTACAGCTCTACAAAATTTTGTGAGTAGACTTCAGTTAAATTTAAAAGATTAAGAATGTACGTGTATCACTCACTTTTATTCTGGTAAGAGCCGTGATATCAAGACAGTTATGTTCACAAGGTAGACACATCAGCAAGTGTTCATTACTTTTAATCTAAAAACAACAATATTCAGATCAATTCAGTGTCCAATTTGCTGAGGACCATGTTTGGAATCCACCGTCACACCACGTGGCACACAAATGTCAAAATACGGCTAACAACTGAAAGCAAACATGTCTCCCTCATCTAGAAAATCAATTCTTATAATCAGCTAATATTCTCTTTTAACTACACTGTATCTTTACTGCACTTAAAATGAACTAAAATTATTTTTTTCATGATTATTAAACACACATGAATGCTAGTTGTTGCGCCTAGTACATGTATAGATACACATTCATATAGGTTTGCAAGTTGATAGCAGAAAGTCCAATGATATTATTTCATATCCTCCTAACCTTTTCTCTGTTCATGCCTAATTTCATATGTTGAAACTGTTATTTGGAATGTAGAGAAATGAAATAGTTGTAGTGGTAAGTTCATGTACTGTTTTTTTTTCCCTTCAAAATAAAGTGCTTTTGCAGCTTGGCAACTTACATTACTCTAGTGTGCTGTTTTTCCTTCAGGTTGCTTGGAATACGAATGGAGGTGATGGCTGAATCCGACTGCACCTTCTTTTATTTTCATCTCAAAACTTCCACATTCACCTTTGTATGATGTATTTATTTATTTATTTGTTTATCTATTTCCAGTTTTACTTGAAGGTGATACACTGTATTCATAGAAAAATCACTAAAAATGAAGATATTCATCTACACAAAGCTTATAAGCCATACAATGAGCTTGGATGACATTCAAACAATATATCACTTCAAAAAAAGTGAAATTTGGGTGAAAACAATCGCCCTATTCTCTTGGACAAATTTGCTCTTCTGTCATCCGAAATGGCCTTTAGGTTTGACGTAAGAAAAGGAAGGTGTTATTGTGCTTCACACATACCAATCCGCAGCTTCTTTTCCGTCAGAAGCATCGTGCATTGTTAATGAACTTCGATGGCAGCTTGCTAGTGGATTAACAGATGTGATACACAATGGTCATTGTGAAGCATATCCCGGCTGTGACGTACACACAAAGCCATTTTCCCTCCGGTGATTTCGTAGGTCAGGAGAGAGTCAATTTAGTGAAATTTGCTTTCCATAAAACACAAAACTGAACACTTTAGTGCCATGTTAGCTGCATAAATTGCTCTAATAATTCATTCAATTCTAAAATAAACTATATTTATTTGATTTTATTTCCTATAAGTAAAACTGCTGTCACTGATGGCCCTGACAGATAAAAAAAAAACATAACAATACACATGTATAACAACCACCATACAGTTATAGATCAATATATAACATATAAACATTTTTAACAAATTCAATGGATAAGACATAACACATTAAAATCAACAGTAACATCAACAACTTCGTATAATGTGATGAAGATTGCAGCCAATATGATAAAGAATTATGCAAAATTAGAGAATGTAGCAGAATGAAAGGAACAATGCAAAATTATAAAAAGAGTAGGTAATCAGGAATCCCCAAAACTATACAAAGCTAAATACAGTATGGGCAGTTAAGGTTACAGCTGTAATTGTACGTATGGTTGCATTTTTTAAAAAGTGTTTTTAAAGAGTTGAACTTGTTAGCTCATGTACTATATATTAGTTTTCAGGAGCAATCTACTGACGGAGAACGTACATGATTGATGTTATGATTTGATGTGGATGTGGACGTCACAAGTGTAAGAAGAGAACTACATGTGAATGGGCGTAGAGGGCCTGAGAAAAGAAGATAGGACGCAGAGAAAGGGAGAGAGAAAGAGAAGGATCGAGAGAGAAAGAGTGAGAGAGAGAGAGGGAGAGAGAAAGAGTGACAGAGAGAAAGAGAGAGAGAGAGAGAGAGAGAGAGAGAGAGAGTGAGTGAGAGAGAGAGAGAGAGAGAGAGAGAGAGGGAGAGAGAGAGAGGGAGAGAGAGAAAGAGAGAGAGAGAGAGAGAGATTGATGGCAGTGACACATGAAGGATGGGGGAGGAGTCGAGAAGGTAACAACGCTGAGAGAAAGGTGTGGAAATTGGGAGATTACTGTTCCATTCATATATTTCCATCATCTTTCACAGAAAGTTATTAACATACTTATTTCTATTGAAAATTATATTACATGGATACATCAATGTCTAAAACACGTGTCACAACTGTCATTTACCAACTGCATGGGGATTTAACTTCCCTTTTTCATAATAGACATTCATTACTGAATGTCGCTTTTGCCGAGGAAAATGTGACATACAATTTACAGTGCCAATTACATTTCAGTTAAGACATTACACATGACAAATAAGCCAATCCTGATAATATTGCTCATGTTGTAGCTGTGCCAGCGACTTCAATAGTCGTGGTGGTCGTAATGTAGGTCTTTATTAGTCGTTTGCTGGAATAGAGTACTGAAGTGTGACGTCATTTGGGCATTATTGTCGAGACAACTAGCTCTAAACAATACGGGTAGAGCAAGCAGCGGTGATCACAGCGGGGACTGTAATTGGGAATGCCGGACACTAGCCCGATAGACAATATCGGACAGCTAAACCTCTCACTGGAGTGAGTTTGTTTAGAGCAAACTGTCTTGACAGCATGCTCATATGACGACACCACTCTACAGACCGGTTTACTAATGTAGTCAAATTTATGGATGTTTCTTCCCTCGGGGCCTAGAAACGATTTTTTTTTTTATTAACCTGTACCTAACAATGGTATTTCAGTACTTGGAATCTACTTTGCATACATTAGTTGTTGCTATGTCGGGCAAACCTCGGGCAAGCTGTCCGGTTGTCAGGGGCAACCTTTGTTAAACTGGTATGCATAAAATTTGAATATGTTAGTAAACCAGTCTATTGGAACGAGGGGCAATCCAATCAAAAGACCAGTTCGCAACTACACCATGGTCGGACAATACACTGAATAAATACATGTACTAATAGACTGCTGACTGAGTTTTTTTCATGAGGCTATGTTGGATGATGGATGTACAAAACCAGCCATAACTCGGCATTTCTCAATTTTCAGAAATCGCGCTTGATATGAAAAAGCAAAAATCATTATTACAATCATTATTAGCTTACATTTTCCCTGATATTTGTTCTACATTTTGGCAAATTTTTGTGAGAAAATGTTACGTAGAAATATGAAAATTTAAGAAAGTTTTGAAGCATGTCTTTTCGGGTTTGCAAAGTTAGATTTTTTTCGGCTCCGCACCTGCACTAGTGATCGATAATTACGATCCGCCTCCTAGTAACCCCTTTGTGCTAAGCGGCAGTAGGGAAAGGTTTCATGAACCTATCATAGATGGACTGGGCTCGGATAGACTTCCTTTGATCTATCATGACCGCCACCTCATGAAAATTCAAGGAATTCAGGTGTTTTAAACAATAATTATGCTGTATTTATAATGAGGAAGTTCCTTCCTGTGAATAACAAAATAAAATCTGTTTTGAGAAATATGTCAATCGTTCAACCTTCGCTGGGAGTAAAATAGCTTATCTTGATACACATACTGTGAATTAGTTTTGATAAAATTGTAGAAAGTATTTTCGTTCGTAACTTTTTCGGACACCTTTGATTGGTTGTTGATCGATGTTACCATGTTACTTACCATTGATAGCAGAGTTACCATTAATGATAAGCTTTATGCAACATAGGCCAGAACAGAGGAGGCCTTATGCTCCTCTATGCATTTTTTGTTTAAGTGTATTATTTAAACAAAAATGCTTCAATGGCGCATAAAAAATCAAACTCCTAATGTAAAGGGTCTACCTGAAGAAAATTCTTTTTTGTTTGCCTTTCCCGCAGTATTCAGAATTGCACGCTCGTTTGGGAGTACAAGAAACAAAATCTGCTTGCTGGGCATATCTATTCAAGCAAATTTGATCTGCAATAAATGGGTCTGGTGGAAATAGACTAACTGCTCTCTTGGTCTTCTCCCATTTTGATTGTGGAAATTAAAACTTTCTGTCGAGACTGAAATAAACTTCCGATAGGTTGGATGATCGAGATATCTCCACATAATGGGGTGGGATTATGAAAACGAACCTAACTTCTGACTCGAGTTACGTGATGTGATAATGGCGGGTTTAGAATGAAGTCCGTTTGCAGAGTAGACAGCTAAGATAGTTTTTGACTTTCATTTGATTGTGTCTTCAGAGAAGCTAGAATGGACATGCAATCTCTCACGGCCATGCTGACAAGTCAAGAGGCACTTAAAGGCTCGACAGATCGCATCGAATGACACAGCGCTACTCCGTGCGACCTTACGCGTGCGCGTGAGATTTTTATTTAGTAAACTCTTTGTGTGCCGATGTTCTCACGAGTTATACACACACAAATCCCATAGAGCAGACGTAAATATGGCACACAATGGATTATCCTAATACCTCTATATGACGTCACCATGATGCGCACTGTATGAGCACACTCCGATTGGTAGTTTGAACATCTTCATGAAACTTAGTCTTGTCGTCGAAGTCTTGTGTAAAGTGTCTCGTGTAAGACTATAAAAAATATGAAGTTATCTCGCTTCTTTTTATTTTCCTTTGTTCACTCCGTAAGTGGGTTAATTATCCCGAAAGAATACAACCACATGGTGTTACCGGAAGTTTTACTATTAATAGCATTTATTAGCTCATGAAATCTATTAACACACTGTTTTCAAACAGTGAATAGCCATGCTCTTACTGTGATTGTTTTTATTGTGTATTTTCGTAAGTGTTGAATGTTTGATACGTGTTGTCAGTTTGTCTGTATTTTACTCCGTTTATTACTCATGTGCTGTAAATTGTTGTAGGCATTATGATTATTGCTACATGAGACTTTTAGCTGATCGAGAGCTAGTGTTTATGATTAAAGATAATGATAGAGGTGATTATTAGGAGCAAAGCAGCTAGTCCAGAGGAAGACTACTGGGTTCTCAAAGGGATAGGTTATCCTGAAGATAAGTTGGCTTCAATAAATGCACAAACATAGAAGAAACATATAGGTGAAGGTTTGGCAGAAATCCGTCAAAGGATAAGCAAGTTATGATCTTTTGAAATGCACATTTCGTGACGTCACGTGCGAGGTAATTTTGTGTGCAGCATAATTCCATAAATTGCTCTTTTTCTGTTTTTGAAAATGGAATGATTTTTTTTTTCGTACAAGTGTACATGTAAAATCGTATTACCAATAATGTACCAACTGCATATGTAAATGGATGCATACCTTTTTGAGGAAATGCACATTAAAAAAAATGTACATCATGGTAGAGCACATTGTAACGTCACAAAATCAACCATTTAAAAGATCATAGATTTCTTATCCTTTGACGGAGTTTCATCAAACCTTCACTAATATGTTTTTCTCATGTTTCTGTTTTTTATTGAAACCATCTTAATTTCAGGGTGAACTATCCATTTAACATCATCCATACATGAAAGCCTATACCTGCCTCTTTTTGAGTCAACATCATGCATTAAAAGGTCTATGCAGTTTGTGAGCTTTCAACCTCACGTCCTCCAAAATGAAGCTAAATAGTTGTGTATTACAATCAGTGCTTTAAGTACTTTACGGTGCGGAATCGCTATACTCAAATTGACGCATATAATCAAGCACTATCCATCTTTGTTAAAAAGGTATAGAGTTCTCTATACCTCCCGTTTTCCCTAACTTCTTCTGGTAATTCACCTCTCTTTTGCTTCTCGCTGTTGCATGCCTTCGCTTAATTCGCCCTAAACATGCTAAAAGAGAACACGCATTCAACGCATTAAGCGGCTGTGCAATGCGCAATTCCATTTACTGGGGCATTTTGATTTAAAACCTTTGCTTTACATTTTTGTAGAGGCCTCTCTCTTCCCTTTACTTCTCTTTCCAATCTTATTTTTCTTCGACACGATTTCTTCTCCATTTCTAACTGTATTCGTCGTCATTTCATTCAACTTCCCTTTCGTCTTCATTTTCCTTTTCTTACTCCTTTTTCTTCCATTTCTCCTTTCATTCACTCTCTTCTTCCACGCTCTTTTTTTTCTAGTAGTCTGGCTTCCAGCCTGTTAGGTATTTCGAAAACAAACTATTTAAAGAAATAGTTCACCCTGAAGTTATTTAAAATCGACATCTTCAAAAAAAAAATAGTACACAACATATATCTTAAAGGACCTCGCATGTCACGTCCCAAAATCATTTTAAACAATTGTAACTTTCTTATCCTTTGACGGATTTCACCAAACCGCCACCTATTTGTTTCTTTTAATAATTCTGCTCTCAATTATTGAAATCAATTAATTTCAGGGTGAACTATCCTTTTTACAAAGGAGTCTAGCTGTAGTAGGTAGACTAACCATTCTGAAATGTATTCTTTGGCCTGCCCTAGTGAGAAAAGAGGAGAATCATTAAGCAACATGTCTTAGAATATTATATATTACACTCTATTTTTCAGTTTGGATCGGAAACGTCCAACAAAATTGAGGTCCGGCTATTCTTTTTCCTTATTCCCCCATCATCCTCATCCTCATCCTTACCATCACCACCATTAACATCATCATCATCATCATCATCATCATCATCATCATCATCATCATTATCATCATTATCATCATCATCATCATCATCATCATCATCATCACCATCATCACCATTAACCTCATCCTTATCATCCTCATCACTATCATCACCGTTAACTCATTCTCATCCTCATCCTCCTTATCCTCATAATCCTCACCACCATCTTTACCGTTAACATCATCATCATCATCATCATCATCATCATCACCACCGATGATTAACATTATCCTCATCCTCATCATCTTCACCACCACCATCTTCACCGTTAATATCATCATCATCACCGTTAACATCAGCATCATCATCATCATCATCATCATCATCATCATCATCATCATCATCATCTTCAGGTGGCGCTATAAATCGCTGCTGTGGTCTACAGAAGAGCGCGTCATTCAACTCTATTCCCTGACCAGTGGCTTGCACCTATTATCCCTCCTCTGGACAGTCTCGTCATGTCTTCAATCCAAGAGACAATTTGACGGCCTCTTCCACGTTAAACCTACAACTTCCCCTTGCAATATTTGTTTCTCCATCCCACACATATAGATAGCTGATCAATGCTCTCCTGTCTTCAACGTTAACCCAATAATACCGGTCTAAGTTGTTCATTGTCCACATGTCAAACATGCTACTGGTCCCATTTATTATAGGCAATGAATCCCGAGTGACAATTATCAAGATACTATCGTTACCATAGTGAATAATCCATCGAACAATAATTTGTCATTATAATGCCACTCTTTATCCACGTCTATCGATCAAACCTGGGAAATGCTTTACTCTAATCCAAACAAGATCCATCACTTTTACTCTCTTAGTGACTGATGGTGCTTTACAAAATGTGTAACCACGTCTCCGATCATATATTGCTGTAGATACTTAGTGTCTCCATTAATATTGCTGGCTTTATCATTCTGTCAAAAAAATGACACTTCCGTAGGTGAATAATAACCGGCAGACATGCTAGAAGCACGCACTCATCTGGTTTCCCATCACGTCTCACAACGAGAGACCGGGCCTTCTTGCATAAAATATTGTGTTAATCACAAATTGTCTTTTTCTGCGAGACGGCCCATGTATGATTACTGTAAAAAAAGAGTGGTTAGTGGCCCATTCTCACCGAGGTCTCCTTAATCGACGCACTAGAGCGCAACGGTGAGCGTATCACGCGAGCGCCTATACAGAATCACTGTCGATACAGTTAAGCTACGCAATTGCGAGTAAAAAAAAAACAGAAACAGAAGTTTCATCAAATTATCGGCTTTCTAATTTTTAGTCCACTTCAAACGTAAATCTCATGAACAAGCAAACTACAATTTTTTCCATATCACCAAGTCACCATAAAATGGAACACAAACTCGATCAGGAAAAGCCCATTGATAATACACGTAAACGCTGTGGCAATTACGGAGACACACATTTTCGGCGATACATATTGACAGGCTTATAGTTTTGCCCTGAAAAATCCTTATTCTAAGAAGTGTTTACTAAAAATGTTTTTAGTAGTTAATTTTGAAAGTATACAGCATCAAATTAAGTGTGATTTAGTGTATGAGTATATCAAGATGCGTAACTGTTTTCGTCTCAAATCGTAAGTGCGGCGAGAATGATCCCCGTCATATAACGAATTGAGCGTACTGATACTGGTAACGTATGCAAAGTCGCTTCTTGTAGCCATGGTAACGTGACGCTCTACTTCCCGCACACAGTAATACATTAACGGTGCTATCTAATTATCTACGGGCTTTTAGGTCTGTTCTGAAAACCCTGAGTTAGCATAGGTTATAAATCAGATTATGTGAACTATCATCCTGATCATGGTTTGGGGAGGGGGGGGGGGGGGAGAGAAAAGTATGGGCAATCCATTTTAATGTAAATACAGATTGACAATAAGTGTTATTATTGATCAGAAGCACTTAGAAGTCTAAAGAGAAGAAAAATATGAGGAAAAGCAAGCAGAAAGAGAAGAAAAAGTATGCATTAAATGAAGTATGAACAGAAGGGACTCTGTATATTTGACTTCCGCTTTGATTATCGACAAGTCCTACCGCATACAGCAACGATGTGTAATTTAACGATAAAATCTTGCTTTCCGCGCTTATGTCTATTTGATTATTTTCTACTCAGTGGTTCATGAATTTAGCCATTGATATCTATCCATTACCGCTTGCACTTGATAAACCAGTGATGTATTTGAACATACTGTGCAACGTGATCGTAATTTATGTCGAAATTGTACAGCGCAACGTAAATAGCTTGGTTGCTTTAGGAATCATCCTGAGGTAATGGCCTTACCTTAATTGTTCGAATGTGTAGTCATAAGTGGCAAGGCGGCCAGGGGATAGCCCCCCAAATACTTTTTTCTCAAGAATAAATAACGGGAACCTTAATTTGTTAGAATGGGGGGGGGGGGGGGGCAAAAATGGCAAGGAGCCGGGAGGAGTAGCCCCACCCCCCAAAAAAATGCCCCCATTGGCAGCTTCCCCTTTTTTTGTTACTTTTTTTTAGAAGATTAAACAACTGGATTTTAATCAATTTTGATAGAAATCATCCTTAGGTAATAGGAACCTTAAGTTCCTAAAATGGTGGGGGGCGGCACATGTGGCAAGGAGCTGGGAGGGGGTATCCCCCAACCAAAAAATGCCCCCATTCGGCAACTTCTCCTTATTCTTGACTTTTTCAGAAGATTGAATGACTGGATTTTAATCAAACTTGATAAGGATCATCCTTAGTTATCAGGGACCTTACGTTCTTCAAATGGTGGTATGCAAGTGGGAAGGAGCGGGGGGGGGGGGGGGGCAAATTCCACAGCCCCTCCCCCACCACCTCAGAAATACACCTTGTGGTCCAACATTTTAAGGAAAAAAGGAATGTTTTCTCGAATGTATCCAAACTGTACAGTAACCAAGGATAATCTAACGTACACATGTAGTCGCGTACTCATCTGATGAGGAGACAAAGAGATTCCAAGATGGCGTCCAAAATGGCTGCCACAGCCACGTATTTAGTCTTATTCTGTTTTATTTTTACCTACAAGCACCAAATTTGGTACATAGGTTAATGATTATGAACTCTACAAAATTATATGGCCCGTCCCTTTTTATTTAGAGTTGTCCCCATTTTTAAAAAAGGTCAAAAAGATTTAGTAAATAATTATCGTCCTATCTCCCTTTTAACATTATTTTCTAAAATTCTTGAAAGACTTGTTTACAAACGCACTCTTAGGTTTCTTTTGAATTGCCAGGTTTTCACTAACTCCCAGTTTGGTTTCAGAGAAAAACATAGTACTACCCATGCATTACTCAGTTTTATTGACAAGGTAGCCCATGCTATAGATGATGCTTCTCATACCATTGGTGTTTTCCTTGATTTTTCGAAGGCATTCGACACGATAGACCATGAAATTTTACTTTACAAATTAAGTCACTATGGAATCCGTGGGGGGCTCTTGAATGGTTTAGGGATTATCTAAAGAATAGGAAACAGTACGTTAGCATCAATAGTCATGACTCTCAACTAAAATTGATTTCGTGTGGTGTCCCCCAAGGTTCCCTGTTGGGCCCACTTTTATTTATTTTATATATTAATGACATTCAAAATCTTCTCAGGTACTCTCTTTTATTTGTTTTGCCGACGACACAAATGTATTTTATTCACATAACAATCCCATCTTACTCGCTGATACAATGAATAAGGAATTACGACTAGTCCAGACTTGGATCCACGCAAACAAATTATCTCGTAATATTGAAAAAACCAACTACATGATCTTTAGTAAATCTTTGAATGCCCTCCCCGCTCCTCTTAAAATTAGCGACACTAATCTTCAACAGGTCGATAGTACTAAATTTTTAGGCTTACATATTGATAATGACTTATCTTGGAAAACCCACATTAATTATCTTAGTAAAATTTTGTCCAGAAACACCGGAATTCTCAATAAACTCAAACACTTTTTTCCTAGCCGCATTTTACAAAACATATTCTCAACTTTAATTTCGCCATATCTTAACTATGGGATTCTTGCATGGGCGAATGCTTCAAAATTTTTACTGGACTCTGTTTTTCTTAAAAACGCGCTATTAGAATTGTAAATAACGCTGGCTATTTGTCCCAAAAATAGTCCAAAAATGTCCAAAAATGACCTTTTTGCAAGCAATAAAATCTTGAAAATAATAGACTTATTTTACTTAATGTCGGTATATTTATGTTCAAATTTTCGAATGGGGAACTTCCAGATGTTTTCTCGCACATGTTTACAAGAAACTATGCTATTCATAATTATCCAACTCGACAGCGCGACGCTTTTCACCTTCCACGTACTCGAACAATTTTTGCAAAGAAAACAATCATGTTTACAGGGCCAATGTTTTGGAATAACCCTCCCCACGAACTTACTCGCTGCATGAAAATATCTTCATTCAAGTGCAATTTAAAGAAACATTTGTTATGTTCATATACCACGCAATAATTTCTTTTAGCCTTTACTCTTTTTTTTTTTTTTTTTTTTTTGTTCACTACTCACGCTCCGACAAGGACGCTGCCCGGCACCTTGGTCCGAGCAACCTGCCGAGCTCTTGGAAAAACAAACAAACTGATACTCTTTAGAATTACTAGCCAATTTCCTTGAGCTCGGCGGGTGCTCGGCCACGTGGCGTGGTTAGGCGTCCTTGCCGGAATGTACATGTAATGTGATTTGCATATATTATAATGAATCCATCTTATGAATGATGTCTTCGTATACACATTTATACTTATTCATACATATTCAATACTGAGTCAACAGTCGAATTGCCTTCGTAGAAGCTTGAGCACTATCGTATTTCATCCTGACTTCTCCTGATTTGTTTGGTTTTGTTTGTCTATTCCTCGCTCGCACACTTTTCTGTTGTATTGCTGGATTAATCGTACGCCTTTTGATTTTTGTTCTCGATTTGTTTTCATGTTGTTTCTTGAGTTGTTTATGATTTCTTTTGTTTATTTCTTTGGTCAATTTGTTTATCCGTACTCCGAAGTGTTCTTTTAATCCACATTATTTTGGGGTCTATACGATTTACAAGCTTGCTTTAAGTAGGCCCCATTCATATTTCTTTACCTATATCCACTGTATGTTTGATATTGACCATTATGTAATATTTTGCATCATTATACTAGTTTTGTTTATGTCAAAGACTGACTATGTTGATGTTTTATTGCTTTTATTTTACATGTATTGAACAGAAATATGAATAAATTGAAATTGAAATTGAAATTGAAAACTTACAAACTTCATCTAGGTTTGCACATATTTTGCACGTATCTTTGGGATACTAAGTGTGAAATTTTAAGGTCAGAGGTATTATAACTCCCTTCAAATAAATGAAAATCTAACTAGTTTTCACTGAGATTTGCCTTTTTCGTAGTACAAAAAAAGAAAGCTCGATCAATTACCAAAGATTGTTTCTTCGAAAATGCCCCCAGGGGCGCTTTGGGGGGGGGGGGGGGGGGGGGCTATCCCCGCCCCCTTGCCACTCATGACCATACATTTGCACAAGGTAAGGTCCCTATTACCTAAGGATGATTCCTATCAAGGTTTTTTTCAAGTCCGGCAGTGCGTTTTTTAAAAGAAGGACAAATAACATATTAGGGCCCCTGGGGCAATTTGGAGGCTCCCCTAGGTGCCCCTGAAAATATTTTGAAATGCCTCTAAAGATAATACATTTAATAGGCCTACGGAAAGGAACTACATAAAACAAGGAACCAAATATGCCGTGTAAGTCACGGCATATTTGGTTCCTCCTGGAACGATATGTGATAACAAGAACGATAGCTGCTGGCATATGTTGTTCCAAGAACCAGATATAACGCTGGTACGAGATATGCCGTCACACCTGCGCTACTTACAGCCGCTTAGACATGTTAGGAACATACACATTATAGAAATCTTTAGCGATTCCAATAGAGTTCCCTTACTGAATTGAGTACACATCGGCCTATTCCCATTTGTGTTGGCCGCTTTCAATATTTTCTGCAGTTCCGAGATCGCGAGTGGACAGTAATGCGGATTAACCTTCCTTTTTTTCTAGTCGGGAGCTACTTATAAGTTAGCCTTTTTAACACGGCCTCCTCTCTTGTGTCATACTCAACAAAATAGCTGGATAGAAGGCTGACCACGCAAGCGGCGCAACCGCGAGGCCACTTACAGATAAGATCTCAATTTCCTATGTTGAGCTTCTCTACCTTTTGGGGGAGAAAAAAAGTAATGCAAATGAGGCGCCAGGCAACAACGCTACTCTCAAAATAATGCCACAGTGCTTAAAGGGATAGTTCACCATGAAAATACATTGGTTTCAATAAAAACAGAAACATGACAGAAACATATTAGTGACGGTTTGACGAAAATCGATGAAAGGAGAAGAAAGTTATTAGATTTTGAAATTTCAATTTTATGACGTCACGTGCGAGGTGCTCTCCCATACATTATGTACTATATAATGAAATATTTAGCTCATTTTCTGTATTGTCTGTATTTGACACGACCCCCCATACAGGTATGTGTGTAAAAACGTATTTCTGATGATGTATCGAATGCACAGGTACAAGGATGCTTTTTATTTTGGGGGAGAAAATGCACATATTCGCAACAAATTGTACACAATATATACGGGAGAGCACCTAGTACGTGACGTCACAAAATAAAAAAATAAGAGATCATAACTTTCTTATCCTTTGACGGATATTCATCAAACCTTCATTAATATGTTTCTTATATGTGTCTGCTTTTATTGAAACAAACATGATTTCAGGGTGAACTATCCCTTTAAGCTGTTCGCACAATGTTCGCTCACGTAGGCCTACTGATAGCACGCTAGCTAGCAGAGTTGTGCAGGTTCCGTCCATTAGCATGATTAGTGATCATACCCTTGTATCTCTGCTTCGATAGGGTATGGTCGTCCTGTACACAATGGCCCCAAGTCACAAATGAGTTTTAGATTTTAGGCAAGGTTTTTAAGCAAATTTCGTGGCGTAAAAGCAGAAAAGTATGATTTATCGGGTACCTTTAAAAAGGGGCCAATGACCCAAGTTCTTCACAGGAAACTTCAGCTCTCGATGATAACGCCATCTTGGATCGACATACATTACATACATAACGAACGCATGCGTTTGTGTAGGGGGCTATAGTCACACTAGTTGCTCTGGTTTAGATCATGTTTAAATTTCGCTTTATCCAAATTAATTCAAATAAACCATCGTTAAAACCATAGTACCGAGCGTGAATTTAGGACTTTAGCCGAATTTGAAGTAGACATGCTATTTTAAATGAAGCGTACTTTTTGCTTAAACCGTTGTCTGAATCTCTTTTATGAGTTCGGGTCAATAGGATGATTTTCCCCACAGAAGGGGGCACGGGAAGCCGAGAGGACCGGGGAGGACTACCAGTGTTGAACACAGATGCCCGCACTGCAAAATAATAATCTATTTACTGCTTGATCCTCATATCTCCCTACACAATACACATCAAATGACATAAGCATTCACAATGAATTAACCGATGCAATGTCCATTTCAATTTGAAACCTTAATTCCTTTCATGTTGTTTTTTGTATACAGGTGGAGCGATTGTACACAAATAGTAATAAAATAGCTTCAGAAAAAACTTTAAAGAATGTTGACATTTAACTTGTAGTAATGTGGTAAGCAGATATTGTAACTGAGATTACATGCTGTCCATCTCTTTCAGTTCTTACTTCATTTTCATGACACAAAATATCTGGAAAGCTAATCTCATGGTGTGAAAGTCATTATCCTTCTTCGTCTTGACGCCATGTGAAAGCAATCCTTCTCCCCAGCCTCCCAACCCATGGGAGCATCTTATCTGAGATAATCATTCTTACTTTGCCGGACATGAAGTGCGTTGTTTGACTTTCATTTCAACCATCAACTCAATTCATGCATACCTGTCGATGTGTTCAATAAGTCGCTGTTGAAACAACATTGGTAGGATATTGAGCACTTTGGTCATTTATGAGCTGTATCATTGAGTAATAGAGATGTGTATTTGTTCGTCTGTGCGTGCGTGTGTGTGTTTGTGTGTGTGTGATACATATGTCTAAAATTGTTCCTGCCAACTAGCGAGCAATCCAATTTATTTCCCTAACCAGCAACGCCGAGGGGACGACACGAACGCGTCGTTACATTTTGTTTATTAAAGGGATAGTTCATCCTGAAGATAAATTGGTTTCAAGAAAAGAAGACACATGAAAGAAGCATAATTTTTTAGTGAAGGTTTTACGAAAATCCGTCAAAAGATAAGAAAGTTATGATCTTTTGAAATTTTAATTTTTGTGAGGTCATGTGCGAGGTGCTCTCCCATTATGTCATGTACATTTTTTTCTCGAAAATATGCATTTTCTCGAAAAAGATATTCGCCCTTTTACCTGTGCATTTGTTATGTCATTATAAATACGTTTTTACACACATACCCGTATGAACAAAATTGATTCTGTTGTCAACAACAGAAACGAACAATCGATTTAATTGTACTCTAGACAACGTAACGGAGAGCACCTCGCATGTGACGTCACAAACTAGCCATTTAAAAAAATCATAACTTTCTTTTGCTTCACTTATATGTTTCTTTCATGTTTCTGCTTTTATTGAGACCAACTTATTGTCAGGGTGAACTATCCCTTTAATAGATGTTTAGATCCCTACTATGTACACAAGGTCCCGCTAGCCAATCACGGAGTGTGTCGTATATTTACCACGTCTAACTATAGCCAATCAGCGATATCCGATCCTCTCATATCAAATAAAAAAAAATCATGATAGCTGCTCTTGACGAGTGCACGCAACTTTCTACCCGTATTAGCAATAGCTCCGATTTGATGGTAGCTGGTGTCACTGGCAACACTAACTTAGTAGTCGGAACACTTCGCTATTGATGAAATCAAGCTTGCGAGTTTTCGTCAATCAGAGGACGACCACTAGTTGGAGCGGACGGATAACATTCGCGTTTCGGTCAGGAGATCATCAACTTATCGTCGTAGTTCAGAGCACGTCGTGACGGACTCACTGACTTTAGTTGCAACACTTATTTATCGGGAATTGTTGAAATAGAACCAGCGGGTGGAAACAGAAGCCTCTATCTCATTAATACCGATTGGTTGTACATTGAATTGTAAAAGGCCAATGCTGTGATTATGACTAGGCACTTGCACGAGAACGGAATATAAACATGGCATTTTGAGGATCGAAAGTGTACCGATTTTCGTGTTTTCCTTATGGGAACTCCTGCAAACGGTCGCTTTGCTGATACACAGCGTGCAGCAGGATTTGTGGGCTTAAATTCTACATAGCCATCTGTATGTGGTATGTTACGCGGGGACCTACTTCGGGCTTGTTTAACTGCGAAGTGAAAAACATTTGTACGTTTTACTACACGCCCCTTATTATACTATTAATGACGATTGTTCTTTCTGTCTGGCGGACGTCACATTGCATAGTGGCCAACTCATACGGAACCAACAAGACATCACTGATGACGTCACAGCCCGATGTCGATTATAGAAGGTGACCGCTGTTAGACCCGTAAAAGTTGAATCTGACTCGAATTAATCACTGTGAGAACGCACGTGGCTAAGCCTTATACCATAAACCGTTTTGATGTGATCATATCGGTATTTCAGTCATGTTGTAGTTATCTTCTTACCTTTTTGAAGTAAAAAAACTACACTATGTGAAGCCAAGACATGGTATAACTGTTTAAGTGTCGTATCCTGTGACGTATGCGATCATGGAATGCCACAACTCTCTATACAGAGCTCCGTGTATCATCTTCACGTAATGGTAAACAAGCCCTTGCTCAGCCCAATAGTATGTCTGGCTTCTTATCCAAATAATTCTCCAAGACATTGTATCCCGCTGTATTGCGCTGCTTCGGATTTGAACTAAATTACACTGTGATACCGGTCACGTGGTAAAACACGTGATCTGCTCACTACACCACGTGATTGTTTGAGGACACGCAGAGATGGGGCACCAACCTCAGTGGACTGTACATCTGCTGTATTCTATTGTCTTCTCACTCGTAGCGTTATCATATGGTAAGTATATCTTTTGTTTACACCCACACCACAAACGTACATGTACACCTTTACCTTCAAGTGTAAAGACAAAGTAACCCTCTTGCAGGTCAAACAAATAAAATGTTATAAAATCATGGAAAAATATTGTGTACGAACTTTTCTCCAAATGATAGAACTTGACTCGACCTATTACGGGCTTGTTTAACTGCGTTGAAACCACTTAAGTTTTACTACACGCCCCCTATTATACTAATTGATGACGATTGTTCTTGCTGTCTGGCGGCCGTCACGGTGCATGGTGGCCAACTCATATGGAACCAACAAGACATCACTGATGACGTCACAGTCCGATGTCGAGTATAGAAGGTGACCGCTATTAGACCCGTAAAAGTTGATGACTTGAATTAAGCACTGTGAGAACGCACGTGGCTAAGCCTTATACGTACGATATACCGTTTGACGTAATCATATCGGTATTTCAGTCACGCTGTAGTTACCTTCTTACCCTTTTGAAGTAAAAACCTACACTATGTGAAGCCAAGACATGGTATAACTGTTTAAGTGACGTAACCTGTGACGTATGCGATCATGGAATGCCACAACTCTCCATATTGAGCTCCGTGTATCATCCTCACGTAATGGTAAACAAGCCCTTGCTCTACACAATATAAAATGTTATAAAATCATGGAAAACACTATGTACGAACTTTTCTCCCAATGATAGAACTTGAAACTGACTTTGAGTGGAATTATATTGATTGCTTGATTTCGAGCAGGTTTTGGACGGGTCGTCTAAATCCCAACAGATCCTGAAGTCAAGAGTCCGAAGAGCGCAATACGCAATTTAGCGCACATCACGGATTTTTGAACCGCATAGTGATACGTTGAAGTGAGCGGCGCATACGGGGATAGCTTTCGCTTTTCCTGAACAGGTTCGTGAAGCTACAACCGTGCGATTTCTTACACGTGGTTATTAGGGTATACTGCTGATTCCTTGCCCGATGCATAAATTTTGCAAACAGGCTACCCGGTCTTTAACCCGTTGCTGACTGTTAGATTTTCTAACTTTGTGAACCCTGGTCCAACTAGGATGTAGAAAAATTGCCATGGAACTGCAGTAACCAAAGGGTTAAGGCTTAGTTGTGTCCTATAAGTATTTGAAGTTTATTCAAAGCCTGCAGTCTATTGTCCAAACAACAGATTGTATGGAGGTCATGCTACTTAATATCTTGGAGGAAAAAAAAAGCCAATCCGCATATTGGCTCAGTAGAGAGCGGGTTAAATATCCGTTTCAAATATATCAAATAATGATACACATTGCTTTATTATGAATGTATGAAATATTGTTTTCTTTCTAACCGGATGACATGATGCTGTAAGATTTATATTTTAATTTCCTATTCGGTTTCACTTGATCGTTGCTTACTTGCTTAAGGCGGCCTCTGCCGGAATCTCACATGGGTCCTCCACACATCCCTGTCCCCCATCAAAGTCGCCAGCTCGCTGGTGCTTGTCACTCCCGTGTCTCTCTTCAGTACGACCACATGATGTCGTCTGTGGTCTTCCTCTTCCTCTTGCTCCGTGGGTTGGTTCCCATTAGTAGGAGCTTCTGCGTGGTCAGCTCTGGATGCCGAAAACACTTAATGCATGTAGATTATAATCATATTTAATGTGAAGATGTTTCACCATTCACTTGGGAATAACTCGTATTATAGCCCGTTTTACGGTAGCGGGACGAATAATTAATGTTACTAAAGATGAAATTAGATTTTAATTAATTTGATTAACCATTATTAAAAAAAACATATTTACAAAAATAAGAAAATGGTAAGAACCCTTAAGAGGCGAATCTGATTACGGGCGGGGCCCTTTACATAACAAAATACACGTATAGTGATAAACAACAATAAACAGTAACAATACACATTTAAAGGAAATCAATATCAAATGAACTACACGATGATTATTCCATTTGTCTTGTTCAAAGCCAGATGTTTATACTGTTAAAAAGAAAATAGAAAATTGATTGATTGTGAAAGCACTAACATGATGTATTCATCGTATTGACGGTGACGACCGTATAAATCAGAGTCATTGTGATATTTTACATAAATTTTATGGTAATCAAAAGCATTTCGTTCACTGTATTATTCGTTTAATGAGCAATAACAATTAATCCTGACGAAACATAAAATCAGTTACTATGCTATGTGTGATCGATGTTTCTCAATCAATCTCTCTCACAAGCCTTTTGTTACTTTCCCACCCTACCCTCATTTCATTCGACTACTGCTACTACTGCTACTACTGCTACTACTACTACTACTACTACTACTACTACTACTACTACTACTACTACAACTACTACTACAACTACTACTACAACTACTACTACTACTACTACTACTACTACTACTACTACTACTACTACTACTACTACTACTACTACTGCTACTACTACAACTAGTAGTGCTGCTACTATTACTACTTTTGTCTTACTTTGTCCCCTCCTCTTTTACCTTTTCATCCTCTTCTTTTCGTTCTTCTGTTAAAATCGGTATCTTTTATAATCATTGTATGTCTACAGTGAATCAAAAATATTCATACTTAGTTCATTCATTCAATAATTTCGAATATTATTTTTCAGATTTTTTTCTTCACGCTAATCCTTCTTTTGTTTCTTATCATTCCTCGTGTGTTTTTCTTCTTCGTTGATCTTCATCAATCGTCATTGTTCTTTTTTGAATCCCTCAATATCGTTATGCTATTCATCAGAATATATGTCCACTCTTGAAGGTTTTCAAAGCACGCTTTATCAAAAAGACCAGGACTCTGTTGCACAACACAACAACATTGATGGTAACTTTGATACCATTGGCAATTTCTATGGAAACTTTGAATTTCATTGGCTGTCAAGCGATGTTGCCATGGTGGTTACTATTGATGGCAGAGTTACTATTAATGGTAAGTTAAAACTCGCGTGCACTATACCCGCCCTAAAGTCAATAAATATAAAGAAAAAATATATATTATAGTATCAGGTGTCTGTAATAACTTGGGCTATAATCATTATTGGCCACGACAATATTACTTTACATCCGCTGTTAAAGCCTTCTTGTAGGCGTAGTTTGAAACGCCTTTAGATTTCGTCGTCCTTTCTTTGGAGTCACTATATGTCCAATTGTGTGCATTTATGTTAACACCATCTTTGACATCTTTGACTTGACCTAGTATGAAAATAAAAATACAAATGATGACTCATTTATATTCACTCCTCTTTGAAAAAAAGTGGAGTAGCATGACATGGAGTTAAGTAATATAACATCTTCTTTCTTAATCTTTTTTTTTTTTTAAGAAAGTGTATTCCTTTTTACACGGCAGGAATCAGCGGTATATCATGACGGTAACGTGTACGAACCTTTTCAGGAGTGAAAAAGTATCTTTGTTTACTTTTGAAACAAGCCGTTTCCAATACTCTCCATTCATAAGCCGTATTTACCCAATAGGCGAATAGTATACTACTATTATAATTTTATCATATTATAATATATTATAATGATAATAATCATCCTCATGATATTTTAATATCTGAAAAGGGTTAGGCCGTAGATGAAGGGAATATACTGTGCTGGGAAGACAAAAAGCCTTCAAAAGAGCGATCATAAGCAATCTCCCTGGCAATGGTCTTAAATTCATTTAGAAACTTGCTGAAATTCATTTGCCCTCAAATGATCCACATTTTGTGTAATTAGTGATTAGTGCTCAAAATTTTCAAAATATTCGGCTCGAACATTTTGAGGATTTGTGATTTAATCACTAATTACATGAAATGTGGATAATTTGAGGGAAAATCACTTGCAGCACATTTCTAAAATGAACAATACATGAATTTAAGACCATTGGCATGAAGATTGCTCATGATCGCCCTTTTTAGAAGTTATATTTTGTTTTCCCAGTACAGTATATTTCCTTTAAGTTACTGACGTCACTGGCACAATGGAGTACTGGTATCAAACTGGAACGGGTCAACAGTTGGTTTCACATTTTCATTTTCAAAGATACCCTTAACTCATTGGGGCGAGGGATTATGCAAACAACTCTCCATTCGCCACTTCTTTGGTGAATAAATGGAATTTATATGTTTGTTCTTGATTTTAATGATTTACGACGTAGATGATCGTTTGATGCTAAAGTAGGATATCGTACCAGAGCAAGTTGGGAATGGTATTCCTACGGCGGCAGAGACATTCATGCATTGCTCTGTATGTTAGTGAATGGAGTAATATTGTTCCTTTCTACCTTTATCCTGAAAGGGTCTTTCCTAACAATGTTTCCATGCGCAATGAAAAAAAATTAAACTTTCCCAGCTTTCCCACACATTTTCTTAAAATCTATAATTGCTTTAGATCTACTTTAGATATATTTGAAATTGTGTTAACTAGATAGCAAGCTTTAATAAGTGGCAGTCCATGTTTTTGAAGACCACTTACAGCCGCCATAATTCTGGGTCATGCCGTTTAAAGCATTGCGATTTGCTTTGCGATTGATATCAAGGATGATAAAAATACATAAGAGATATGGAGTTGGTTGATCGGTATATATCAATCTTAATTGTTCACATCACAGGACCCGCAATATGACGGTGATCATATCTATCAAAGTTTACATGAGAGAAATAGAATAATGTTGTACTGTATTTATTACCGTAAAGTTTATTATAAATATAAAACATTTATTTTTACACCATGAAAATGGTAAATGTTCAAGTAAGGCTTTATCCTATATACTATCAAAATGGTTGTAAATCCACCCATTTCAATCCATTCCTAACTTCTATGTTTAAAATTAGTGTATACCCCTTCTTTGCCATCTGAATACACGGAGAAAAACAAATATAATGTACTTCTTAAGATATAAAAAACAGCTTTCTCTATTTGGCATACACAGCAATTAGTACGTTATACAATGTTATCACTGTATTATTATTATTATCATTGGTATTATCGCAGTAGTAGTAGTATCGCAGTAGTATCAGCAGTAGAAGTAGTAATGGTAGTAGCAGTAGTAGAAACAATAGTACTTGAAGTCGTAGAATGACACTGGGGTGGGGTGGGAGTGTATAAAAATAGATTTATTGAGATAATTTAATACACTACAATACATAACAATTACGAAGATAGATAAATATAATACATATCAACATGTTTAACAAATTCAACGGACAAGACATGATGCAGGAAAATCAACAGTAACTTTAACAACTTCATATCATGTAATGAAGATGGGAGTCTTATATGATAAAGTACTGTCCAAATTATTGCACAGAAATATGCAAAGCTAAATACAGTATGGACTATGGGCAGTTGTGATTACCTGTGTAATTGAATGTATCAAAAACAATGAAATATGATTCCCTTTAAGACTTTTAACTTTCAAATTAAAAGAATATCAAATTAATTGTACCTGATAAGTTATGATGCTCGGCGTATTTGGCAAACTTGGTTCACATATCATGTGAAGAAAGTTTGCACAAACACGAAGAATAAAAGAATCAACGACATGAGTAGTAGTAGTAAATACTAGCTAATAGAAGAAATGACAGTGGTAGTGGTAGTAGTAGTAGTAATAGTAGTAGTAGTAGTAGTAGTAGTAGTAGTAGTAGCAGTAGTAGTAGTAGTAGTAGTAGTAGCAGCAGAAGTAGTAGTATTGGTAGTAGTAGTAGTAGAAGTAGAAGTAGCAGCAATAGTAGTAGTAGTGGTAGTAGTAGTAGTAGTAGTAGTAGTAGTAGTAGTAGTAGTAGTAATAGTAGTAGTAGTAGTAGTACATGTAGTAGTAGTAAATAGCTAATAGAAGTAATGGCAGTGGTAGTAGTAGTAGTATTAGTAGTAGTAGTAATAGTAGTAGTAGTAGTAGTAGTAGTAGTAGTAGTAGTAGTAGTAATAGTAGTATAGTAGTAGTAGTAGTAGTAGTAGGCCTAGATAGTAGTTGTAGTAGAAGTACTGGCAGTTGTAGCAGCAGTGGCAGGCAATAGCAGCATAAGACCGCTTGTATACATCTGACATGGATCGCACTCCATTTTACACTCCATTCTAGGCCAGTGGGACTGCTTCAACCAGCGGACGTGGTCTTACAACGGGACCCTGGACTGGGCCTGCCTGCTGGTCGGCAGCGACCTCCATTGCGATTACTGCAGGGAATGGGCAGAGGTACTCGGCGACGACACCGATGCGGTTGAGCTCATTGAACTATATGGTAAGCAGCCCTGCCGATGTGTTACTTGATTTATCTTATTTTAAAGGGTCCCTGCAATCAAAATGCATGTTGACTTATGTTGATGCAACTTAATATGTATGTCACAAAATCAGTAACGGCTCAATGGAAATATGTTTCCTTTATTTTAAAATAATTTTTCTATATTTTTTCTCAGCACTGTTAAGCCCCGCCTCCAAAAATATCCTCCAACTCAAGATTCTTGTTGTGACATCATCACAGGTATAAATTAGCAAGATAATAGACATAATTTATGCACAAACTAAACATTGCAATGACTACCTGCAAGTGTTTATAATGTCATCGCATGTTTATACAGTGTATTTTCCCCCTTGGCCTAGCTAGCACATTTCTGACATAAGGAAACGATTATTCCCACATGAAAGGTTGTTAGGTTGTATTGTGTGAAGACATGTGATGCTCTTGTGGGCAGGTGGGGGTAGTCATTGCAATGTGTAATTTGTGCATAATTCTGTCTATTATCCTGCTAATATACCTGTGATGACGTCACAACAAGAATCTTGAGTTGGAGGAAATTTTTGGAGGCGGGGCTTATCAGTGCTGAGAAAAATATAGAAAAAAATATTTTAAATTATAGGACACATAATTCCATTGAACAGTTAGTGATTTTGTTCAATACATGTTGCATCAACATACATTTTGATTACAGGGGACCTTTAATGTTTTACAGGTAGGGTAGGCCTTTAATTCTTTGTGTGCCACGTGTTTTTATTTTACAAGTAAGACACGCAACTCTCATAGCATGCATAAAACAGCACTTTACCTGGCGCAAAACATGAATGAAACTCGGCATGGATCACAAGTTTACCTTTAGGATAACATTTATCAAATCTCAGTCATAGTTTCACAAACCTTTTAAGGAAAAGTAAACAGCTATCCTTGTTTACGTTCGAAACTTTCCTTTTGATAGTCTACATTTATTTATTGTATTGTACCAGTCAGTGCGTCGGTAATAATAATTCTGTGACCGATTACATGGTTAAATCAAAGTTGCTTTGTTACATTGTAACGGTTGGCGTGATCATAATCCCGTAGCACGTCGCTCGTGGCACGCCTTTTGTGACATGTCGTGCTCCGATCCTTTTACCCAGCCTGGCTTCAGGCTGTTTAGGCGATATCAAATCAAACTATTCAATGAAAAGGTCTGTCTCACTCCGCAGTATATAAACCATTCTCGATTTCTTTTCTGGCTCACACTAACACACCGAAAAGAAGAGGAGAATGGTAAAGAAATTAATCTTATAAGCACTAGAACATGTGGAATCTATTTTTTCAGTTGAGATTATAAATGTTAAACAGCCTGAAAGTCAGGCTAACCTAAATATATGTTAATTGCGGATTGATGACGCTAGTTACATAATTGACAACGTGGTAACTAATGGCTTCAATGAGGACAGGGCTGTCAGGTTATGGACAAATAGTAATGTACCATACAAAAACAAACACACTCAGGGAAGTGTACACACACAATGCCGAGGACACAAGAGAGGGAGAACATGATCATTTATACGGAGAAAGAGTGAAAGAAAGAGAGATTGAGATACATAGTGGGAAAAGAAACAGCGAAAGAGTTAGATATACAGAGAGATAGATATTTTTCTTATATTTTATGCATTGACGATCGCTTTTGGTCAAGGTATGGTTTTGATATCATTTATATGGAACTGTAGTATTTACAAACGCTCCGAGTGATAAAGCAGCCACTGTTTGTTTTAGATACCGCATACAGATTCGTAGTGAGAACAAGCACGAAAGCAACAAGTTTCGCTTTTACTTAACGACAAAGATAGACGGAAAAGGAATCATAGAGAATGAGAGAAAGAGAGAGAGAGAGAGAGAGAGAGAGAGAGAGAGAGAAAAGTAAGGCAGTGTGTGCATCGATGGCGCAAAAGGGTTTATAATGAGCCCCCTCAACCATTCCCCCCTGGTTTCAAGGAAAATTATATACAAGCAAGTTGCAAAATCGAAAAAGTTCCTCTCTACTGGGAAGACAGTGTATGAACCCATTTACATCTAGCTTGCGAGCCATCCTTTACTCGGCCTTTTTGTGTACTTCGGGATATGTTTGCTTCTTTATGCGCCATTGGAACACTTTTGTAATGGTTATAAACATTATTCCCATCCGGTAGTATGGATTCAGGCAGATTAGAAATTAAATGACTGTGAATAAAAGATAACGCCAATGGCAGACGCGCATCATGCATAATGCATTACGCTACTCTGCAAGGACAATTCTTAAGGCGGATTCACACTGCATCCGACATTCCGACATACGACACGACATACGACTTTCCGACATTTAATCCGACAAAATAAAAATCGAAACCGTGCATATCCAATGTGTCCATTCACACTGAGGCAACACGACAAAAAAAGTCGTGTCCGACACATTTTGTCGTATTAAAAAATCGGATCATGTAGCGATTTTTCAAGCACGACAATCCGACATTTAGCCGGAGACCAATCACAACGGCGGATTCCTATGGCGTCACTTCATAAGTTTGGCCTGTCAAAAGACTTTTGCTTCGCGGAAAATCTCTGCGACGGCCCAACTTCAGTCCCATGTATTTAAATGTATGTTGGACAATGTTTCCCTACGCATCATATCTTTATCATGTTTTGGTGAAGCATTTTGCAATCGTTTGTAAAGAAAGATGGGCAAGAATGTGATTCCTTATTGGCGGTAAGTTAATCAATGTCTATTAATGTCAGCTAATAGCGAGTTAATCTCGGTATTCAGTGGTAATTGAGTTTTAAAGACTCGACTCGAGACAAGTATAATGTTTACGTTCGAGTAGGTCTACGTAGTCGTATAAGTAAACGTTAAAAATTATACAGACCTAAGGCCAAGGCCGGGTCTACATGTAAAAAGTCAACGATGATTCATGGTGTATGCAACTGTTATCTACCTGCATAAATGTCATCATTCTGAACTTGAAAGTCTTGTGAGATCTAAATCGCACTTTGACTTTGAAAGGCCTGGACATGTACATGCAACATAAATATATCTAGAAAGTTTTAGAGGTCTGGTATTGAACGTTATCAATTGAGTAAACCTGTTTATGTTTATACTCGGATTAGGCTCTAGTCTAGATCTACTCCTAGAAAGCTGTTGCATAACCAACAGAACATAAAAACATCCGTAATACGCGTACCCTACTATAGGCCTACGTCTAAACGGTACTGCAGTTAATTGTGGTGTGTTCTGTATTTACTCTGTTCGAATGTCAGAGTTTTAATAGATAGATCTAGATCTAATTCATACTTTGGATATAAAGTTAAGCTACAGGTCTACAGCCTCGAGGTCAACATGGCTGTTAAAGGCTTTAAAAATGTCATGAGATCGAAGTGAGATCTAACAACAAACGTATCATTGATCCAGATACACTTTATACTGCGACCAGCCCTCTCACACACCCGCTACGCGGGAGCAGTCCCGGGACTACAAATACAACTCATAACAACACAGATATCTAGAGGGTCTAGGTCTATTAAAAAGAGTGTAGATTTCCCAGATCCAAGCAAGTTTCTTTAGCAGCTAGTCTACTACTCACGTTTTCTTTTAGATCTGGACCCGGGATCTGGACTCGACCATACCTACCATGGGTAGCCAGTAGGTCTATCTTGGTGTTATGACAAATCTAGCCAGCCGGCCGGCCGGCCGGGCGTGCTCATGCGAATAGATCTAGGTCCACGGAGTGAATACTCGTATCAGATAGATAGTAGTTTTAGTAAAGAAATGAATTGACTGTTAGATATATCTGACGTTGGTTCGTACTATAAATGTATGCAGTCTACCTCTAGAACTAGAATAGATGATTTGGTACACTCAGATTTCCTTGTTTAGTTACAATTCGTACTAGTCAGCCATCTATCAATATCACCAAGTAGAGTCAACTTCAATCACGGCAAGTTATCTGCTCGTCTGAAGTCTACCAACATAACCAAACCTTAATTTTAGTGAGATCTGACTAACGAAAATAAAGATGAATTGGTCTGTATTCATGGGTTTAAGCAATTTTTCTTTCGGGTTTAGAAGACTCTCAACTAAGTTTACATGAGGAGCTAATGTAGATTCATATCTGTTTGTCGGGGTGACAGTGACAGTTTTCTTAACCTCAAAACTTCTTAACGTTAGTTTGTAGACTAAAAAAATAAGAAGTGTAACTATTTTTTCTTGCAGAGTCACTGTTGGTGGAATGATTTAGTTCGTCAGTTAAATTATTACATGTAGAATGGCTGTAGATATCCGGGATGTTCCTAAAAAGAATGAACCAATATTCAAAATTTCTTTGCATAGATTTAGATAAATTCAATATCAAGAGTAGGCCTGTTCAACTGTTCATAATGATTTATTTGATACTTTTCGTGCATCACGCACACTGGCGTAAACATGTAAAGCTTTTTTTGAGGGAAAGATGCCATTTCGAGGGTGCGGGAGAGGGATGTTTGAGAAGAGGGGGAGGGGGGGGGGGGGGGTGCCCCCCCCCCCCTTCCGATGTAGCTTCGTATGATAATGTTCCGATGTAGCTTCGTAGGATGATGTTGTTTCTTGATCTCTAAGAAAGTTCTCACTGTGTATTTCAACCGTCTATATAGCATAAATGATCGAATCTGTGAAAGGAAAATTAAGAAGGGGGGTTAAGGTTGAAACAAATATGTACCGATGTAGCCCTAGATTAGGGGAGTTTGGTGCCGAGGGGGGGGGGGGGGGATATATGCCTTTGCTGTGTTCATGAAAGAGAGGAGGGGACGGAGGGGGGGGGGGGGTAATTTTGTTGTGTTGATGCAGATATGTCAAAGCAGAATCTAACAGACTTAGTTTGAACAGGACACTCAAATCACTGAATAATTTTATATTTCTACTTGAGGAATCGTGATAGCTGCAAACTATATTGTAGGCCTACATGTCTACAATGCTATGTTGCTGATATGATTTATACTGCATATGTATGGTATAAAAAAAAATCCCAAACATGCCTTAACATAGGCATAGCGAATGAACTAGATAAAGACATATAAAGACATAACCTACCCTCTTATGATGGACTATCGTTATGATTGATGTAATATCGTAAATTCCTTTTCTTCACTGTTGTAAAGAAGGATTAGGGTTAGTGTGATTATGCCAACTTCCCAACACGAAATGTTGATCATGTTGATGCTGGTTTTCCTCTATTTTGGATAAGTACGTATCTGTAATATGATCTAGTATTGAGGCAAGAGCATGAGAATGAACAAGGAGACGTAAGAGTAGAGGGAAGAAGAAAGAGAGGGAAGCGAATGCGTGGAGGAGGAGGGAGATGGTAGAAAAGGAGGAAGACGATGGTCATCTAGTTGTCTTTCGTCTTTTGTTTCTCCTCCTCATTCACCCTTCTTTTTTCTAGTCATTCTCACTTAATTCTTTTCCCTACCACTCCCCCCCTTCCTCCTTCCTTCCTTGCCGTACTGCTCCTCCTCTTCTCCTCTATTCCTCACCATCAATCCACCCTCCCCCCCCCTCCCTTGTTCCCTTTCTCCCGTTTCCTTCCCTCTCCCCCTCGTTTTATATTCCCTTCCACCTTTTTCATCTCTTCCTTTTCACTTTCTTACTCCCGTCTTCTCCAATTTCCTCCTCCCTTTTCTCCCGCCTTCGTCGTAAGTTCTTTCCTTCCTCCTTCCTCCTTCTTCACCGCCCCCTCCTCCTGCTTCTCGTCCTTCTCAGATCAATATTTTATTGTGTTTATGCTTGGTTATTGCATAAAGAACTTGACCGACAGCAAATGTCGTGTAATCCGACTTTTTGCACGACATTTGGAAAAGTCGTTGTCAGTGTGAACTGAAATGTCGTGTCGAAAGTCGTGTCGTGTGTCGGAATGTCGGATGTCGGATGCAGTGTGAATCCGCCTTTAGGCTGCCGAGTTGAACATGTAGAACACTTTTCGATCCTTTGACATGAAAATGTATGTCGACTTCATTTGAGGCAACTTAATATGTATATAATACATTAACTGTTCAATGGAATTATGTGTCTTATGTTTTAAAATAATGTTTCTTCAAGCCCCGCGTCCAGAATATCCTCCAACTCAAGATTCTTCTTGTGACATCATCAAGTTAGAAATTAGCAGGTTAATAGACAGAATTTATGCACAAACTAAACATTGCAGTGACTACTTGCAAGTGCTTGTAATAGAAAATGCAAATCGATTTTTTCCTTGACATAGCTAGCACATTTCTGACATAAGGAAACGGTTAGTCCCACATGAAATGTTGTGAGATGGTATTGTGTGAGGACATGTGATGCTCTTGTGGGCAGGTGGTGGTAGTCATTGCAAGGTTTAGTTTGTGCATAAATTATGTCTATTATCCGGCTTATTTCTACCTTTGATAATGTCACAAGAAGAATCGTGAGTTGGAGGATATTCTAGAGGCGGGCATTATAAGTGCTGAGAAAAAAGAGAAATTAATTTAAAATATAGGACACATAATTCCATTGAACAGTTAGTGTTTTTGTTATATACATATTAAGTTGCACTAAATTAAGCCAACGCAAATGTTCATGTCGTAGGACCTTTAATAGATATTTACAAAGGCGAGAAGGACTACTTGAAGTGAATCGATCAATGTATTGCTTTGAAGAGAAAAAAACAAATCAATATTGCCATCATATCTTAAAAAGAAAGATGTCTCATGTTACTATCAATTGCTCAACTCGTGACCGAACTTTATGAACCAATATTTTCACCGACATGTCAGAAGAAGACACTGAAAAAGAGGAAAAATACTGCAAAGCGTTCTAAGGATATGAGAATTGATTTCAGAAATTGGTACCCCGATGGCCAATTATTATGGTTTGGGGTTTTACCCCGCAGATTGCATTGACAGGTAGTCAAAGGGAACACATTAACGGATCAATAAAGATGAAAAGGAACATCTGAATCATATAACATGTCAATCGAGTTTGACTTATAAAATGATATAATGGTAATAAGGTACCAAATTGTTAGTGGCCTGCTGCTTGTTTTTTGTTGTTGGAGTATTCAGATAATAGTTCTTTTAGAAGATGAGGTAAAATAGCACAAAGTAAGGTTTTAATCTATGTTTGATTGGTTAATTCATAGAAAATATACAGGGAGGGATAGGAAAGAGAAAGAACAGAGGGGTACGGGATTTATAAGAGAGAGGGATATGGTGAAAGAAGAGAGACAGTTTTCTGACATCTGCTAATTGACAAGGAAGTCGAGAGAGAGAGAGGGAGAGAGAGAGAGAGAGAGCGAGAGAGAGAGAGAGAGAGAGAGAGAGAGAGAGAAGAAAATGTTTTTTTTTTATATCGAGAGCGACCAATTCCGGTCTCTGACGATCAAAAAGTCTGATTATGGCATAACTTAGAATCTCGACTCCTTTGTTGGAATATTGAAGAGTAGTGGTCTTCTTGCCCTCTCCCCTTTTAAAAGACCAGTTCAATAACCATTTATGAGTATCATATATCTCTATTACCATTATTAAGTATACGTTCGACATTAACTTTCGGTACCATTCGTTTGCTAAATGACCGCGTTGTTGACGTTTATAAATGCAAAGTCTGCAAGTAATAATGAATATCACAGGCGCTTATGATCACGGTCAATAGGTGTATAATATCCGGGATATGATTCAACCAATCCTCAAATTTCCACTCAATATGACTACTGCAAACTAGTACTAAACGGGATAGATCAACATGACATCATGTTCTTTCAATCGAAGCAGACACACGAAAGAAACACATTAGTGAAGGTTTGATGAAAATCCGTCAAAGGATAAAAGACTTATGATCTCTTAAAGTTTTGATTTTGTGACGTCACATACGAGGTGCTCTCCCATATGTTGTGTACATTTGTTTTCGAAAATGTGCATTTTCTAAAAAAAACTATGCATCCTTGCACTTGTGCATTTCATACATCATCAGAAAGACGTGTTTACACACATACCTGTATGAAAAATTGGTTGTCAAAAACAGAAAAAGTGTAATTTATGTAATTGTATTGTGCACAAGATATGGGAGTATCCCCGCATGTGACGTCACAATATTGAAATGTCAAATTCTAATAACTTTCTTTTCCTTTGACAGATTTTAGTCAATCCTTCAATAATATGTTTCTTTCATGTTTCTGCTTTGAATGAATCCTACTAATCTTCAGGGTAACTATCCCCTTAGTCAAA
Organism: Arbacia lixula; assembly: GCA_963669155.1. Lineage (NCBI taxonomy): Eukaryota > Metazoa > Echinodermata > Echinoidea > Arbacioida > Arbaciidae > Arbacia > Arbacia lixula. The sequence goes on from OZ022579.1 coordinate 11,517,712, forward strand.
TGGTGGATTTTTTCAGAGCAGAATCGCAAGGCTCTCTTCAGAGCACTGTTGATTTCCGACAATGCCTTTAAATCTATGAAACCTTATCACGCTCATTGGAGATAATTATGTGTTAGTGCATCTCGCATGTTTTTCATTTTCATACTCAATACAAAAGCCCCCCCCCCCCGATAAAGGGTATTGTGATGTCATGCAAACGTCTGATCTATGATCACTCATAGATGATAGCCATTTCACCACCCAAGCATCGCTTTACCAATTTGTGAGCGAGTATAGTACTTTTCAACTTTTCAAGCGGGTGGTTTAAACCATAATTTTATCTTCATTTCCCACAAAAACCAACTATCAGGATTTTTTCAATCAAGAAAGCGTACAAGCGATAGCTGCAAGATAGAGAATGGCATCGCTTAATCATGTTAATGCAGTGTGTGATTAAAAAGCAAGGGCTTTTTAACCTGGACAATGACTTTTAATGAGTGAGTGACTCGAGCAACGAAAGAGGATGTTGATTTGTTAAAACAGGAAATAATGCAGTATTCAATGCAAAGTGTAATTAGTCTTACGGGCCTAATTACGACAGGAAGCGGGAACTCATACATATAGCTAGCAGTCGGCATGCATATAGCAGGCTCAGCTAGCTCAACAATCCAGTTAGACTCATCCACCACCGGTTTTCTTGAATTTTATCGCGAGTATGGCAGAACTCTGGTGTAAATAAAATGTTTGCGTGCGGGCGCGTGTACTCTAGTGCATGCACTAATTACGAGTGAAGTGGGCACATTCCACGGATTTGCCAAGGAAAAAATCCAATCTTGAGAGTGGTAGGTAGAATGTAATCTTATAATTGCTAGAGGGACGCCTTTGATTTGAGGGGACATTCTTGCATGAAGTCGAAAGGCACACTTTCTTTTCTTTCATAATCATGAATGGGTAGTCGGTACTGTTGGTTTATCAATCCTGACAGAGATTTTGATTTTGGAGGAACGGTTTTTCACAGCAAGCGTTTTTTTTTAGGGAGACAATTTTCCTCTGCGAAGCAGGTGGGGGAGGAGGGGGGGGGGGGGGTTCCCTTACGCCAGATGTCACCCTGTATGTCCTGCTGAAGCTTTTTTTGTGCCTCACTTTCTAGTTTTGCATGTATTACCTCTGCTATAATACATCAGTGACGCATAATGAGTTCATACAAGATCAGTTTGCTTTGTGGCATACTTGGTTCACTTTTGATGGTCAGTATACATGTCCAGTCAATATCATGATTGTAGCCTTGATTAAGATCAATCTCATAGAAAAGAAATCAAAGCTCAAAACACATCTATTCAATTGATATATTAGTAGAATATATACTCTATGGAATAGCTTCTGTGCTATATAAGTGTATATATTATATTCTAACTACGATAAAACCAACTACCACAAGTCATACCATATATTGCTCATGATGATTAAGATACTTATACAATATCATTGGCTTATGAAAATAAATCTCAACTTCTTGATTTATTCCTTATTCACTTTCTTCGTGATTACTATACAGAGTTTAAATTAATCTCTAGTGGCATCCATTGCTTGTATGCAGCTTTCCCCTTCTTTAAAATATTTGTTATTATTTCACTTGATATAATCGAGAGGCTCTTTACGAATGTTTGCGTAATTTAATGACATCAAAATGCGCATCAATTCTTCAAGGAAGCGTTTGGTTTGGCACTGGCGGGTTTTGCCATGCAACAATATAACCCTTTGATGTATTTAGAGTTTGATCTCTCCGAGCGATTTCCCCAATCAAATGGGAAAGGAGACTACAAAAGATTTGTTAATTTATATAATTAGATGTACATGGATAATTAAGTAAATGGTTATACACATAATTACATGCATTCAAAGGCGACGTAAGGAAAGCTAATTACTTTTGGGGTCATCTCTGCATCATTTTAGACTCCAGACATGTTATTTTGATAATCATAAGAATGAAAACGACGATATTGTTAATTACATCTACTTTTTATGTTAATTCGATTAGCTTCCATATCATGCCATTCTTCAAAGATGATAACTTGAGGAATTTTAATGACCATTCGTGAAAAAATGACATTGGAGCTAATGACAAAAAAGTATTTTGAAAAAAAATATGATAATGCTGAGTTGAATAGCTCCCAGCATAATATATGTGTTACCCATATAGTTGGGAGAGTAAACCTACTTAATAGAACTTACAACATGTACGTCCTCTTTCTCTGATTCCGTTTCTCTCTCTCCCTGACTTTATCTCCCCTTCTCTCTTTCTCATGTATCGCCTTCATTTTCTATGTCTGTTCTCTGATCCATTATCTTCCTTTCTCATTCATTCCCTCTCTTTCTCATAGCATCGTAGATCGATATTGAAGTTTCTATGGTGGGGTGGCAAGACGGTAACGCCTTAGCACCTAGAGTGTAACGAACTGTTCTTCTCAGGTGATCAGATGGGCAAAACTACGCTTTATTACGTGAACAACTCTTGACCAATCCTATAGTTACATTCTTAGTATGTGGAATAGAATTAAGAATGTATTAGTTGGTGTCAATTAAAGCAGAAACACGAAAGAAACATATTAGTGAAGGTTTAACGAGAAACCGTCATAGGATATGAAAGTTATGATCTGTTGAAATTTCAATTTTGTGACGTCACGTGCGAGGTGCTCTCCCATATGTTGTGTATAGTTTTCTGTGTTGATAACGGAATGATTTTTTCATACAGGTATGAGTGTATAAACGTACTTCTTATGATATATCAAATCCACAGGTACACATTCTTTGAGAAATGCAAATTTTTGAAAAAAATGGAACACAACATATGGGAAAGTACCTCACACGTAACGTTACAAAATCAAAACTTTAAAAGAGTATAACTTTCTTATCCTTCAGCGCATTTTTATCAAACCTTCACTAATATGTTTTTTCCATGTGTCTTGTTTTATCGTGTCATCCAAATCCGCTCTTTCAGCACGCTTTAGAAGTCAGATGGAAGTTGATAGATGATTTGATCCATTAGGCGTATATTTTGCGGCATATCTTGAGGCGAGGACATCTATATACAATACACCGCTCAACAACGATACAACGATCATAGGCCTAAACGGGTTCTTTATACTTTACTGCTAATAAGTTGTTGATACGTAATGCATTATGGAGGTACTCTTCGCAATTGTGAATGCTGAATAACCGTTCTGACACAAATTACACGGCCGGCGGAATGTTTTTGAAAGTGGGGGGCGGGGGGGGGGGGGGGGGGGGCACAATGTTGATTTTTTTTGGTGATAATCTGTGCGCAAAAGCGCACGCACGCGGTCCCTCAAATTGTTAGAGCAATCAAATTGAGCCAAGATATTTGAACAAAATTTTACTCCAAATCAATTTTTCCTTTGGGTGCACTTAAGTTTAACACTCACACCAATCCAGGGGCCCGTTTTAGGGCACCTGGTGGGTTGCTAGGGAGCTTCACTCCGGACGCGCTCAAAGTCCGCCAATCATTTACACAGAAACATATTTTCAGGTCTCAAAATAAATATTCCATGAGTGCTGTTCTGTTATTATGGTTTTACTTACCTAGTGCTTAAAATAAAATAAACTAGGAATATCTATGAACATGTGAGCGAACTTCGAAACTATTCGCATTTTGATATTCTTTAAACGACCATTACCTTCGATAGCTTGCTGGTAATTCAGATCTCGAAAAAACATATCTTTATGTCTCAAATTACATCTACATACTATATAGCAATTAATGTTTTTATGTAGTTTTCTTTGATTGCTTATAGTACGGCGCTTTGGTAGCAGAAGTATACCGACAGAACTTTAACCCATCACTGCACAAAAGTCCACATTTTTGTGGACTCATGACATTTATCATAACTCATGAAATAGTAGTAGAAAAATCCACGAAGAATGCTCAAAAGAAAGAGAGAAATATCCCCTTTTGTGCCTATGTTTATCACAGTCCAATGCACGAGTCGATGGCAGGATTTTTTTTTCTATTGAAAAATTAAAAAAAACCCTTCAAATTGGCAACGTTTTTAGTGATTGAAATTCCACCATTTATCGTGCAAATTGGCAATGCTTGACAAAAGATTATATAGATTTTAAAAAAAAAAAATGAAATGTTGTTTCCCCGACAGGGAAACAGCTCGTCAGCTCATCCGTCAGCTCAGCGTTCATTCATGTCCGTGATGAGAGAGCCCCCATGAAATTTTATGGAAGCGCGACGACATAAGTTTAGCATAATAAAATTTTCTGCTGCATTTAAGCTTCATATCCATTTTCACGCTGGCCACACTGTCGTGGATCCGCGTACATTATGACGTGCATGACCCTGGCTCATGAGCCAAGGGCAAGGACGCGACTAGCTCCGAAGTCCGAACGATATCAGTATGTATACATATTTTGGGCAAATTTACGACACTGTCTTAGTGCACATAAGTATCTCGGTCGAAGATCGGATGAACACTCTCCTTCCCCTTTTTTCTCCAGCTTTTCCTCCTTACGTGTCATAGCCATGGGTCATAGCAATCTATGTTCTTTATCAGCTGAGTAGCGTGTCTCAAGGGCAGATGGCACTCATCCCACGTATCTGTCAAAAAGTTAATCTCGTTCACATCCCACGCGTGTCAGAGAACAATGGCTTTCACACTTTTTCTTTGTTCAGCTCAATAACCTTCTGAGGAAATGTGTATACCATATTATCCTGTCTATGTTTTTTTTTGAATTTCTAATGTTATATGATTTTAATGAAAACGTAATCTTTTCCCCAGCAAAGGGTGATTTTGAGGTTTTATTCCAGGGGAAAGGGAAATGGAAGTCGATATAATTATACTTAAAATGGAACAGCGAAGGTTTGAAATTGCATAAAAGAAGTGACGAAATTTTCCCCTAAATGAAACCTTCCGGAAAGATCAAATGATTCCTTAATCAATTTATTTAACGTAAGTAAATCAGTCTATTCATTTTAAGGAATAATGTGAAATAGAAATCAAAATTGCGATTTCACACCTCGATACGAAAAGGATATTCATGGCAGTCTATCGCAAATATACATTGCCATCAGAGTACTATGCATCATGTTACCCTATCATAACTGGACGCTGCCTTAGACAGATTTATGATTGATCGCAACTAGACTTGCGATTGATGTCAATCATATTTCCGTGCATTGGACTTGTGATCAATTCAAATCAATCGCACCTCTTTATAGGATGGGGCCCTGGGGGTGTTTCACCAAACTGTTCGCAAGTTCCGAACGACTTTACGAACTACTGGTTATCCCTTCTCGTGCCAAATGCGATACCACACTTTGTTCATTGAGAATCTGATTTGGCGCAAGAAGGGATCACCAGTCGTTCGTAAAGTCGTTCGTAACTTACGAACAGTTTGGTGAAACACCCCCAGGTCTCATACTTAAGTGTGATACGCATATAAAAACATTGCTCATTTAGACACAAGACCAGCCTTAGAAACACCCATATAAAGCGCCTTATAAATGCAATTATCATTAGTAGTATTGTTATTAGAATTGTGTTACAGTAATATACGCTTTTGTGGTTACCACTGTCTTCCTGTCTCATGACAGATCTGGAGAGTAATTACTGTCGCCTGGCGGGGAACGACACCAACCCCTGGTGTTACGTTAAGGTCCCGGATGGTCAGATCCAACCAGGCTTCTGCCGCATGGACCCTTGCTCAGGTAAGTCTCGGGCACCTCAATTTGGATGAAACATAAGAAAAAGACATATTAATAATTTCAGGTTTAATAATTTGGAAAAACTCTTTTGGATGTCCTTAAATAAATTAATATCTTACGACGTGTAATTTATATTTATCTTCATATTTGCAACTTTAAGAGTGAAGCACTACGTGTCGATCCATTCAAGAATTTTCTAAAAGAAAATCAAAAGACTTTGACTATCATATAGAACAAAAAGGAATAAACTTAATTTACTCTTTACAAAATGGCGATTTGACTTTTTATTTGTTTAAACTTGTAACCGAATTCCATGCCCCTCAAATGCAACTCATGTTTATGATTGTATCATTTTAGATAATTTTCTTGACCCTTTTCAGTTCCCTGTTTTTTAATGGCCGCTAATTATTTGTAACTGTTGTGATTGTACTTGATTACATGAAAATGAAACATATCATTAAAAAAAAGTTTTGGGGACTTCCAAGGTTACTGTCACTACATGCTTTGATGTAGTTGCACTTCCTCCTCTTCCCCCTACCTTTCCTCATGTATCGCGTAACATGTTAGTTTCATGCTCTGTTCTTTACTTCATATGTATAATTATGATAAAAGGTATTACCTTGCAATGTTTATCAACATGCAGTTGCCGATATAACCCCTTTTTGCAATTAAAGGATTTCTGCTTTCGTTGTCGATTTAACAAATGGGTAGAATCACGGTGGTTCACTGAACCGTTAACGAGCAGATTGATCGCGCTGAGAATAATACATTATTCAGAATATACGTTCGCAGCATTGTCGCACTTACCCAGGCAAGCTCCCAAAAAAGTGATCATTATATATTCCATTTATAGTGACTACTCTGGCCGTACCACTTTCAAACGGATATTCATTAATCCGTCATTATCTAGTTCTCTCTTCGAATTGTCACTGAAGGTCAAATATGAGCGCAAGAGGCTCGTTACGTATTTTTCTTATCATCAACTCAATGATCATTATCGTTATAATACAATTGACGAGACAATATAGCATAGGGCCTACTGTACTTTTAGTTCGTTGTAATTAGTTTGCCCACCTAATTACTCATATCACTATCCATTCTCTGAGTGTTTAATGCGTTGAGTTTGTTAATCTGCGCCATGTTGAAGATAAATAATGTATTTTCAATTAGTTTAACTCACCATCCGTGGTAACTACCACGGTAACATGTGCAATAATGAGAGTTCATTGGTTCTTACCACGATAGTGACCATTGATTGTAAGTTACAATAATTTAAAACCTGCTTGCAACATGATCCTGGTGTCGGGCTGCTCTTCACCTTCGCTGTTTCCACGGCAGCTAGTTCCCCACAGGATCATTCATTTGCTACGTGTTTACCTCTTTATGCGTCATTGAGGAATTGTTTCGATGACAATACACACCTTTCCCATAGGGCAGTACAAAGTCTGACAGAGAAGTAGTTAACAGATGTTGAATTTTCACGTTGAAATTCCATCCAGTTCTGTATTTTTGTGGTGGAAGATAAGGAAATAACTACGGGGGGTGGTGGAGGGGGGGGGGGGGGGCTAGAACTGCTTCATCTCTCGAGCTCTTTTGGATGAATTGATATCGCATCAGCATCGCCAACTGGACTAAAAAAAATCTGCAATTTTCCAAATGTGATGAAAATATATTAGTGCGTATGAATAATCATTGCAAATGCATAATAAGTAGAATCGTCCCAGAATTGCCACCCTAAACCTACAAATCCGTAGAGTTGTATAGAGAGAGAACGACTTACTGACATGATGGGGTGTATGCAATGGAAGTATTGAACTGCTATAACATTTGGTGAAGACATTAAACAATGAGAATCTTAAACATGATCACGATACTCTAAATTTTGCAGGTACATTTTGAATCAATAAAGTTACTGATAGCATGAACATGATACCCCGGGAAACTTGTCTCGAAAACTAGTCGCAATACGCTTGGAGCTGAAATCCGTTCAATGCAGTCTAGTTGTAACGTAGAGTTTAACGTATCACCTGCAATGGTTTCCACATCCACACTACACGTTCACGTTCAATCTATTAAACACCTACTTAAAAGAATCATTAAAAGACATACATCAAATGAAACATTCAATAGAAAAAATTGTAACATTTTACAGAGCACACGTTCATTAAAGATATGGCAACATTTTTGTACAAAATAATTACACTGCAAATGGAGACGTGTGAAAGGGATAGTTCACCCTGAAATTGAGTTTTTTTTTTATAAAAGCAGACACATGAAAAAATATATTGGTGAAGGATTGATAAAAATCCGTCAAAGAATAAGAAAGTTATGATTTTATGACGTCACGTGCGAGGTGCTCTCCCATGCGTTGTGTAATTTTTTTTCCTTCAAAATGTGCACTTTCTCAAAATATCATGCAAACTTCAATACCTGTGTATTTCATACATCATGAAAAATACGTGTTTACACTATATCTGTGTGTAAAAAATAATTCCGTTGTCAGAAACAGAAAATAGTGCAATTAATGGAAGTGTACTGCATCAACAAATGAAAGAGCACCTCGCACGTGCCGTCACAAAACTGAAATGTCAACAGATCATAACTTGCTTATCCTTTGAAGGATTTTCCTCAAACCTTCACTAATATGTTTCTTTCATGCTTCTGCTTTTATGGCATTCAACCTAACTTCAGTGTGAACTATCCCTTTCGGGAATAGGCAGGAAGGTACAGTCTTGGTAGAAACGCATCTCTCTCTCTCTCGAGAGAGAGCCTCGTTGAATAGCGTAAGCTGACACTGATGATTATGCGGCTCTGTTTAGAGCGCTCGTGAAATCTGACCTTCAACACGACCGGGTGCTACCTGCACCAGCGCTATTAATGGGCGTCATGGTAATTGCGAGCTAAGTCCTATCAGAAACTAACATTTATGGATAAAATACAGTTCACTGAAGGTGGCTGACTTCCTCTTAGTGCGAGGAAACCGGATATAGCGAGGTGCTCTTGAAACCCACTCTTATAGAATGCGTGTAACAAAATACACAATTAGGATGGAAGGCAATACTTGATATTAGATATCGAGCCTAAAGATTAGCATGAAACACCCGTTCTATGCCTCTGCACGTGCAAGTTGTATCGATGAGGGAGGGAGGTAGGGAGTGTCCGAAAGGAAAATATCTGAAAGTAACGTTTCATGCAATTTTTTTAATGGAATATGATGCGGAACATTGTAACATTAAAACTTTTGAACTGCACCTTGATACCACGTTTAGAGCCCTTTTTCCATATTGTAACAATATTCCTCGATTGAATCTTTACAGATGCATAGTAGGTATTACACGTCACAACTGCGATAATATATGGGGTGAGGATATTTCCCCAAATTCTTCTGCGCATCCGATTCTCTTTATACATGTTATACGTCTCCATTTGCAACGTCAAATTCTCCGATTTTGCCATCTTCGTTGTCGACATCACTGTGGCTTTCGTCAATATCACTACCACTGCTCTCTTCATCCAGAATTTCAAAGTCAAGATCGAGGGATGCTAATAATGATAACCACCAAATAAAATGTTCTCCATTTGTTCATGACATATCCTTTCTTTTCTATGACTCACCATATACACTATGCACAGCGCATTCCGGTTGCAGGGAGAGCGGCCAAGACCAGGCATACAGCGGTTACGCCATCTACACAGAGTCGGGTTACCTCTGCGTGAACTGGACCCAGGCGGTTACAAGCGGCTTGGACAACATGACCGCTTTACACCAAGATGCAAGTACGACACACGTATGCTTGTCGTGATTTACGCAGTCTCGCTTTATACATAAGGCCAGGTGTTCTGAAAACTGGGATGTGCGCTAACGAAGGAGATTAATAATCTGATAATCCATGGTAAAATTAATAAGTTATTATTTTCCAGCGTTATCAAGCAAAAATAATTCGGAACACATTCATTAATTTGATCTTGTTGATTGGTAAGCGTCAAAATTGCTTCTTTGATTAATCATTTCCATTATCCATTTGTCTTGATACGGTTTGAAAGAGCGGAGAGAGAGGAAATGTGCGAGTGTTTGTGTGTGTGTTTGTGAAAGAAGGAGTGGGTGTTTGGGAGAGAGAGAGAGAGACCCAAAATAAGAACCAAACAAATAGTTGCCTTTAAAGTAGACATAAGAGCACGATCACAAAAATTGAGATCTTTACATCATTAGAAAGCTTTCAACCTAATTAACATGGATATGAGACTCAAATACAGCAGAACGAAATGAAAATATTACAATAACTGATTAAACTTCACTGAATCTGGAAGTCGTTGATCGCCGATTTTCACGCAGTGAATTCGGTACCTTTGACATGACGTCACGTAATGCATACATTTGTCGGGAAAGTGATGGGGAGTGATGTGTTGTGTAGAAAGTCGACGTAAATACACAGTTGTCTCAGAGCTTATATTGTTATTATGAGTCAATCTATTTGATTTCTTATTAATCAGTTTTAATAAATAAATAATTGAAACATGTTATATAATCACAATATTCTTTTTATACCGTGAAATATATTTTTTTAGGATTGGAAACGAATGGTGTGTGCGGGGGTATTCGGTATAGGCTACACTAGATCTGACTTGCAAATAAAAGTAGACCTATTATGGATGTGTCTAAATTTTGAACTGTATATGGAATCATTCTCCTCATTAATCATAGCTGACAGCCTACATATTCATAACAAGCGAGATATTTAAAATAAGGATAGTCAAATAGGAAGTTTGCATGATCACAATTTCTCGCTGTTGAAATTCAAGCTGACGATATTTTGTCCGCGAGTGAGCGATTTATACGCACAGAGCTAAGCCAGCGGAAGTAGCATGCATATGTACACATGCATGCACGATCGCTACGCTCGCATCCGTTTTCACTGTAGGCGTAGCTGCTTGTGATATTATACTCCAGGAATTTGGACAAAAGTCGGCTTTTGTGCTTCTTAGCTGGTGTGGTTGCTTGGATCCATGATGGAAGATGATCGATGGTGGGTTGTCAAGTCCAGAGATTAAGATGAAACGGAACTTGTGAAGGCAGAATTCGCCACTGCTCATGCACTGAACTAGCTACGTAGTGGTATAATTCAGTGTGCTCACGCCATGGTGCATGGCCTTGGTGAGTACAATTATTTTCTTCACTGCATTTTGATGAATTTTGACAAATTTTCCATGCAGGGAAGGCATGAAAGATGACTCGAAACGGAGTTCGTCACCTCCCTGAAATGTACATGCATCGGGACAAGTGTGATCTTAACCCGAATAAAGGGATAGCTCAAATTTCATTCACAGAATTACTAGCCAGTGCATGGGCACTGTCCCTTTCTAACTCAGAGTAACACTAACAGTAACAGTTTAGCAACAACAGTACTAAATTTGTTTAGGCTCAAATGTACTTGTGAAAATATTAATATTAATATTAACAAGTTCAATGTGTATCAATGTAGAAAATCAATGCGAATTGCAGCACTATTTTTACACACATTATAAGAGGCATTGTTCAGAATTTCTAGAGAGTTTTTTAAGTAGTGACACTAGTGTGCTGATCGATACTCTGGCAGTAGGCCTATACCCCAATTACATTGTGTGAAAATGTGAGAAATGAATATGATTCTTATCAATTGACCCAGAAATGTATATTTTCAAAAATCATCAAACAACCTAGGTCGCTTACATGTAGTTGCTTTATTAAAACAGTGTATGATTTTCATTTGGTCTCCATTGTAGAAAACACATGGCTCAGGATTGCTCATCAAGCTGCCAGATGTAGTCCATCCGCGCTGCTGGCCATGGAGACCACTCCTTTCAGCCAGCGGGCATGACATCGTTCTTGGATTTGCTGTCCTAACCTGGGTATGATGGAACGCGTTCCTCATCAGGACACCCATATTTTTGAGAGAAGATCAATATTCAGTCGTGCACACATTACGCCACTGATTCACATAGTACGCACACCGCAGCAGACCACAGATTGCGCGACTCCACGAATCTGTCCGCCCGATTGTGTTTCAGGGTGAAAATTTTTGTGTGTTGATGCACCACCAACGTTCGTTGACGGCGGATTTCTAAATACAGTCCAGGGGGGCATTTCATCAAAGGACTTGTCGGATATTTTATCCGACAAGTTTGCTCTCGGCCAATAAGATGCAAGCATTTCAGTAGCTTATAACAGTTTGTCGGATAAAACGTCCGACAAGTCCTTTGATGAAATGCCCCCCAGGGGGTGGATTATTATCATAGCTGCATGGACATCAACAGACGAAACCATTTTGCCACGATTCTGCAGTCATAAAGGCCTCCTTCTGGAAATGAGACGTCCCATTCGCAATGACAGCGTGGACTCCTTCGACGTCGTTCTCCTGTAGCTCGAGCCGCCGCAGCATCAACGACATCGCGACCGCACCACAAGAACTACTTCCCGTGGAGGAATTTCCCACAATTTCCCACAATTTCCCACCTGTGACTTTGAACTAATACCCCTGTTGCCACTGCAGGAACTTTTTTTCTTGGATAACTAAATTTTTTGGAATATTCCCCCAAGCACACTCGTGAGTTGAAATGATAATTGATATCTCCATTTTATGTGTTCTAGATTTAATCTGACTCGGATTGTACGCAGATGCATGCCTGCATATTCTAATTGATCTCATGTTGTGATCACGCTCCTAATCGTCTGAATCTTCCATCAATAAAGGGAAAAGAAAGGAAGTTTTATCTCTCTTGCAATTTTTGTGTGTCTTCCTTAGCTTAATCTTTAGTCTAATTTTAAGTTCTCTATGCGATTTTTTTCCACATAGCGCATAAATAACTTGAACAATATTTATTATGCTAGTTATTAGTGAAAGAACTTTCTGTTTCTGGGCTTATTTTAATTAGAAGGTATATGAGTAGTAAAGATAGCATGCTCAATCCTGTGAATCCACCTGAATTATACTGCAGCAGACTACTGAATATAATTACATGTAGTAAGAATAAATACATGTAAGAATCGTGGGTTGATATTATCCTAATAATTATGTCATCCATCTAATAGTTAGCAGTAGATGCAGGTTTCCAATCTAATGTTCTTTTTATTGATTTGCAGGATGGAGCAGGCTATCGTGCCGCAACTACTGGGTATATGCCTTAATTTTTTTTCTCAAACCCCTTTTATTAAAATGTTTGTAAAACATGTATTGTTAATAGGAGTCAAAATTATGATTACTCAAGGCATGTGAGAGAGAAGGGGAATATAAAAGAGAGAAAAGAGGTGATGAAGAGAAATGTGGACACACATAAGAAGAGGAGAAAGAGAAAGTTGGTGTAAGGAGGGGAGGGCAGGGAGAGAGGTGGTTGGCATAAGGAGGGGAAAGGATGTAAAAAGGTATTGAGAATAACATATAGAGTATGAGAGATCCAGAAATGTCAAAAGAGAAAGTGAGAAAGGGGAGTACACAAAGACTCATTTTGGCCTAGATGTGTGTTCTAGAATTCTTAAATAATGTCTCTACTCTGTTCCTCATCTCTCCTTTTCTCCCTCCCTATCCATTTCTCTCACACACTCAATATTTATCTCTTTATCTGTGATCTGTCCATCGCTTTCACGCTGATCGCACCATTCAAATTTCACGTATACAACGCACGAAACAACTCACTGCACATTACATGAAAACATGCATATGGGACTTCGTACGAATTTACCCTTCGTAATGGGAGACGGTGGGGGGAAAATGTGATCTCGACCCGATTAAACACGAATCACCCCAAAAATGTACATATCTTAGCTAGATATATTAATTTCCAACTCGGATATGGTTTGAATTAGCGGGCTCAACATTTTTTGTGTGTGAAAAGAGACAGTTTCTAAAGAAAAAAATCTCGACTTATTCGGATTCGGGAGACGTGTTGGGGGAAAAAATGATCGGATCTACTTTCACGGTCTGCATACGGAAAAGGCACACACACACGTTCGTATATTTTAACACACGCACACACACACGCACACACACAAAAAAAGTGATGAAAATGTGAAATATAACATTGATAACGCAACTATTTCTACCTGTTAAGCCTGTTGATTATTATTTATGACATCATTAATATATCACAGGTAAAGAAATATACACACAACTATTAATTACATGAGTTTTCACCCTTTGAAAATAAAAGCTAATATTTCTCTGGAGCTCTGTATATGATTTTCTGTGGGACACCCGGGGCCGTGATGAGAGGATATCCATGACGTTACGTCACATAGACTGAGTCGTATTTCGTGGCTGGTTTTCAGGCCCGGAAGAGAGGCCATTTTTGTGGTACTTTAGTTGAGGATATCAAGAGGCTAGACGATTTTTGTGATATCATATGTTGATAAACAGATTATAAATAGCATATGCTTTCATTAGATATAAAATTCATGGATATTTTTTTTCCTCTTATATCAACTTTAAACAAGGCCCCTCCCGTTTAATACTTCACACAAAACTACCGCGACCACTGGGAAGGAGTCTGTGCCGACAAGCGGCGCATCCGGTCTTTTATCACCAATCTAAACGCCATCTGAAAAGGATGGACAAACAGACAAGACAGGTCTGTGTGGTGGTGACGAGATTGCCTAAAATGAGCTACCGTGACAAACCTCCCAACATTGCCCAATTTGTCATTTTATACATGTCATAATAGACAATTTGATATTCCACACACAATAGACTAAGAGACGACTCTTCTCTGAGACGATAGAAGGGTGCTCTTTATTTGAAAAACATCATCACTATGGTGTCGATCTTATGAGACTGACAAAACATTCGCTATCTATCATAAGCGTAAGTTGCAGTACCGTATTTCTTGCATGCTTACAAGCAGACTGGAAGGAAAAAGCAAAATGCATCACAATTTTTCATGGTATACAATATAACCAACAATTACAAAGCCTTATATGCTGTAGATAATTGCATAAACTCATCATATATGAATCACCTCCACACTGAAAACAGAGTATTGTATGTTGGTTGACGTCAATCTAATATGATTTTTCTAACTTCAGTTACACTTCAATCATCTGACATTATTTGTCTATCGAGTTGTATAGCATTTAAATATTGATTTTTGTTCTTTTTATATTCATTAATAGTTATAACTCTAAAGTTCGTATATCAACATACTTAAAAAAAAAAACAATTATATGTGTGATTAAATAGAAGAATGCAAGTCGGTTGCGATTAATCGCAACTATTTATAAGACAGGGCCCTAGTAGGGTCTACTGACTGGAGGAGTGATGGTGTAGCTAGGGCGCTCGGAGAAATCACTTATTACGCTTGTAATACTTTTTAGCAATTAGAATTAATCTATGTTTATTAATTTTTGCCCCCCCCCCGCCCCCTACCCCTCCTCTTCACCCTAGGCTTAGAGGAGAACTACTGTCGGAACCCAGACGGGCGGGAGCGGCCATGGTGTTACTACCTACCCGCCTGGAGCTCGGAAATCTTGTGGGACTACTGCCACATAGACGAATGTAAGGTGTTGAATGCGTCAGGTGTAATACTTGAAAACCTCATTAACACGGTTAAAGGAATAGTTTACCTGAAATTAAGTTTGTTTCCATAAAAGCAGAATCATAACAGAAACATATTAGTAAAGGTCTGACGAAAATCCGTCAAAGGATACAAAAGTTATGATCTTTTGAAATTGCAATTTTGTGACGTCATGTGCGAGGTGCTCTCCGATATCTCATGTATGTTGTGTGCTGTACGATTCCATGAATAGCCTTTTTTCAATTTATGATGAAGGAATATTAGTTCACAGAGGCTTGCGTGTAAAAACGTATCTCTTATGATGTATCAACTGCACAGCTAAAATTATGCATATCCTTTTGAGAAAATTGAAATTTTTCAAAAAATTGGACACAACATGTGGGAGAGCACCGCGCACGTGACGTCACAAAACCAACAATTTAAAAGTTCATAACTTTCTAATCCGTTGACGGATTTTCGTCAAACCTTTACTAATATGTCTTTTCATATTTCCGATTTTGTTGAAACCAATTTAATTTTAGGGTGGATTATCCTTTTAAACTTCCTATACCTAAAATACCTAAAAACTTCTCTAATTCCAGTAAATCAGCCCTCATTGTCAGTGTAACCTACTCCAAAGGGTGGAACTCGCCACCTCATCTATGTTCTCATTCCCATTCACTCACTCACACAGGTGAGACAGATGCGCTCTTGCAGTTCGACGAGCAGAAGCACACGCGATTCAACTTCTACGATGACCGCGTGATCGAGATACGGAACATGACGGCGGAGGACTGCGCTGTCGCGTGCCTCGCCGAGACGTCGTTCGTCTGCATGTCTTTCAAGTTTCGACACGTGTACACGTACAACGATCGGGTGTGCACGCTGTCCTCTCAGAGCGTGTACACGCTGGATCTAGCCTGGGTGTTTCCCAACCCCGATCTTGTTTCCACCGATTACAACATGTTTACACGCATCGATAAGAGTGAGTGTAGCGTGTCCATTAAGGCTAGCCATTTCATAACTATCCATTTTAGAGCCATCTATAAGTACAATAAAGTTAATTTGAATCATGATTGTTGAATCAAACATCTATTTGTAAGTACAGACTATGAATCTAATATTTAAACATCTAATGGTAGATTTGTAACCGTGTAAAAACTGATCACTACAATTTCGCTCAAAGTCAGATT